>CAHIKZ030001813.1:4452500-4607500 GCA_903632075.3 Acanthosepion pharaonis
TATAGAGAGAGAGAGAGAGAGAGAGAGAGAGAAAGAGGAAACGAGAAAGAGATAGAGGTAGAGATTGACAGAGAAAAGAAATGATGATCATAATCATGATAAGAAAATTTATTTGGGTAACGTGAAATTCCATTCGGTTTATTAAATAAAAGTAAAGAAACTTCATTGCACAGCATATTCACCATTTTCTTTCGCCATGTTTTGGCAATTTTAAAATTCCATACTTCTTGAACGTTTTATCTTTCTCTGAAAAGAACTGCTCTGGATGCTGTTCGCCGTTTTCCAGCTAATTGATTTTTTTTCATTAACCGAATTCTAAAGATACGAGATGAAAGTGCAATCCGATGGTACCATATGTAATGAATGCGGTGGGTTTTTAAAGATTTCCCAGCTGACCTGTAAGAATTTTGCTCTACTCACCAAACACGTGTTCTAGATTTAGTAGGTTGACGCGTAAATAATTTCTGGTTTTATTTATCAACTTTATTCTTTAAAAAGTAAATTAAAGCTATATTTTTATTCAATTCACCAGTATTTTCCATCATGTCTTACCACTTATCAGACATCTCTTTGATACCTTTTGAATAAAATTCACAGGTTTTCGATGTGAAAAAAGATTTTCCAAAAATTCTAGTTTTCAGTAGAGAAAATTTCCTCTCTCAAAGTGTTTTACAGCAATCGAAAAAAATTAATAATCAGCTGGTGAAAGTTAAGGAAAATAAAACAAGTCGTGTAGAATAGACCGACTGAATTATACTTTTTTAGTTATTCTTGTCATATGTGGCTTTATATTGTCTTGTCGTGGAGGAGAACAACATTTCTCTATTGACGAGCGTATAAAGACATTGCAGCTAGTAGTTGTATAAGTTTTCATTTAATGTTTTATTGCTTTTTAAGAAATATAAATGAATAATATCACGACTGTGTCACCATACGCACAAAAACACCTTTCTTCCATGGATTTCTGCTTTTGAGGTTGCTTGTAAATCATTACATTTTGCGTTAAACATCGTTGTATGTAATCGATTTTTCACCACCTGCTACATATATATAAACAACAGTTAGTTAGAATGATACATTTTTCATTACAACTGGTTCCCCAAAACGGAAATTCTTTAGGACTTAACCTAATGTCATAATGAAATAATACACCTTATCCCTTAACTTGATTCGAGTGGATGGTTTTCGTTGACTTCATTTATTAGACGCAGTCAGGGTCAATATTGGTTCTTTAGTTTGCTGTGCTGTACTATGGTATCCATGACAAGAAATATAAGAGGCCTGAATTGAACTTAATGTCCAACAGGAATCCTAATCAAGAATCCTAAGTAGAGGAGATCTGTGTTGATTCCAATATGTCCTGGGTTCATATTAACAGATACCAAAGTAAATCTTGTACTCAGTGTCAACACAGAAAATTAAAATACGCAGCAGCCGTTAGGGTTGACAGTATGCTTTCTCTAAGTTAACAAGTGCAGAATCGGATCACAAAGGATGTCGGTGGATGATTCACCATAAACAAGAAAGTGAACCAGGATAGCCGGACAAAAGGAAGTTATAGGAACACCGACCTGAAGAAGATCAAACGTTAGAAGAAAGACCTAAATCCACATACCTTCGATTCAGGCGACGTTAATTCAAATGATGACCAGAAGCGTATAAACAATAATGAAAACGCTAATAACATTATAATAAAATTACTTGTATCCTATGTTGTAAAAGATTTACTTTAGATTGTTTACAATTTATTTTAAAAAGGGAATTTTTTTATGATGGAATCTATGCACCAAAGCGACTAACATAACCAAGCTGGTGGAAACGTTTTTCAATACTTTTCAATTATTCTCAAGTAATGTCATAGTCAAGTATTATGTGATCTAGTGTAGAAACTTCAACTAGAAATATCCAATACGACTCTTTGTAAACCCATTCTATCATACACAATATTTTCACCATAAATTATACAATTTTGTACATTTTTTTGTGTCTGAGTTGCAGATTTTACTCTTTAAAAACATTAAAATGAATATCTTTATATTATTGCCAATTTTCTCATCTTGAAATAAATAAAAAAAAAATCCAAAAAAGACATTTTTAAAAAATTGCATGCTGATATGGTACCTGTTCCAATACAATCAAAATGAAGTTAAAACTAAACTTTCCTAATGACATCCATTGTCAAAAAACAGCATTTTTGGTTAACCTAATATGTAAGCGGATTGTTTAATCGAAAGTCATGACATTTAAATTTCTTATGCATATATTTATTAATTTTGTTATTTATTATTTTATTAATTTCTATATGAAATTATACATATTAAATTATATATATATTCTTTATAATTATCTTGTATATATAAAATAAATAAATAAAATAATATCTATCTATCTATCTATCTATATATATTCTTGATAAATTATGGATTGTGAACAAAAGAACTAAGTCCTGGTTTTCTTTCTTCCGGTTCTATTAATTCCCCAATGATCTAAATACAGACGTACTAATGAAGTAGTCGTACTTGATATTAAGATCGCATTAAAGGCATGAAACTAGCAATCACTTTTCCACGTTTGATCATCATTGACAATGCATTTTCTACGCGCTCTTCAATTTAAGGGCATGCCCTGTTGAATCTCATTAACTACCGCTTAACAGTGATAGCATCTACCGTTTCGTCCCAGTAAACATCCTTCAGGAATCGATGAATTTCATTGGGGTAACTGCTTTTCACGTAGAGTGATACAAAGACATCTTGTATTCATAAGCACTTTCATGTCAGACTTCATTTTGCCAGACTGCTATCAATAACAAGTTTAAGAGTATGGGTAGTTTATGAGAATTTTTGACATCTACATATCACCAATATTTTCGTCTAATGTTGAGGGCCAATATAATGCTACTTTATATATATATACATATGATATTAGTGGTAAATATACACATACATATGGATTCATATATCTAAAATATATATAAATATATATACATACATACATACATATATGTTTGTATAAAAAAATAAATACAAGAGGATAGACTCAGGTAGAAATCAATGTCCAGGACAGAGTAAGGATATATATATATATATATATATATATATATATATATATATAAATAAAAAACACTAATATTCCATGGTCATAATTTACGATTCCAATGGAATAAATTATCACCATGGAATATTAGTGTTTCTTTTTTATATATATATATATATATATATATATATATATATATATATATATATATATATATATATATATATATATTATATATATATATATATATTTGTATATGTGTGTGTGTGTGATTTTAGAATGTTCTTCTATCTTTTTCATGTTTCTATTGCTATCTACTTGGGTATAAATTAGCCACTCGCCGTAAAATGTTTGGTTGCTATTTGGCAGGTTGATAAATTCACTAAATTTAACTAACATATGACATTTAACGAGTATTTTCTTAATGAAGTGTCTGAAACATTAATTGTCTTAGGTAATAATACTTGATTTTATGCACGCTTACATATTATATAACATATTCGTTCCAAAAAATTTAACAGAGGAGCTAAAGAAATTAAAAATTGGATATATTCTGTTAGGTTAGGGATAGTTTTGTTCAACATGTTACAAAGCCAAAACATTAACGCAAGAACCCTGGTTAGGCCCTTTGATAGCTTCATTAATTCTCGACATTTGTGTGGAAGCCATGAATGGTGTCAAATTCATTTAGAAATGTTTCAAGAATCAGCTATTGACAACTATTTTCTTAAATAACGGCCAAAATAATTCATGCATTCTCGGGGTCTGGATAAACGTTCCCACTTGACTAATACTACAATGCTACAAAACCAAAATCATAACTTTAGAACTCGAATCAGATCGACACACACACACACACACACACACACACACACACACACACACACACACACACACACACACACACACACACACGATAAAATATAGGTTTAAGGCATTCTATATTTATGGGTTAAAGTATTCAATATCAGGGGTAGAGCGTAGGTAAATATAAACGTGGACATTGAAGTGAAGACCAAAAGCGACAGTTTCATGCTAAAACGCAATCGTCAGGCCATGACGTCCGAGTTTAGCCTGAAACGTACTGTCGACTGTGGGTGTTGACTTCAATATATATATATATATATCGTTATCTGCACCCGTTTTCTTATATCAATGATTAAAAATGGCTTCAAGAGAATGAATCCTCTAGCTATTGAAGAAGACTGCCCTCATATACTGACGCTACAGAATCACATGCAAAATCTTTACCATATAACACATACCACATCCAATGAAGTCTTTAAAAAGTATCAGCAACTGAAATGGATAGAACATGTAACTAGAAAGCACAATAACAATATAATGAAGATGTTGACTTTTCACAATACATTAAACAAAAGATTAGGAAGAAAACTCCCGTCACTACTAGAAAGAGTTATAACATTTCTCGAACTTAATAAGACTATTTTCCTGGAGAGGTGTTTTAAGAAAAAACATTTTGGAAATTTTAACTGACAGCAACACTGTTCGGCCAATAAATACTGAATATTTCCTCACAATTCCAATTATCAATGTGAATCATTCGGAAAAAAATCCTTAAAATCAAAATATGATTAGTTAATTAGGGTAAACTTAAGTGTTATATATCATTTAGATTTTTCAGTTAGAGATAAGAACAGATGAACTTAATTAAAAAAATAGTTACTGAAATATATTATTTCAAAATAATATAAATTATTTTTGTACTGTATAATAAATTATGTAATTATCAAAACGCTGTAGTTTGTTTTTCTATCTAAATGATAAGAACATCAATACATTTGATCATATATTTTTAGAGTCCACGAGATTAACACTGCTGCCATTTAACTAAAACTGTTCGTAAAAATAGCTCGTGCTTTAAATATCACTAGTCTTCAGGGGCCCCTTCTGCTAAAAGAAAATTTACAATCTTATTGAGTACGTGATTTTGCACATATTACATGATCTTATAATTTCTGACCAATCACTAATAGTTTTAAGGAAAATTTAAAAGAAATTCATTTGATTTATCTAAAACCTACAAAAAGTAATGATGTGGCAAGTGTAAGTTCATGCGACATAGAGAATTTCACTTGTAAGCAAGATTATGAGTAGGCAAGACTTTCCTAACGAGAAACAGCGAGAAATGAAAGACATGCCGGTAGCCAAAATGCAAAGCAGTTTCTTCCGGATTTAACAATGATTCTTTGTCATTTTTATAAGCAGTGAATCTCAAAATGAGGAGTAATTCTCCTTCTTACGAATTTTCTTACACAGCAAATGTGGATATATTTTTTTATTACAATATGAGTTGAAGTGTGAAAATTTCGAAGTTTTACAATTTGGATATTCAGATGACTCATAATGCTTAATTGAATAAGTTAATTGTTCCATGAGAGATAAAATGCCCTTGGAAATTATCCTGTTGCAACATTAAATAGTTGATGTTAACAATGTTAATAAAATATTGCATAACAATGTCATACGCAGGTAATTATTTAAAGAAATAAGAGGGTAAAAATGAACAGATTAGAAATTGACAAATTTTCCATTTCACTGAAGCAGACTTCAAACGCTTGAGAGCATTATCGCCTCCTCTAAGACACCTTTCTTTCTTTCTTTCTTTCTTTCTTTATTTATTTCTTTATTTCTTTCTTTATTTCTTTCTTTCTTTATTTCTTTCTTTTAGCAATATTATTTTGCATGCCTTTTTTCTCACTAAAACCCAACAGCGTTTCTGATATATCTTTTTTCTCACCTTCTTTTTTCATAATTAAAACGCAATGGCCAGTTCTTTTCTGGGGATAATGCCAGGGTATAACACACACGTTAACCTACTAAGTAACGGAAGATTGATTGGATTTTACGGCTTATCAACCCTTTGTGGGTTATTTAAAACTGAAACATATTTGGGATTATAAGAATCTTTTTTGCTAGTGACTGTTGCATTAATTTTTTTAATAATGATTTTCCAGATGCAAAAACTATTATTTAACCCACAGCTGGGGGAGGAGAAGGCTTCACATCTTTCCTAAGTGTATTTGCACGTAACTGAATGTAACGATCCGCAACCAATTACACCGCACACACAGTCTAGCATAGCACAGTGTTATAGTATAATATTTAAAAGATGCAACATACAATATCACATTCTCGTATCGTGTCAAATTGTTTGGATACAGGCTGCGATGGATAAATTGTCGTCTACATTACCCAAAAATGTAAATAACACTGAAATCTCATTTTGACAAATATATTTACCAAATTTACACAAAAATCATTTAAACTACTAAACAGTAGATTTATTCAAAAAATATTGTCATTAGTTTCAACCGCGGCCTCCAGACGACTTCTGAATCTCCTGCAACTCTTCTGGACGGTCTCCTTGTTTAAGTTGCTGAATGCTGCCATAATCCTTGCCTTCAGTTCGTCTTTGGTTTTACAAGGAATTTTGTTGGTCTCTCTCGCTCAACTGCGCCCCACAAATAATAATCAAGGGTGTTGCAATCTGGGGAGTTAGGTGGCCAGATGTAAGGGGAGATATGGTCGTAGAAATTGCCTGACAGCCTTGACTGGGTTCTCTTGCTTGTGTTTCATGGTGTAGAGGCCTGTTTGCGGACATGTGGTTTTCCAGCAGCCACCCTCTTGACTCAGGGCAGCACTACCTCATCGAATCTCTCGATGTAAGCCTCCATGTTGTGTCAGTCCTCTGGGAAGCTGAATGAAGACATAACGTAGCATTCGTTTATGATCAGTCAAAACACCTTCGTAATCACCATTAGACTCATCTAATTCTTTCCAAATCTTCTGAATTGTCCTCAGATTGACACCCAAACACTCTGAAATGTTCGTATTGGAGCTTCCGGCGCGAATACCAAGCAGTACACTATGCATTTTCCAAATTTCTAATGGAGTGAATTGTGTCATGGTACTTTTTTTCTCATAGACTGTGCCCAACTGACCTACTATAATGTGCAGTCAGCAAAACAAACAAAACAACCTCCCCCCAAAAAAAAAACAAACAAACAACGAGCATGCACGAAATTAAAAATATAAAATGGTGACAATTTACAAATCGCGTTCTGTATAATATCAATAAAATCTAAGGTTGCCTATTTACATTTAAACTTGATGCCATTAACGTTCGTCATTGCTTGAATTTTCTCAAATTCCTCTTACATAATTCATAATCATACTAACCAATTTCTGATCTCAATTTTTTATTGTGTAGTATGTGTCTCCCATCTTTGCTCTCAGTGTCCTTCAAATAAACCCTGCAATGCACACGTGGGAAATAGCCGTATTGTAGATATATAAACACCCAACCTAGAGAGGAGAAGGGCAGTTTTTCTCAAATATCGCAGACGAGAATGTAAGATCTATGTCCGGATGAAGTTTCTGGGTCTGTGCACACGCGGGAACACACACATTGGCCAACTGCGATTAAAGAAGTTGAATAAAATGTCCAATGTGAGAAATGACGTCTTGTGTTTCAATTAAACGGGAAAGCGAATACATTTGTATGGCTGTTTGACTAGCAAAGGGCAAATGGGCCCAGATTTAGCTTCAAACACTGTCCACTTCATACTTCTTCCATCATTTAAAAATAATTGTTGTTGCTAGAAAATAACGAGTCTCATTAATGTAAATTCAGTAGGAAATTATTTATGCATAATAATGAGCGTGTTGCATTAAGTTTCGCTAATGACATTGATTATCCAACTTAAGGAAATTCTTCTCTTCGATACATAACTGTCTTGCGATCGAAGCAGAAGAACGATTTTTGAAAGACTGAACTTATTCATTTGTCAACATCGACCGAAAACTCATTGAAAGCTTCTTTTCCTTCATTCCTTTCCTTTCTTTTGCCAGATGAATGATTCACTGCGCATGCGCAAACATATTAGCCGTCCATGAATAGGTTTTACTCGTTCTCCATCTTGTTTCCTCTATATCTTTTACGCAAATAGACGTTGATGCAAATACTGGAATTTACAGTATTTATGCATTATTTTTCTTACAGATTTAAACGGTTTTCCTCTCTTTTATTTCCATTGCTTTACTGTCCTTATTTATGTTAGGAATAATGCATTGTTTTCTCTCCTGAAAGCTTTATCAAGGCCAGCCATTTTTGCTGAGCTTGTACGCTGTCCGGAACAGGTGCAATCAGATTTTAACTCTTTTGTTATTCATTGAATGCCAAATAAGATATAACCAGGGAAGAATAAATACTTTTCAACATTCTTTGAAAAATAATTTTGTAATTTTAATAATGATGATATTAAGTAATTGGAGAAGACAGAAACAGAAAAATATAGATGCTGATATTAGGAAAGATAAATAAAATGATAGCAGTAATGCATAAAATTAGAATGATGCTTAAATTGCATAAAACGATACGATAGATAATAATAATGAGGAATTTAATAATTGGAATCATTAGTGAAAATATCAATAATTTTATGAATAATAATAATTATTTTAAAGATTCAGAATCTCTTTTCTTAGTATGCATTCCGATCATATTCTTCTTTGCTTGGATATTTGCTTATTGAATGTATTTCTGTAGCAAGTATTGGTTATTTTTAATCGATATTATGATAATTTAAATATAATCAAAGAATAGAAAATAAGACAAAATATTTCGATTGAAGATAATAGCGGTGTTGGTGATTTTAAATTAAAGTTTATTACATATAAAATTACCAAAACGATGATAACGTCCTTTATGCATTCGTTTAATAGCGATACTCATTTTAACGATGATAATTACGAACTAATTATGAAATCATTAGTGATAATGATAATAATTAAGGAAATTACTAAATTAATATGAATAATCATTTATTATGAAATTTGTTTTGAAATCAATTTTAAGGCTGATAATTATGAAATTAATGAAGAACTCAATGTTAATGATAATAATTAAATCCATGTTCGTGATGATAATTTTTTGAAGTCAATAATTTATTGTATAGTATATATTTCTACCCATATCATGCCAGATCATGTCAGAGAAGCCAGTTGCAGGCTGATGACCTCCTGTGATACACTCATGGGAAATAGTCTTAGAGTAGATATATAAAAACCCACCCTAGAGAGGAGATGGATGGTTTATCTCAGACATTGCAAACGAAAATCTAAGGACAAGTCCGGATGTTGATTAATTATGTAATTAATCAGGAATCCAATGTTAATGATAATAATTACTAAATTAATGTTTGAGATGTTAATTACAAAATGATCCGATGTCATTTATTTCGTTGTACGTGTCTCAACCCAGATCTTGCCAGAAATGTCTTTGCCCGCAGTGTCTCTCTGAGAACCTCCTGGAATGCTCGTATGAGAAAGAGCCGTATCATAGCTACATAAAAACCGACCTTAGAAAGGAAATGTGTAGTTTCTCTCAGATATCGCAAACGAGAATCTAAGGTCAACATCCGAACGATGATTAATTATGAAATTTGTTATCAAATCAATGTTAGTGAATATAATTATAAAATCAATGTTCTTAATGATAATTGCAAAATTATTAAAATTAATATTAATGATGATACTCAAAATGAGGAAATTTAAGCTAAAATAAAAAAGATCATCGTCAATTGAATTATAAGAAAGTGTCAATAATAATATTGCTAATTATTATTATTTCTCTACCTGAGTTTAATGTGATCTAACGAATTGAGCCATCATATGACAGATTTGAATGACATTAACGACAGTTGTTCTTAAAGATAGCCACTTATGTTGTTTGATAGCCAACATGAGACTGGATTTTGTAACTGTTTTCTTTGTTAATGACAGTGTTGCATGACAACCAAAGAAAGCTATGACGTCATGGTTACACTTCATTGCTAATTTAAAAATAAATCCTCTCAAATGAACAACCGGAGAATAATTGTAGAAATAGGGAGCAAGAAAGCAAGTTTTTGTATAAGAAGCCAAAGACACGAGAAACAACGTAATCCGGAAAAAAAGTTTGCGTTTTCGATCTAGAACTCATCGATGTAAACAGATAAATTCGCAGAAAAAGGATATTCAGAAAAAAGACCAATAACCACAATGAATTGAAAAAAAAAATATATATATATAAAGAATCAGAAAATAATAGAAACCAATAAGGAAATCTCCAGATTTGTAAATAGACAACTGATGAAAAAAAATAAATAAATAAAAAAGAAGAATGAAACCAATTAAAAGGGGTAAAATGATGCCAGAAGACACGTTTTCCATTCTTAAAGAACATAAATTGTGAAAAGCCAGAACTGAAACAGAAAAAGATAATTAACTACTGAAATATATAGAAACGGACAAGGTAACTTAATTTAACTGCTTGACATATGTAGCAACCAAGTTAGTTCCTAAACTTTAATGTTTGTGACAAGGATATATGGAGCAATAATAAAAATGCCTTACCAGGTCTAAGGTGACACTAAGAAAACAAAAAGAAATCTTTACAAAGTGAAAAAAATGACTAAAACTGAGAAGACAAACTGGAATAGTCAGCTGCATAACAAATGAAAAAGAAAGAAAGAAAAATTGCTAGCTGCTGTAATAGAAACAACAAATAAACCAAAGTAGACCAAGAAATATAGACAGAGAGTGAAAAAATACGAATAAAATAGAATGCTCCTGAGTAAAAGACATGGGAGAAGCAAGATAAAAAGAGGAAAAAGAACATGAAATGAAAAAAAGATTAAAGTATGTACAAAGGAACATCAAAATAAACCAAAGTGATTTAGCTATGAGAAATTAGTTTTATATAAAATTTAATAAATTTTGTGTACATACAGATACAGGTAATGACGCTAGTCATGTAATGCTGACACGGATTTTTAAGTGCTGAAATTAGCATTTTACGTAGAAGTAATGTTTTTTAGTTTCTGTAGGTGTACAAAAACATGATCACTACTTATAAAATATATATAAATGCAACATCAAAGACAAGTTCTACATCAGGTGTAAAAAAACTGGAGGAAGATAGTACATCATCGATGACATCTCTGTGAGTGTGAGAAGAAAAATTAGATGAGTAATTACGCTCTGCCAACGATGTCGTGTTTTGATTAAAATATACAGGTACAGTATTTGTATAAAAACAAAACATGGTTTCAGATTACAGTTAAATGTAATAAAAGCGCTTAATAAAAATCAGCATTTTATTTGTAACGCCTCAACGCAAAACTCATGCTACGGATAGCCATGTTTTGGGAATTGCAACCATGGAATGATTAACAATCAAACAAATGCTCTGTTTATAATATATATATATGAAAACATCCTCTGTATATATATATATATATATATATATATATATATATATATATATATATATATAAAGAAAACAGTAAGATATATAATCCGGTGTTCTTATAGAACTGTGTAGCGAAAAAAAACATATTTTAAATCAATTCATTTATAATATATATATATATATATATATATATATATATATATATATATATATATATATATATTCGAGCCTCACTCCAAAATTAATGCCTTTCATTTATCATATTAGTCCACAACTTTAAATGGTGATGATGGCGGTATATAGCGGTTGCATAATCCCATACTTTCTGACTTTGTTTAGACTATTTAGTCTGTTAAAATAACTTGCCTGCAAAGCGGAGCTCTCATCGAATTAGGGCATGCTGAAAGTAATTCACAAAGTGACATTTATCAACAACTGCTGATGGTTTACAGATACCAATCAATGGATGTGATCATTGTTAGTTGGCGGCTAATGGGATTCTGCATTGTCAACTCACGAAAGGAAGAGCACAACGATGATGTATTGCCAGTGGTGATGACAACATGGAAAAGTGATTGTTTCATGTTTACAATTTTTGCATATATGTCTTGGCCATAAATAACTCTAACAAATTTGCATACACACTTCCTCCAACCACCCCCAACCAGCATAAATAAACAATCTAAAGGTCATGATCCGAAATAACCCTAAGCATTGAACCTAAACAAAAGAGGTAAGAAGGGCCGATTTCCTCCTTCACTTACTCTCACAATGACCTTTACAAAGAACTTGTTCATGGATTAGTGGCACTTGGTCTAAAGATCTCATTGAAGCGTGCAACTCGCAGTCACATGCATTGTTGATTCTCATGTTCATAATCTCTATATCTATGTTCTTTCTCTATAAATATAGCAATTTTCAAATATATATATATATATATATATATATATATATATATATATATATATATATATATATATATATATATATATATGTATATCAGGAGTGGAGTAGTGGATAGCGGCTCGCATTGAGGAATCGTAAAGTCGAGTTCGAATGCAAGTCGAATCCATTACATTCACTTACGTGCTAATACCCTTTGGAAACGTATGAATCCTCTTCTTCTCCCTCCAGCAGAACAAATTAGGTTCTGTAGCCTTGGATGGCGACTGGTTTAGGTCTAGGGGAAAAACAACTTTGAATTCAAAACCAGTGAAGTGTCGTTTGGGGACCTTGTGGCACATGGTGCACCAGGTCTCCTCAAAAAGTGTGGTTGGTTCTGCACAAAGCATTCAGCACTGTAATCAAATCATATGTGCTGCTGTCGGTTCCTAGGAACTGAGCTGTTTGACCCTCATACGTCGAATACGGGAGAGTCCACCATATATATATATATATATATATATATATATATATGTATATATATTCAAAAGGAAAGGATGGAGCGTTAATAGAATTAATGCCGAGAAACTTATCATTTAACTGTGTGGTGTTGGTTCAGTCATATCGACTTCGAAGTTTCGTGAGCGCAATGTAGTAATGCTTTTACTCTTCACTGCTGTTGGCTTCTCTTTGAGCCAACAACACTGAAGAGTGAAAGCATTACTGAAATGCGCTCACGAAACTTCGAAGTTGACATGACTGAGTCAACACCACTCAGTTAAGTGATAAGGTTCTCCATATTAATTCTATATAATATACATGTATATTTATCACTCATATCACATTTTTAGTGAATTCTCATGTTTGAGTAGACGCCCCGTTTATTAAATAGTGTAACATCCAGCGCTTTAAACGACTCGGCCATGAAGAGCAATTACCGCTGAAGCAAGGCAGAATAGTACCTTTACGTGAAATCCCTCTTGTCACAGATTCTCGAAATTTCACAACTGCTCAGTTTCAAACTTAAGCAAAGAAATTTTTAATGAAGTAGTGGATTTTTTAAAAATTTATTAAACAGACAAATTTTATCACTTAAACGTCACGAAAGTTAAATCTTAAAGGGTGATGCACGTTAAATCTTAAAGGTGTGACGGGGGTTCCAAACCTGCTTGAGGGCGTATATTTTTATTTCATTCGTTTTTTCGAATATTCAGGCCAGTAGACGAGGATGAATGAATATACTGTTTAAGAAATAAAGGGGGCTTCTACTCAAATATGAGTATGCAATAAAAATAACGTTTACGTAATAGAAATCTCTCGGGTTAATAAATAAAACGTCCATTACTTCTTTATATATATATATATATATATATATATATATATATATGATGGATTAACATATGAGTGCCTGAAGGAAGTAAGGATGACTCAGTAGATGAAAAAGGCAAGATGATGCTGACTGGGAAGATAGCGTAATAGAACAATCACAAGTAATTACTGCATTGATTAAGTAATTAAATGACTGTCACCGTTGGGAAAAATGCCAAAAGGAAAACCTGCAGAGGAATTCTACGATTCCTTAGTAAACCGATGCCTTCTACCCGAGGGGCAGAAAGGATTCGGAAAATGAGCCAGAGGAACAAATGTCTTACTGCCTATTGATTAAGAAAAAATATTAAATAGGATAAAGCAATTTTTTTAAAAAACGATAAGGATCGTCTACAAAATAGATAAAGAAATAAAAAAGGCTCTTTATACTATCTCACCAGCCTACTGGAGAGCTTAAACGTATTAATAATTTGAAAACATCAGTTGAGTTAATACAGTAAAAAATAAAGGGTAAAGCTAACTGCAAGAAGAGAATCTCTAAATGATATTATTATTAAAAAAAGGATGAAAATTATGATAGAACGTCATCTTTCGAAATTATAATGGCGTCAATAAATCCATTAATTGAACAGAATTACTTGACAATTTCAAATATATTGATGGTCTTCAACTGCGGAGTCATATCTACAGAAAATGTCACCCATGGCAAGGTACTAGAATTGCATGCTTACCGAGACATCTGATATCTTACCAAAATACAAAGTGGACCTTCTTGTTCAAAAATGCAATTCAAGACCATTAATATATATTAGGTTGGTGCAAAAATAATGTCGTTTTTTGACGTTCAACTTAACGTCAAAAAACGACAATATTTTTTGCACCAACCTAATATAATAAATTTTGGTACTTCAATTACATGACTATATTTTATTTGAAGGAATTCATATATGGTTCAATATTCAATATGCTTTTACGTAATTGGGTCGCAAAACTATCACAGATATATAATCTTTTAAGTTACGAGGTGGCATCAAAATGTCCCAGGACTAGTTATTTTTTTATAAAAAAACTAATATATTTACAAAGTTTTGGCATTATCTTCTTCGAAATAGTCACCTTGCGCAGTAATACACCGGTCCCAGCGTTCTGCAACTTTTGGAATCAGGCGAATCGATGGCCTTCTGCGATTCGTTCTTGATCTCGGGAACTATGTTAAAACGGCTACCTTCAATTTGAAGCACTCAGGCCACTCGAAACTCTACGTACGAGACATTGCTTTGTAGCTGTAAGATTGCTGGCTGAAGCATGCTCAATATTTCTGTAACAGACTTCTCAAGTTGAACGCAAAATTTCACGTTGCCTCTACAGCATACACGTGATCACAAAAACAGCAATTTCACTACTTGCCAAGTGGACACAGCGATGTTAACCGCGTAAAAGGGCCACTGCTAGCTTTCGCATTGCGTATCAAGAAAATTTTAAATGTGGACGCAGGTTCAAATCCTTCTGCAGGGAATATATATATATATTTTTAAAAATTTTCTATGTTTGAAATATGTATGTGATCTTGCTTTGAGAGAATCAATTTTGAAAAAAAAAAAGAACTTGCAAGGAATTCCTATTGCAAAAGTAAGAGCAGATTGCCAAAATATCAAGAGTGCCAAGAAATACCGCGGCAAATGGAAAACTTAAACATTAACTGGCATCCTTTAACGAGTACTCTTCAATTGGTTTGGTTTGTTTTAGACATATCAATCTCAATGGGTTATTTAATGCTGAACATTTTTTATTGCTGGTAATATTTTGTTTTGTCAAAAATCTGTTTCTGGTAAAATATTTCCTTCAAAATGTATTGCTGGTAATAATTTTTTTTCAGAAAAGTATTGCTGGTAATATTTTTTTCTCAAAAATGTATAGCTGGTAATATTTTTTCTTCGAAAACATATTGTTGGTAATATATTTTTTTTCCTTCAAAAATTTATTGCTGGTAATAAGTTGTTTTTTTTTGCAAAGTATTTCTGGTACTAAAACCTATTTTTACATTTTCATAGTCTTTTTACCCCAGTTTCGAGGTTAACTACTTGCCCATCGCTGGGACCACACCAAGTCAG
Source organism: Acanthosepion pharaonis (assembly GCA_903632075.3). Classification (NCBI taxonomy): domain Eukaryota; kingdom Metazoa; phylum Mollusca; class Cephalopoda; order Sepiida; family Sepiidae; genus Acanthosepion; species Acanthosepion pharaonis. The sequence continues at coordinate 4,468,116 of CAHIKZ030001813.1, forward strand.
AGTGGACCTGGGAACACCATCAATTAAGAGGTGGTTCCACATTCCTCAAAACCTCCTGATCAAAGGCCTTGCTGCTGGACGTAATTTATCGTCTTACCCAGGATGATCTTCAGTAGACTATTAGCGTGTAGTATAATATAACTTAAACTTGTAAGGATTTTTTCTTACTAAATTGTTTTATTAATGATATTTGTATTTCGAATAATTATCATTTGTGTATTTTCTCTTTTAATTTTTAACATTTTTATTGTAATAAAGAATTTTGTATTTCGAATAATTATCATTTAGTGGAATTGTCCTTCGAATAATTTTCATTCAATCATTTTATAATTCGAATAAATGTTTTTCGAATAATTGTTTTCGAACAATATTTTCGAACATTGTTCACGTAATCCTTTCCTTGCGCGCAAAACCGTTCGTTGACACCTTTTGGCGTGTCACAGAACTGACCCGAAACATTTTGATGGAACCTCGTACATGACCTCAGAGTATATGAAAAAAAATATAATTGAGAATCAAAACAAAAAAAAAAAATGAACCAAAAGGAGACAAGCTTTTAACAAATTATGACACTATAAAATTAACTTTTACCGATTTGGTGTCAATAAATACCACAGCAAGATGAATAAACTTAATCATTTAAACCTTTTATTTGAGATATTATGAACGTGTAATGACACTATAACAAGATATATTTTAAAAAGTTATTACACTAATCATGCGAGAAACAAATGAAAGCAAGAAATGAGGAAGTTGTCGGTTGGGCCTGAAACTGCAATTTCCTTACTTTCAAATTTGTCAATCATGTCTTTATATTCAATATTTTTCTTTATTTTTTTCTGTCTCTTCACACTCAACAGTACTAGGTCAGACAATCTAACTTAGTTCATGAATGCTCTCAAAAAGGACAAAATTAGCTTCAGCTTACTGTAAGTTTTCTCACGTCTCGCCAAGGTAATTGCAATTATTAGCAAAATTTGAACAGCAGTACGATGAATTGATCCTATATTTTTATTTCCGGTTCTGAATAATGGATTTTAGAATTGATCACTTAATAGTTTGATATTGATTTAACTTGATAACAGAATTCCGTAAACTAAAATTTTGCCAGACGATTTAATGTTTAATGTATGAATATACACAACAAATTATTTTGTTCATGGTTCAGTACCATTGTGCCCCCCGTCCCACTCTGTGGCAACCATGTTCCCTGCTTTACTTGTCATAGATACACCACTGCTGAATTTAAAATAAAAATGTACTGTAAATTTCAGAATAAATAGACAGTATTAGAATTATTCGCAATCTAGGAATGTGCAATGGTGTTGATGTATAGGTTGCGGCAGAAATACCTCGCACATAATGGTAATATATTAGCTAGAAGAAGACACCATTCCTACTCCGTTCCGAGTATGACGATAAACTACATCCAATGTCCTGGGTAAGACGATAAACTACATCCGACAGCAGGAGGTTTTGAGGAGCGTGCAACCACCTCTTAATTGCTAGTGTTCTTAGGACCAACCCTATCCGTGGTGGTAGCACCTGTTAAGGTCCCAGCTATGGTCAAGTAGTTAACCCCCAAACTGGGGTCAAAACACCATGAAAGTGTAAAAATAGGTTTTAATACCACAAATACTTTGTAAAAAAAATATTACCAGCAATACATTTTTGAAAAACTAATATTACCAGCAATTTTTTAGGATAATATATATATATATATATTACCAGCTATGTATTTTTTGAAAAAAAGAAAGAAAAAAATATGATTAACGATACATATTTGAAAGAAAATTATTACCAGAAATAGATTTTGAAGAAAAATATTACCAGAAATGGATTTTTTGAAGGAAAAAAATATTACCAGAAATAGATTTTTGAAAAAAAAAATACCAACAATAAAAATTTTGTCGCCATTAAATAACTCACTGAGGTTGATATGCTGTAAAACAAACCAAACTAAACCAAACCAAACCAAACCAAACCAAACCATTCCTACTAATGTCTTACCATTACGTGGGAAATATTTCTGGGAAGTATATGTGGGAGTTTGTTTTCTGTCACACCCTGAACAAACGAAGTCAGGAATTGGTAGACATACTTTAACTACAAGCCAATGAATTCCTTAGAATGATACAAATGTTGTGAAATACTGGAAATGAATTTAATTAAACAAAGTAAAATAAATGAAAAATGGTTGAGTATCTCAGAAAGAAAGAAAACAACTGAAGGTTTTTGAAACTTGATTCATTAGCAGAAACCTGACCAGTCCATCAATACATAGGCGGTAACTGCTATATGATATACGAGGCCTTTTATAATGATCTAGAGATCAGGTTGACAGACTGTAAGGTAAAGAAAAAAAGGAAGGAAAAAAGACTTGTTAGCACTTAATCCTGTGACGATGTGGCTATCAAAGGACCTGGGATCTTCGAAGGCAGAGAAATGAAAGAGAGATTACGACAATGGAAAAAACAAATCTGAGATAAGAAAAACACACACAATTGGAAGCAGGACAACACATTGGACATTTCAAGAGACAAAAAGAATTGCAGATATCAGTGACCTGAAAAATAGTTGAAAAATGAAATGAAATCCATATTATTGTCAATAGGACACTTCAACGTGGTGTAATGGTTAACAAGTTTGTCTCACTAGATCAATAACAACTGAAAAGGGAGTTCGAGCCTCACTGATTCCCCGAAACATTCAGCCTTACGCTACACTTAGAAAATCTCCATAATTGAGGCGCTTCAACGTGGTGTAGTGGTTAGATCAAGTACGACTGAGCAGATTGTCTGTTCCTCACTGGATGCTCATTACTTTTGGCCTTATGCTACATCTAAGCTACGCTTAGAAAAATCATTTAGGTACTTCGAAGTGGAGTAATAGTTAGCAACCTTGTATCACTAGATGAAATACGACTCAGTAGTGAGTTCGATCTCCATTGGTTGCTCCACATTTTCGGTCTTGCGCCACATCTAAGCTACTCTTAGAAAATCATTTTGGCATTTCGACGTGGTGTAATAGAAAACTTGTCCCGCTAGAACAATTACAACTGAGTAGTGAGTTCGATCCACAGTGGGTACGCCCTACTTTCGGCCTTGTGCCACATCTAAGATACATTTAGAAAATCACCTTTGGATAAGTCGACGTGGTGTAATGGTTAGCAAGCTTGTCTCACAAGAACAATTAATGAGTTCTTAGAAAATCACCTTATTATTGGCTAAATAATACATGCTAATAATAATAATACATGCAAGTCAAAGTAAAATGTAGAATATACGGAAATACTGATGAGACCGTTAATCGTATGATAAGCGAATGAAGATTTATTGGTTCAGAATAGTATAAAAGGCATGAGTGGGGGCAGATATGATCCACTGAGAATTGTGCAGATAATTAATATTTGGCCAAACGAATTCATATTCACAAAACCTTAGAGAATAAAATAAATGGTGGAATTTTGACAATGGATCACATAATCCAGACGAACAGATCTAGTCACAGTTAACAAGAATATTTATTTCACATCGTAGATGCTACTCTTCTATTTGTAAAATCATGAAAAGTGGAAACAATTTAGAGCGTACCAGAGAACTAAAAGAATTATAGACAATTAAATTTTCAGTTGTATCCATGATTATTGGAGACATTTTAACCATTCGAAAGAGCCTTGCAAAGTAAAAACTCTGAAATTGTTCAGAAAACAACATACGAAAACCAGCAGGAACATTGACAAGCATGTTGCTGTCTTGAGGAGATCTGTTGCTAATTAGCAATAGTAATTATCGATGTAGGTCGTTTTTAATGCTGGTTGCCCATACGCGAACATATAGGCACGGGACAAATTTTCCCCTTTCCCGCGACCACTGTCACGTTGGTGTTGATATTCCACCGAGCCAGACTCATTTAGTGTAATCAGGGAGGTACTGCTGTAGGGTTGAAATCCACGGAACCAGATACCTTCTCTATTGAGTACAAAGGATGCTATGCATTGATCTAGGCCCGAATGCCGAGAAGCAGTAACTTGATTTGCACAATGCTCCCAGGTACTCCTAGTGTGAATGTTAAACGTGTAAAAAGAGTAAGTTTTGTGGTGTCCTCCCTCTACAGAGTCTTTGTTGAACTCTTCCGCCTACTATAAGATTAGTATGAGAGAAGGCCTTGGGGGGAACAGTTGACCAGACTGTTCGTAACTCTCAAACTCTCTGCCTCGGTAGAGAGGAACCCAGACGAGGCTTTGCCGAAGGGAGGTATACAGGACCTGAACCCGTTTATGCGGGTTCTAAGGGGAAATCTTTGACCGAGCCTACGAGCTCGGAGAACCCACGGTAAACTCGGCCATATACATACATCCCTCGTGGTGGGGAGGTGGCTGTTAAATATAACAGTTGAATAGATCTGTTCCAGGTGTGCTGGTCAAATTCTCTGCCTCCGGGCAGAGAGGATCTCCAGACAAGGCTATGTCGAAGGGCAGAGTCTCGCTTCGAGAAACAGCTACCCGACCACGTTTTATACGGTGTCTATGGAGAATTTTTGGTCAAGCCTACGGGCTTGTATTGTCTTGTGCCATATCCTACCTCGTGGGGAGGCTGGTAAATATAACAGTCGAATAGATTGATGCTGGGTCAACCGACACCCTTTGACTAATCGTGTAATACTCTTCTGTTGTACTTACTGTTTAATATATGATATATCTGCAACACTTGTTTTGTTATTTCTTTAACCATTTGCTTGGTTACAACAGTAAGTAACAATGAGCTAATACATATGGTGATATCGAAAACAATAGAAAGGGTGAAGCCAAAAATTAACTATCGACCAAAACATATAAATAAATAATGCTGAAATGACTGATAGAAAAGACTGTTAGATATTACAGCCAATATGTCAAAGTTACCAGTTCCAACTGTTCTTTTGTATCCTGTTATTGGAGCGTTGGGAATAATTTCAAAATGAGGAAATATGTTAATCAAATTCCTAATTGTTCTAAAATATGAGAATTGCAAAATAATAATAATAATAATAATAATAATAATAATAATAATAATAATAATGTCCATGAGTACTTAAACCTTGCATAGATTTCTCTCCATCCAGTGACCACAATTGTATTTTTTTCTTTCTGACTGGATGGTATCTCATCTGTTTGTATTTTCTGATACAAAAAGAAATTGTTGTCTCTTGAAGTGTTTCGCTGAGACTTGTGGGTAACTCGTACTAAACAAAGCAAAAGCAAACACAATACTAATACTACTAAATAGGTAGGAAGAAGAAAAAAAGAACTCAGATTCCTTGCTACTACTATTACTAGTACTACTGCGAACGATGATGATGATAACACAACGACATCCAAAAAGAAAGCAAACTGTGTGTATTCATACAATTGTTTTCTATAGAATCAGATCACTCACTCTTAACCTACGTAGCATCTAAGTATGCATCCATTTTTTTTATTCAGCTGTATGATGCATTCTTATCTGTGCACGTATGTGTTCATATTTCTGCATTTCTGTTTGCAGTTGCAATTCTCGTGTATCGTGATTGTGATCACACTGTTACGTATATATGCGTTTTCATTTTCCTGCATTTTCTTTTTATTTTTATGGAGAGGTACTGTGCCGTGGTATATTTAAATTTTATGTTAATTCGGAGTCGGCGTACTTGCAGTTCATTGTTTCATTGCTTTCTTATTAGTCCTTGATTTTGAAATTAAATATCAGTGTTAAGTCAGTGACATTCGTTAATATAGTTGCATCTAAATGAAGCGAAGAAAATCTATCAGAACGTATAATTGACTTAAGATAGCTTTTCATTTTCTATTCACTCTTTGTATAGGAAATGCATAGAAAATTTTAGAAATGCTTAAATATTTTAGCTATTTTCTTGAGCGTACGAAATGTTATAACATAGACATTATAACATAGACATTTTAAAAGAAAGGGCAAAGAAAATAAAGGAAAATTTTGTCGAGTGAAATCGAACCTTCACTTTGAATTATTAGATGCAATATACATTAAGCCTTTACAGCACTCCCTCTGTAAAAAGGAGTGTTTTTTTTTAGGTCTGAATGTAAATTAACCTATAATCGATTAATATAATATAATATAATATATATAATATATATATATATATATATATATATATATATATATATATATATATATGTGTGTGTGTGATGTGTGAGATATATAGATAGATATATAGATATGATAGATATATAATATTAGTGGTAAATGTACATATACATAAAATATATAAATATATATACATAGGTGCGTACACATACATGTATAAACCATTTTTGAATAAAAAAATTCAACAGGATAGATGGTTTTTAGAAATCAAACGTCAAGGACGTTGAGGATAAAATATTAAAACAGTATAAATTGTATATAAGGATTTTTGTTTTTTTTCCCTGGAATATAAATTTACGACGATTAATGGAATCTATATCATATATTTGCTTATATATTGATATATAATTTTATATATATATATATATATATATATATATATATATATATATATATATATATGTGTGTGTGTGTGTGCATATATATTGCCCATCAAATATATATATGAATTCCTTTTAATATATATAAAGCGATGAAAATGTTTGAAGTTTGAGAGAACGAACACCAATCACCTTTTGTGTTTTTACTTGTTTTCGATTTTTCGTCTACTGTAATTATATTTTTTCTTTTCTTCTTGTTCTTTATTTAAAAAATAATTTTAATAATTTTAATAATTCTGTAAGTAAAACTATTAGTAATTAAAAAAACAAACTATTTCTATGCGCAACTTCCTGTTTTTTTTGTTGTTCCCGGCAATACATAATCCCTCATAATTCATCTTTGTCTTTGTGTTATTTGTTTCTTCTTACCATTTGCCCAAACACGTTACACGTTACTTTTCTCTATTACTCTTCTTTTCGGTATCTTGAGAATGTTCTGTTCTCCAAACCGTCTTTCTTCAATGTGTTTTCCAGAAATTTCGGCTCTGTCTTTCTGAAATGAATTCATGAAACTAACGTGGTCTGAGGTCAATATTTATTTATTTATTTTTGTTAATCGATTCACCCCAAGCAAGACGATAATGACATTAAGACCCAAGAGACTACTGGGAGTGAAAGAGAATGAAAAGAGACTTAAGAAAGAACCAGAAAACCAATCCTAAACATGAAACAAGGCATAAACCTCTTCTCCTGTTCAAGAAACCGGGGAGATGTGTGAACCGGTTGCAACCATTATTTTTTCTGTTACTATATTCTAGTGTGCATTATCGTGAAAAGAGTCACCATCGTTTTATTATATAAATGAAGAACAGTGAATATTGGATCAGTCGACGTTGTGTTGTCGACAATAAGAATCAGATCAATAGTTGGACTAAACATTGGAACCAATTTGCCGACATTGGTTAAGGAGGCGCATAGGACACTGACATTACACTTCCGAGAAGAATATATATATATATATATATATATATATATATATATATGAAATATATATATATATTGAAACCAAACTAGCAACTACAGGGCTACAGAGGAAAAAAAATGTCTTTGACCACCTAACTAGTAAAGTCTGTTGCCATTAAATGTGTGTGGGTAATCAGTATGACCGAAAAACCAACATCGTCATTTAGAATCTTTCATCAACTCTTGAATTGGAAGTGACGAGTACAGTATGGGCTACTAAGAAAGAAAAAAAAAAAAACGTGTGAGAGGTATCGGTGACCACCTAAAAATGATATAAGAAAGGTCAAATAAAATAACTACTAATACAAAAATTTAAAGTCTCGTTTGCCATTAAATTATTATTATTAGGGAAAATCAATTATTTTCTTTGATTTCTTGTAATATTATGACAGGGAGGTCGACAAAAGAAATATGACCAACTTGTTTTGGATCATAATTCAATGTTGAAACCATTTGAATCTTTCAACTCAACTCTTGATTTTGAAGTTTTTGAATTAGATATTTCATATCTGTGGAAGTATGTTTTGTAACATGATGTTACAAATACTAATGTCCATAAAACTTGTATATTTTAAACTTGAAAAACTCTGCCATGGATTACGACCTCACTGATACAAGATGACGTGTGAGTTGATATAAAGATTCTGTTTATTTTTTGTCTTTGTAATTGCAAGTAAAATTATGATATAATTATTAGTGGAGTCAAAAGTAAAATAACTACTAATACAAAAAATTTAAATGGCTAATAGCATCATGTTTTAACATCGTTTGTTAAAAATAATTTTATTATTATTATTATTATTATTATTATTATTATTATACATGTATATAAAAGAAATATATATATAAAAATATAATTGATAATGGAGTGGGAGAGGCGGTAAGCCTGATTTCGACAGTGGAGATATGCTCCTGCTGGCCTACGAAGTATCTGAAATAGCGCTATATGATCACATAATCATCTCAAGGTCACGTGTCTCACCTCTGCCAGCCAAACTCCCTTCAATGTGTCGTTTTCACGACCCCAGCACCACCACCAAATAAGGTTGAGTATGGAAAGCAAATATTTCTGTGCTTTAACCGAATGACATAGCTGAAGATGCCTTCCAAAAGCTAAGCAGAGACAGAAAGACTTAGTTAGAAACAAAGAAAAGTGTACCGAAATGTTACGTAATATATATCCATCTATATGACAGTGGATACTTGACAATCTCCTCGAAGATGAAGAAGAGACTTGAAGCAACAGAAATGTGCTTCTATGGAAGGATACAGAGAATTCCATGGACCAAACATGTGAGAAACGGAGAAGTTTTAGAGAAAATGGAAACAAAAATGAAACTTAATATCCGGAAGTGACAGTTGAAATTTCTGGGGTACATAATGAGGAAGGAGGGTTTGGGAAATCTGATACTCATAGGGAAGATTCACGGTAAGTGGGAGAGAGGAAAAAGTACACATAACCTAATTAATGGGCCTGAGAAAATGGCTGTCGGAACAGGGTTTAGAGGAAATGACAAAAATGCAAAGGAGAGGAAATTGTGGAAAGTCATGATCGCTTACTTAATGAGGTGGCCACGGCAAAGAAGAGAAACAGGATCATTGCATTGGGAGTGCTTGTTAATAGAAATTCTCATTAAAATTCCTGCTATGATTTTGCACGTCCATTGCATCCGATCGCCGAGCTTTATCAGCTTTCGTTCGCGGTGCACGGCTCAACAGATCCCGGGTAAATGTCGTAACAATTACAAATAGTATCATAATAATAGCAGATAATATAATGGAACACATATTAGTAATGAGTCTCGTTCCTAGAAGATACATGTTTGTTATAAAAATATATTAGACTTCACTGATGTACACTAAACAAATTCTTTTCATTGAAATGGAACGGACGAGTTGCTAAATTCCATAGGAAGACAACTTAGTTCTTCTCTTTATTTTTGGCCTTAAACGTCGTAAATCATCAATTCATCATTCATTGGAGATCAGCCTATTTCATCAATTGATGATTTAAACGTTTACCAAGGATACGGCCATCAGGCATTCATTATTCAAGTTGATATGACTAATTGGTAACTCTAGGATTCATGAACTTACTATTTACTAGGATTCATGAGGTTACGTTATTTCCTGGAATATTTGCTTGGAAATAAATACGAAAGAAGCCAAAGTCAGTTCTTGATTTGCATGCATACATCTCGAAGAGAAAAAATGTTACAACGTGGTGCAAAGAAAACATAACTGCATGGTGGATGGAATGCTTCAAGGTTGGTACTGCCACAGATTCGCTAAAAAACAGCATACCATGATAAAAAAATGCCCCAAACTTAATAAAAACAAAGTGTTATCGTCAAAATCTTTATATTATTATTAAGAGAAAAGACAAAAAGATTTTTTTAAATTATTAAATTAAATTTTTTATCCCTTTTAGAATTTTCGAAATTTTGGTTAAAAATTGTGTTTTTCTTGCGCCAGCGGAAGAACAAAGATTAGTATAGGAAAATTTGTCTCAGTTTTGGGGTGAAAACACATTGATTTGGAAATTCTTGCAAAAATAAAATAATTGTCGGATTTTAATGAAACTTTCAGAACTTATTCACAAATAAATTAAATTATTTTAGTAATGTTTTTTTTTTTTAAAATATTTAGGTAATTTTTCTTTTACATCTGTTACCATCCATTTATTTAATTTTATGAAATTTCGAGAAATGAATTTTTTTAGCGCTTAATGTTTATATTAGTTATAAGCAGAAGTCCTTGGAAAATTTAAATTACTTGTTACTAAAACAGACCCTCAATTACCGAAAATCTGCTTTGATTCGTAAAATAAAAATATGCAATAAAACTAAGACAATATTTAATTAGAAAAGCTATTAATTACCTTAACTTAAAGATATATTATGAACATTTTTGTCCAAAGAAAATAAATTCGATGAATAATATTTTTTACAAGAATTGATTAAAGTTTAAATCTTTTAAAATTCTATCTTAATTTGTTCCGGTTGGGCGATATTATTAAGTAAAAACTATATCTACTAATAATGAATGGAAAAGCTTACTAAAATTCAGAGATCCCAAATATTTTAAAAAGAATTTTTAATTTTTTTGCGTGTGTATAAATGCACCTAAATTTTGAAAATACAGACAACCATGCAAGATATTATCAGAAAATAAGAGCGATAACAATAGTAAATTTAAAGCCAAAGTAACTAAAATGCAATAAAATATTAGATTACGGAGAATATTTTCCTAAATTTGTAAGATTAACAGGTAGTTAAAAATTATATAAAATGGGCGCTCACGTAATATTTCTCAATTAATTTTTTTTAGATATATCCAGCATAGAAAAAAATTGAGAAACTTCCGTCTTTCAGTCAAGTTGTTAATCTGTCAACACCTTAAATAATGACCTACCTCCATGTTAAATAATTCATTTCTGCGGTAAATTAAACTAAAAATAATATTTTTAAAAATCAGATTAATTAATCTTAAATCAGCTAATATTCCTCAAATAAAGTTTCAGAAAAGTATATTTTACTTTTGAAAGATGTTTTAATAAAGCGAATTACATTGTGCTAACAGATGGCTAAAAATGGCGCTAAAATCAATGCCTTTTAGCAATTAAAAAATCCTTCTTAAAACTAAAATAAAAGGTTCGAGAAATTAATTTTCAAGAGTATCGTATTGTTGAAATAATAATTTAGGGAACCTTACATTTGTTTTATTTTCATTATTTTAATAATTTGAAAAGTTAAATAGGATTTTTGCAGCTTTGCATATGCAAATAAGCATAAAAAGAAAACTAAAGTTTAATAATAATAATAATAATATATTCGTATAATAATACATTTCCCTATCATTTAAGTGTTAATATTGAAAAACGTATATTCTCGATTATGTATATATGCCGGTATTTCAAACACATGTTCATACAGAACACAGTTATAAGGGATATTGTATACGACATAAAATTCGTTAAAGCTGACGACAAAAGATGTTAATGTCAACAAGCATCCATGCATTTCATGCTAAAATGATCATCTCGAGATTCAAAATGAAGATCTAATTTTAGATTTGTTGCCGATTTCGTAAATCACAATTATTGGTGGATTATTAAATTTCTAACAGAAAACGTGTCATCCGTTGAGAATTCTGCTTCGTTATCTTATGTACATGTCTAATAATCCCCATGGTCTTCATACCATTTCAATTAATGTACTAAATCCTCCCATTAATTAGTGCTGTACGTGATGGCAAGTAGAAAGAGAAATGATTATTGTCAAACTGCAATCAGCTAAACTGGTTTGGTTGAATGTGAATTAGATCATAAAGTGAGACTTGACTTTTTGAACTTTTGCAACATTTTATCAGGAAACTCGCCATATGCTTAACAGGTTTGAACTTCTTACCTGAAGCATTTTATTATTAATGTTTTTGACGGCTAATAAGATGACGGTTGTGACAGCGACGGCTATCGGAACGATGAGTCGTTTCAGAGAGTTGGGTTCATTTTCGTACTAATTATCTTGGAAAAGTGGTGAACCATGTATCCTCCAACGTCATCTAAAAGTTAAAAAGCTGTGGGGGCTCTATAGCATTGGGAAGCAGATAGTGTAGGCAAAAGGAAAAGTCTGACTTCAAAATTTTAGAGAAGGCAATGGAAAATCATTCCAGTATATATACCAAGAAATAAAGACAATTCACAGATAACAAAGAAAATGAATTTGCTGATCGCTATTATCGCCTATGTCCTAAAGGGACGCGGCATTAAAAAAACATGAATAGAAGAAAACTTTTTTAAAAATTAATAAGATCGTGAAACATTTACCTCTCCTTCTTTCACTCTCTTTTCTCTTTCCCACTCTCCAAATCCATGCCTCTTTCTTTCGTATCACTTTTTTCTCCCTCTTTCTGTTTCTCTCTCTACTTTCTCTCTCTATTCCTCTCTTTCTCCTCTCTCTTTCTGTATATATATATATATATATATATATATATATATATATATATATATATATATATATATATATATATATATGATTGTCAATTCTTGACTGAGGAAGACCATCTCCACAACATATTTCTTTTATTTTGTTTTTTGTTGTTCTTTTTCTTATATAATTTTCAGACTCAGCGGTGATGCGAGCGCAGATGACTTTTTAAACCAGCCTTACTTTTACAAGCTTCGGGGCAAATGTTGGAAAGGGAGGCAATGAAAGGGAGATCCCTAAGCCCAATTGGCATGGCATCAACGTGAACTTTTATGTGTTATGTTAATTCAGAAGCTGACTTGCATACTTTATGGCAGAGTATACAAAAATGCACAAGGATTGATTGCCGGCTTTTCTCTCTCTCTCTCTCTCTCTCTCTCTCGCTCTCTCTCTCTCTTTATATATATATATATATATATATACACACACACAGGGTACGATGGGAAAATTGTCGCCATTTTATATTTTCAATTTTGCGCGTGAGCGTTGTTTGTTTTGATTTTGTCGACTGCACATTATAGTAGGGTCAGTTAGGCACCGTCTGTGAGAAAAAGGCATCATGACGCAATTAACGCCGCCAGAAATTTGGAAACGCCATGCTGTACTGCTTGGCATTCGCGCAGGAAACTTCAATACGAACATTACAGAGTATTTCGGTGTCAATCTGAGGACAGTGCAGAGGATCTGGAAAGAGTTGGATGCGTCTAATGGTGATTACGAATGATACTTCTATTTATCTTCCGACAGGGCCTCAGACTCAACACGGATGACTATATCAAGTGCCTTGAGGACATAGTGCTGCTCTCGTTCAAGAGGGTGTCTGCTGGAAGACTTTATGTCTGGTAACAGGTCTCTGGACCATATCAAACAAGCAAGAGAACCCAGTCATGACTGTCAGACAATTTCTCTAACCATATAACACCTTATATTTTGCCATCTAACTCCCCAGACTGCACCCTCTTGATTATTATTTCGTCTGGGTCGCATTTGAGCGAGAAGACCAACAAATCTCCTTGTAACACTAAAGATGAACTGAAGGCAAAAATTATAGCAGCATTCACCAACTTAAACAAGGAGATGTGATTTTATTAACGCTGGAATTATTGGTAATCAGATGTGACAAGATCTAGATAGTTGTAGAATTTCTTCCCAAAGTTTTCAAGTCTTCAGTCTTTTCTTGAGTAATAGTTGGTGTCCGAATTGTGAACGATAAACACTATAATTTGGCGATTGATCAGTCTAGGACTCTTTTCTTTCTAGTTTTTAGTTCTGTAGTAGAAAATCGATGTCTAATTTAATCGCAACGTTGGTTTATAGTAACTCAAATTCAATTCACTAATGTAAGCGCACTAAACAGATACTTCCCTTTATCGGATTTCTTTTTTGAATACGTTTTAGACTATCTACCTCCAAAAAGAGATTTTCTATCTTACTCTATATTCGTATAAGGTACTCATTTCTTACCACCGTACAATAATCTATTTAAAAATGTCGAACTAGCGGACTTATAATCCGAGTTTAGGCACTTTGTCAGATTATTCTTCGTCCATTTTTTTCGCATTTGTTCTCATTTCACAACTCTTTTCAAAATGGGGATTAAAACAGATAATGTAAGTTCTTAGGTGTAAAGGAGAGTGTGATAAAATATTTAAAAAAGTAAAAAAAATGTTAAGTTATTAAGCCTGTTGAGATTTAACCAATCATTTGACCATGAGCGAATCATCTTTGTTCACCATGCTGCAGTTACAGACTTTCAAAAAGAAAACTGCAATTTGTAAAAGTATGGCTTCCAATCAGAGCTCATGACGCTCCAGATTCCCTCAAAATTTTCATCATGTTAGGCGACAGAACCAAAGAATGGTACTATGGAACTATTTAGAAACGACGGTGAATATCTTGAATTCAGATTTTGAGTGAATACATCAACCGTAGAAATAGAATTACTCTCGAATTTACACAAGAACTGGTCACAGTTAAACTCAGCAAGAACGTCTCTTCTGTTTTGCATGCATTCAGGGAAGATATCATTTTGTAAACTTTTCAATATATATTCTCTTGTTTAAAAATGTCTATCCCAGAATTGCGAGTTTACGACGTCTTCTCTGTATTACTATACGTCGCTAAGACGTGACAACTCAAGAAGACCCTCGTCTCCCGCGTTCATGGCTTCGAATGCCATCCCATCAGGATCGCCGAGGTGTGCACTGCTCCTATTTTATGTCTAATGAAGAGCTCCGCAGGAATAACCGAGTCAGTCAAACATCCTCTGCAACATCGTTCCGCTCCGTGTTCGCTGGCTCTGTTATGTTCTTCGACGACTTCATGACCACCCTACCAAAGTCTTCTATCAGTTCCACCCGCATTCTGTAAACTGGCTACGACATCGCGGCGGACCATGCAGCCGCTGGAAGGATGCATTCTGTTAGTACGTCCAGCAGATTAATCTGGCGCTGGAGGATATTCTGACGCTCTGCGAAGACCGTGAGAGACAGAAGGGACATGGTGTCTCTTGCGGTCTCAACACCTTCACGGAATAGGATTTAGCAGTAATAGCCAGAAATACTATAAATATTTCGGGTTACTACGAGAATATTATTGCCTTTTCTAAATCCCTACACTATATGTCTCATGTTCTCTGGAGATATATCAATCATTAGATTAAATTTAATAACTTACTCGAGCCGTTATGAATTGCCAAATTCGGGTATTTTTTAACCGATTTTTTCTTAACTGGTTAACATTACATTTTGAAATATTTGTGGAAAGTATCCAATATTGTCGGGAAAAGCGTCAAGCCAAAATTTCTCCATTCAGTTATCCAAACAGAGGATTGACTTCCATTAAAATGTATTATCGAGAATTAACACTGAAAAAATAAAAATGTAGTAGCACCTTATGTAGTCGTGTCTAAGAAATAAAATAAAATAAAAATCGGGAATAGGATGACATAGAAAAGCGAACAAAACAAAAACGACAAACAGACAATAAAGAACAAGTTAAATAAAAGAAAATTACAACAATATAAAATATATAAAAAACCCAAAAATGTTCATTTCAACAATGGCAACGGTTGGTGTAAGTCAAACTGGCGGGTGTTTTGAATTACCCTCCCCCAACATCATTCTGCCTCAGTTAATATACACTCCCCCTGTTTCCAATGTTGGCATTTTTCCTGTCTTCCTGTATGGCAGCGGATGTTGGACAATCTTTTCAAAGATGAAGAAACTCAAAGCAACAGAAATATTGTTCTACTGAAGGATGCTAAGGATACCATGGACCGAACATGTGAGCAACGACAAGGTTTTGGAGAGAATGGAAACGAAGAGGAAACTTATACTTAACACCACGAAGATGCAGAATTTTCTTCTTACAGTAGAAGGAATTATGAAATGATAACTTGTTTAACAAGGTAGAATTGTTTAGTGTTTATTAAGCATGAAAAATGTTGACTTGAATTTTATAAAGCGATGAGTAATGTCATTAATCTGGCTTCTCTCCTCCGAGGTGTATTGGAAAAATTTCTAAACTATACCCGGTCGTGATTGTAGCAATAAACTAAAAAAGCGCGCAGCTAACGCTTAATTAGTTTATTACATCTGGCTCTCTTGGTGCTATATACACGTGTTCCATGACTATGCGTGCTTTTATAACGTTTTCTGTTGGAACTGCTGCGTGAATTTTATGATAATTTGATCACCTGCAAATCAATCCTGTGCCTACCTTTCTGAACATTGGGGAAACAAAACCTATGACTACCTTTTGGATTCTCGTGTAAACCAAAACTATATCTACCTTTTTGAAATTTCTGCAAACCAAACCTATATCTTTTTGAAACTTTTGCAAACCAAACCTATATCTTTTTGAAACTTTTGCAAACCAAACCTATATCTTTTTGAAACTTCTGCAAACCAATCCTATATCTTTTTGAAACTTTCGCAAACCAAACCTATATCTATCTTTTTGAATCTTCTGCAAACCAAACCTATATCTTTTTGAAACTTCTGCAGATCAAACCAATATCTATCTTTTTGAAACTTCTGCAAATCAAACCTATATCTATCTTTTTGAAACTTCTGCAAACCAAACCTATATCTTTTTGAAACTTCTGCAGATCAAATCAATATCTTATTGAAACTTCTGCAAATCAAACCTATATCTATCTTTTTGAAACTTCTGCAAACCAAACTTATATCCCTTTGAAACATCTGCAGAGCAAACCTATATCTACCTTTTTGTATATTCTGCAAACAAAACCTGTCTACAAATTTGTATCTCTTGCAAACCCTGTATGCTTGGACGTGCGGGTGATGTAATGGATAATGGCGGGCAATTGTTAATCGGAGAGCCGAGTTCCAATTCCCGTTCTGTTTGTTATATTCATTTACGCGCAAATACTCTTGGGAAAGGTATGAATCCACCTTTTCTTCCCTAGCCATGGGTTAATTACTAAGACCGGTACCACTAAACTAATAATAGTCTAAAAATATTTTCTGGCTTTAAATAACCTGTAAATGGCTGATAATCCTACAAACCAAATCCATGCCTAACTTTTTGTCTCTTCTGCAAACCAAACCTATATCTAACTTTTTGAATTTTCTGGAAACGTCTTTTTTAACCTACTGCAAACTCAACCTAGACCTACCTATTTGACTCTCATGCACACCAAACCAATGGTTACCCTATTAACTCTCGTACAGACCAACCATATGTCTACCTATCTATTGTACGGCAGAATTCGGCATTAAATAACCTGGAAAATGTTGATATACCGTAAATCAAACCAAGCCAAATAAATGTAAATAAAATCCTAACGTGTGATTCATGTTTTTCCCATATTAAATATGTGATGAATAATGTCAATTTTTCACTCGAGATGAAACCTATTTTGTTAATTAGCAGCGTTATTTTCTGTCATCAAATGGGCAATAACCAATTCATTAGTATGACTGACAGCTCTAATTAAAGAATTCCTTGTTTTCATTCAGTGAGTTAAGAATGTGAATACAAAAATCTTTTTTGAGCATTTGGTATAAAATATCGAATAGCTCAACAATATAATGTCCATATTTCATAAGTGATTCGTATTATAGATTTAAGAATTTATATAATCATGAGGTTCACGAGCCCGATAAAAGAGAAATACGCTTATTTCATTTCAGTCATTACATTAACCAGTTTTCTTGCATGTCTTTTTTCCCATGGTTTGCTAAAACAAGTGCTCTGCGGGAGGTACGCATCTGTATTCTGATGCCCAAAAGTAACCTGGAATTGGACAAACAAAAGTTACATTAAACTGTGTTATCTTACTGTCAGCATTGACGATGTAAAATCACGCATTCCTAAGAGTTTAGGTTTGTTCTGAATATTCCTCACTCTACTTAAGTGCCATATCTCTTTAGAACGTAGACGATCATAGATATCCATAGCTTCCTTTTTCTGTAAATAAAATATAAATGTTCTATTGCATTTCTGCGACTGTTCTTGAGAAAGATAGTGAAGTGGTTACCCGTTGTTTTCTCTACTTTCTTGAATTCAGTGTCATTCTGGCCTGGTTAACATCGAAGGTTAGAGCGCCCTGTTTGTCCAGCTGTTTTAGCCATCACTTGAATTGAAGGGTGTGAAGAAGCATTCAGTGTGAAGTGAATACACTGTTTCAACTGGAATATGAACTGTGGTCGCAAATTCCGTATCACGTAATGTTAACCCATAGTCATGTTAAATCACAGAGAATATTGAAGAATCTTTTCTTGCCATGTCATTTCAGGACGGAAACGACATTTGACTCTTTATAGGTTCCTATTCTTCGATATGTGCGAAATGATTGGGAATGGTAGTAGAGTGGTTTCGCGTTGACTGGCTGTCTACTCTGCAATTTCATCCATATCTGTGTAGAGAAGATAAGGATTCATGCTTTTCCCAAGAGAATGAGTGAAAGGTAAACACAGAAGAACAGTCCTCGTTTGAGGGAATGTGCAGCTGGTGCAATAGATAGCGGGTTCGTTACATTCAGTTTCGAGCAAATACTCTTCCGAACGGTATAAACCCAACTCCTTCCCCCAGCTATGGGTTAAATATTAAGATGTATGATTGGAAAATCATTACTGTTCGCAAAACAAACTGTTATTGCAATATTCACTCTAAAAAAAAAGAATTGTTCTTAAAAGCAAAATGATGTCTGCAATAAAAAAACAAAAATAAAACAAAACAAAAATCAGATACTGAGATATCCGGAAGAGGCATGATATGTGGAATTAGAAAAATCTATCTTAGTGGAGGAAATAAAAGGTTGCTATTGTAGTAGGTTGCTATGTCTTTCTTTGGTAGACCAGATAGCATCCAAGGCTATAGAACCCGGTCTGTTTTGCTATTTATCCATAGCTTGCAGTTGGGGTGGGGGGTTTAAAAGAAAAGGATTCATACCTTTCCCAACGTTATTAGCACGTAAGTGAATGTAATGGATTCGACTGGAATAGAAACTCAGCACTCCAATTCCCCAATCCGAGCCGCTAACCATTACTCCACCGTGCCTCCAAACAAATACAAAAATTTAAATATCTGGAAAGAATTTTTAACAGAAGGAAAGTTCGACTCTGAAACCCGAAGGAACATTGAGATAGGAAAAGATGACTTTAAAAAGCTAAGCAAGGTATGAAGAAACAAAAAACGTTTCGTTAGAAACAAAGAAAAGAATACTGAACCGCTACGTAATATCAGTCGTCTTATATATAGTCGTCTTATAGTCGTCTTATATGCCGGTGGATGCTGGAGAATCTCCTCACAGATGAGGAAGAAACTTGAAGCAACAGAAATGTGTTTCGACGTTTTAGAGAAAATAGAAACAAAAAGGACACATATTTAATATCAGAAAGAGAGTGTTGGTACTTATAGAGCATATAATGAGGAAAGAGGGCTTGAAAAATTTGATACTCACAAGACAGATAGAAGGCAAGAGGGACAGAGGAAAACAGCGCATCACCTTCCTACCGAGCTTGAGTAAATGGATGTTTTTCAGTAGAAAGCCGGAATTTATTGCCTTTTGTTACAGGGGAACATAATGTGGAATAGAAACTAGGAAAAAGAATGTTTAGCTGTGAATGAATGTTTTCATCAAAGGTTACTTCTGCTATTGCTTCTACTGCTCCTCCTGCTACTCCTCTTGATGTCGGAATATTTTTACGTCTTTCATCCGACGGCCGAGTCCAAATATTTTAATTTGTTAACTGTCATGATTTAGTAGGTAAATACGATCTTCTATAATTTGAGAATATGATTGTCTAGTCATCTTTCTTTTTGAATCATGTACTTTTATTGTACTTTCTCCGCAATATTTTCTCATTTTCTTTCAGTCTCAGTAACTTTATCTTAGTGGCTTTATCACCCTGCTGGGGGCAAAATGATTAAGAGAAAGTTAAAGCACAGATTATGCTTTGCACTCATAAACCGGAACGACAGTCTAAATGCGTTTTTTTTTTCTGTAAAGAGAAGTGATTGTTTGAATGTTAGCCTATACAAATCTGTCGATTCTTGTAATATAGGAAAACAGTGTTTAAAAAGAAATGCTATCAACAAATCTGATGACTGAACAAAATTCCAGAAGCTTAACAAGAGCAATTTTGAGGATAGAAACTTGTGAACTAAACAGGTACAAAAAGCGTATTGGATGACGAATTGCTGCAATTGAGACGGTAACAACGTCCCCGCAACTATATAAAAGAAAAAACAGCATTTGGAACCAATCCCCTGCCTAACTTATACGCATCAACAGCAATCGAGTCCCAGTAGATTCCACAGCAATCAGCACTATGTTGCAAAAAAAAAAAAAAAAAAAAAAAGAAGGGCATGAAAGAAATAAAAAAAAGGTTGAAATTAGTCAAGCCCGAATCAGTTCCCATCTAAAATCTCTATTACGTATTGTAAATTGCCTTCTAACAAGCAAAAAAATGAGCTGAACCGTTGGGAACACATATGGAGGAAAGCGAACTTGGATACTAGCTATATGAAGAGTAGAAAGGGTAAACGCCAAGTAAGCTAAATCTGAGCATATGAATGGAAGAATAATGGTGATTTTTTAAGTGTAGCTTAGATGTGTCACAATGCCGAAAGTTTGGAACAATCAGTGACGAAGGAACTCCCTATTCAGTCATAATTAATTCAGCGAGACAATCTTGCTAACCACTACAACACATCGAAGTGCCCATGGTAATTTTCTAAGCGTAGCTTAGATGTGGCACAAAGCTGAAAGTGTGGAGCAATCAGTGAGCATCGAACTCACTACTCAATTGAAATTGATCTAGCAAGACAGTCTTGCTCAACATTACATCAGGCTGAAAGGATCTTAATGATTTCCTATGCGTAGTTTACTCGTATCACAAGATCGAAAGTTTGGAGCACCCAGTGAGTATCGAAATCACTACTCAATTGAAATTGATCTAGCAAGACAGTCTTGCTAAACATTACATCAGGCCGAAAGGATCTTAATGATTTCCTATGCGTAGTTTACTCGTGTCACAAGATCGAAAGTTTGGAGCACCCAGTGAGTATCGAACTCACTACTCAATTAAAATTGATCTAGCAAGACAGTCTTGCTAAACATTACATCAGGCCGAAAGGATCTTAATGATTTCCTATGCGTAGTTTACTCGTGTCACAAGATCGAAAGTTTGGAGCACCCAGTGAGTATTACTCAATTAAAATTGATCTAGCAAGACAGTCTTGCTAAACATTACATCAGGCCGAAAGGATCTTAATGATTTCCTATGCGTAGTTTACTCGTGTCACAAGATCGAAAGTTTGGAGCACCCAGTGAGTATCGAAATCACTACTCACACAGTAAAAAAGTGGGAAAGTTAGCAGACTTACAGCAGCAAAAGTTGTGGAGAGACATGATAATCTACTCCATGAAAGGACATATCCCAGAGAGTGAGTGAGTGTGTGTGTGTGTGTGTGTGTGTGTGTGAGGGAGAGACAGAGAGAGAGAGACGAGTTGACACCAACAGAAATGTCGCTATATTTGGCTAGGATAAATGCGAGGTATTTGAGGCCCGACCGTTTCGTAACCTTAAGGTATGCCTTGAGAATTCTGGCTGCTGTTCAAGAGATGGTAGTGATGTCGAGGGTCATGAATTGTTCCTTTACCTAGTAAATGGTTGGCAATATTCTAGCTGGCCAAATATTCCCTGAATGCGTGGGTCGATATTTTGTTCGCTGGTCCGGTTTGTCGTAACCGATGTCAGCACAGATAGTGATGCGTTTTGGATAGCTGCTCCTTATTTGTCCAATATGCGCAGTTGTCCTGTTTTCATCAGCTGACAGCTCTCAGGCAACGAGTCTTAATGGGTCATTGTAATGCAATCTGTGACACGAAAATCGACAGAAGCAGTGAGCTAATGAAGCCGCTTTTCTTCTGTAAGCTGATACGATTTATTAATTGATAGTTTTCAAACCAGTCCCGCGAGATGTGCATGTGGGCGTATCTGACACTATTGATGAGAGAAGTGTTGACGCAGGCAGGTTTTAAGGATTCATCTTTTCAACGGACTCACTCTTGCGTGGGAAGTGGGATTGGCGTGTCGAGTTCAAGTCTTGGCCGTTGCGTTCGCTTTCGCGCAAATATATTTGCATTGAGCATAAATCAATCCCCCCTCCACCAGCAATTACAAGTTAATAGCAGGGCAGACTATTCTTTCTAGATTTGAGACAACTTGGACAACTCTGAATTCAAAACCACTTGGGGTGAGACTAGTAATACTGTTAAAAATTTAGCAGACTATTATTTTTTCGAGGAAGTGTATCTCTGCTTGGACTTCCATCTGACCTTCGAAGTCAGATGGAAGACTAAACTAGGAAGTCGATTTTGATTGGCTGAGCCAGCGTTGGAAGGGTAAGTATAGATAAAGGTTTTTGAGTGAGTTGTTTCTTAATCGTCAAATAATGTAGACGTGTTTTCTTTCGTGTCGGAATATTTTCTATCTGTAAATATGCTGCCAAGAGTTGATAAGCCGTAAAAAAATGAATCAATCATTTCAATGTTTATTAAATTCATATAAAAAAAGGTGTTGATTAGAATCTGACTAGGCAGTAGTCATAAACTCGATTTGTTTTTGTTTTAATGTTCTTTCCTTTCAAGATGTAGATGATGGCTTTCCACACTTTCGGATATTTTTGAATTCCCCCAGCAGTTTTGTAATTCACCATTGTCCTTAATCTTAGATTGGCTGCCATCCAAGGATTGAGAGCACAGTCTCCCTTGATACTTAATTCACACCTGTACCAGGTTAATAAAAAAATAAATTCATGCTTTTGCAAAAGTCGTTAGTGTGAAAGTGAACGCAAATAAAGAGACTGAAATTTGAACTCGATTGACCGATTCCATTTTCTGTGCGAATGACCGTTAAGATACCTAACCATCCAGCCTATCTGATTACTTGTGATTAAACAACTCCTTGTTGAATATATTTGATTTCGGGTAACAGCTGGTAGGACTAATAAAACTAATAAAACTAGTAAAGGGTGAAGTTGGTAATAGTGGTGATAATGGCAACAGGCGGTATTTTACTGCCAACCGACATAGACAGAAGCGTGTTGGAAACTCAGCGTACTCCAGTTGTTGCGAGAAGATAGCCTCTAGCTATAAAATAGCCTCTAACCATCTAATCAGCAATATTGTGTTCAGTGTGAGGCTGTTTCGTTACTTTCTGCTTGATCTTTTTAACGTTTTCTGTTGAAATGTTTCGCTTAGTGAAATAATTTAACAGGATTTGATTTAAAAATTCTTGTGTATGAGAAAACAGAGGTTGAAATTTAGTGACCAAGTCTTTGCCTAGAAAATATCTTAGACATTAACTAGCAAAAAAAGCTAGATTGCACTACCGTATATACGCGAGTATAGGGCGAGTTTTATTATCATCTTTTATGCAAAAATAGGAGGTCGACAGGTAATTTTTTTATGTAAAAACGTTCAGGGGTAGCACTATATATGAAGTCGGGGATATCTGATAATTACGAAAAAAAATCAGATTAATTTTTTCCGAGTGAAAAATTCCCTTGTTTTAGTGCCATGTCCCTTCAAGACATAGGGTACTATGGCACACTACATTTCTTTTCTTTATTATCTGGGAATTGTCATATTTTCTTAGGAAAAATAGTGTAGTGGTTTTCTGTTGCCTTTCCACCGGCACTGAAAGCAGAGTTGTTTTTCTTCTAGAACACAGTTTACTTTATCGTTTAACCCATAGCTAAGAAAAAAAGAGATGGGGTCATATATTTCTCAGGTACATTTGAGGAAAAAGTGAACCCGGTAGACTAGGAGAGAATTTGAACGTGGTTTGCCGATTCTGTTTTGGAATTATGTAGCATAGAATGCTGAACAATATCTTTAGAAATGAAGAAGAGACATGAATCGGCAGTGATACCGATCAATACTTAGAATGTCATCAACAGAATATGTGAATAAGGAGGAAGTTTTCTTTTTTTAAAATCATTTCACCCCAAGCAAAGGAATAAAACGCAAGGGTTTATTGAGTGATACAGATTATACGAAAAAAAAAAAAAAAGAAAAAAAGAAGACTCGTTTTATGGCAAATAGGAGCTACAAAGAAAGATATATTGACAATCAGAACGAGAATGTTGATATTTCTTTGACACATAAAGAAGAAAGAAACCTGGTGAATGTAACACTCATAGGGAACAATAAAGGTAAGAAAAGCAGGAGGAAACATCGAATAACTTATTTATTTGTATGAAATGATATCATATGATCAAAAGAAACAAAATGTATTTGAGCAGCAAAAATCAGGAGGCCGTGGAGGGCCATAAATCATTCATGTCCCTTCTGGACAGGGCACATAAAAGAAGACACTTTAATAAAGGAATAATAGACACTTTAATAAGGAATTGAAACAAGAAAGAGTATTCATGGTTGCTTCTTTTTAAATATGCAATATACGAGGAAGGAATTTGCGGAGAGTCATGATCCACCATGTCAAGAAGGGACATAGTACATAAAAGAAAATTTAGTAAAAGGGATTGAGACGAAAATAGGGAAGAGTCATGGCTGCTTCTTTTTAACTATCCATTATATTAAAGGAGGAAGTTGTGATCATCCATGTCCGGAAAGGACATGTCACATAAAAGAAGACACTTTAATAAAAGGATCTGAAAAGAGAACAAATAGTATTCATGGTTGCTTCTTTTTAACTATCGAATATACGACAGTAGGAAGTTGTGGAGAGCCATGATCATTCATGCCCTGAAGGGACATGGTACATAATTAAGACACTTTAATAAGAGGAACTGAAACGAGAATAAGGAGTATTCATGATTGGTTCTTTACTTTTTTCTACAAGGAAATATATGTCACAATAACTAATGTGTAAAATCTATTTAATATTTTCAAGTAACTATCAGCCATTCGGTGCTACGAGGATTTGAAGCTACTATAGTGAAGTAGAAAGGGAAATTGCATATAAGAATCAATCTCTTATGCGTAACGAACACTTTGAATTCCGTTTAGTCATTTCTTAGATTAGTTGTCAAGAGCGTTGTTTCTTTCTTATTCAACCGAATAAAATTGATGATAATACCAAGTCGCGAACTGAAAAGTAATTTTTTCATAATAGTTATCATCACAATAGACATTTGAAATAATTCTCATGGGTAACGAAAGCACACAATAACATGAAAGAAAGAGATTTTTAAACCAATTGCAGTAACGTGATGTATGAGTCATGTGATCGTAAGACGTTATGTTAGAAATAAAATGCTGTTAAGAAGATGCAAACTAATCTCTATCTATAAAAGGCAGGATGTGTGTGTGTGTAACGAATGCACGGCCGCAATTTTCGACGGATTTGCACCAAAATTTACATGCACATGCTCCAAGTTAGCGGAAAGGCCAAGACCGACGTTGATTTTCCCAACTCCCATAGATAGTGGAAATAATCGATTTTTTCATGCTTATACGGCAGTTTTCATGTAGTTTGCGGCCATTTTCTACTGGCCAGAGTGAGAGCCTATAGCTGGCTGCCACAAATAGGCAGGAAGATTCTATTGGCCAGCGTGGGAGCCAACAGCTGACTGACACGATGTTAACTAGCATGCTAGCATGCAAAAAAAAAAAAATCTATAGCTGCATTCGTCACAAGTGGGAAAATTTAAATCTGCATGGCACTTTACTCCACTTGGCTCATTCGCTTGCTTAAACTCAACATTGATTCTTATTCCGCAGAACTGGGTTGGGTGTGAAAAAGTATCTGTTGTTAACATTCTTTTTTCATTCAGTTTTTCCAGTTACGAGTCCTTTTTTAAAGCTGATCGTTTTGTGTTCATTTTGTTTAGTTCTTTTTTCGTAACAGATTTAATGTTTAGTATAGCGCTTAGAAAAAATTCGCAGTGTGAGATAGGCAAGAAGTAAGGCATGTAGCAACATCAGCACGGCAAAGGGCACTCCTTTAAAGGCAAGAAAGGGCAAAAATATTTTAAGTCAAGTGATAGCGATTGCTGTATGAGTCGTACGATTTTTGAATCAAGCACGGGCAACGCAGGCCCATGCTGCTAGTATAAAATAAACATGAACAGAAATGTCCACATATCCCATAATATTAACGTGACTCAATGATTTGACTGATATTTTTATATTTCCTTCTAGATTCGCCTATCATCCAGTTCAAGTTTTAATAGGAGTAGAGGTTTAACCCTTGTTTCTTGTTTAGGATTGGGTTTCTTCCTTCTAAATTCTTGTTATTCTCTTTCACTCCCAGTAGCTCCTTGCGAATTAGTGGCATTATTGCCTTACTTGGGGTTAATTGATTAAAAAATAAGTAGGCGATCATACTTCGCCATAGATTAATTTTCTTTGTTATCTTGGGAAAGCCTGTGGCGTGGTTTCCTTTAGTTTTTTCCAGTTTTGCGTTCAGAATATTCCCTTTTCTAGACTAGCCAGAAAGACCCAGTATACCCTACTATTTAACTCATAGCTAGGAGAGAAGAGAGCAGGGCAAAAAACATAACTGACAATTAGTTATAATAAACTAAAAACATTAGATAACCGAGTATTAATAGATACAGATGTTAGTTTATATTCTGATGCTTTTTAAAGGAGACAAATTTTATTCTTCGAATAGAAATGTAAGGGTGTAAAGAGAGGCAGGAATAAGTGCATGTAATAAAGATATATAGAACAGGTAAAGGTTAACCCTAGATTTAGAGAGGTTAAGATCGTATTGGCCAAAAAAGCATCCTTTTGGGAGTCTGTTACACAAAGTAACACTACTGAGAAAGAAGCTCTCTTCCTGGAACTTCGTTGCTACCAATGGAATATAAAGGGGATGCAGATGAGTTGAATTTGTGTACGTGGCTTGGCGGGTCATAGATTTGAAGGTCAGAACTAGTGGATATGAGGAATGCAGCTTGGCTGAACATTTGCTATCGAAATAGCGATAAAGTAGCGAGGGCATAGCAACATTTATTTGGGAAAATGTTGGTCGGTTAAAAAATAATCTACTACAACTTCGCGTAAACGCTTTTGAAACCTGTTAGATAGTGAGGACTGGGCAGCTTTAGCCCAGTGTATGGCAATCATAAAAAAATATTTGTGGCTTCATCTGTCCTAAGGATATTTTACCATGAGAAAGACTAGCTTGCATAGAACAAAACAGGTAACAAAACAGAAGAGCTGACCCAACTGAACAAAGACAAGCAATTAATCTTATAATTCAGGAACTATCTCTGGAAAAGATACTGGAAAAAGATCGGTTTCTTGTACATTTCTAATAAGTGCATAAGTCCTCCTGCTGTGATGTATCTTTACAAGAGACAAAAAAATACAGTATTAGACTGAAGCCCCCCCCGTTCAAAACCCCTTTCATATAAACGAAACGCCGTGATCTTATCGCCCACTATATAGCTATTTCCATGTCGAATGTTCTAACGAGTGGCATTCCCCACTTCCACCGGTCCTGACGTTCACAGCAAGAACTCGCCAGGTCACGTGCACTTGGACGAATCATCCTTATTCCCTTTGTATTCCATTAGTAAGGAGGAAGTTCGATTCCGAAAGCTTCTTCTCAAGAATCGCTACCGTGTGGAAGGGACTCTGGAGAGGGTGCTCTAAATCTCTTCAAGTCAAATTTCAATCGTGTTCTTTCCTACCAGTCATTTAAGTGTCACACACTTGGGCGATCATGACTGACGAGGCAGAAGAGTTTTCCCGCTGTAGGTTACAATTTCTTTCTGCGAACCAAGGCTAAAAAACCCAGTCTGTGCTGCTATTTAACCCATAGCTGGGAGGAGAAGAGATGGATTCATACCTTTCCCAAAGGTATTTGTACTTTCCCAAGGTATTTGTGCGTAATATAAAGAACTCAACTGGGATTCGAACTCGGCTCTCCGATTTCTCCATTATATTACAACAAATCTTTCCTATATATCATCATAAGCAACACTTCCTACCTCCTATTCCGTTCAAACAACAATCTCATTCAGTAACCCTCTACCTTGAGTTGTTCTTGAACCTTGAATAAGGTGATGTTATATACCGTATCTATGAACACTAATAGGTATGTCCCAGTCTTTATAAATACGTTGGACACTATTGTAAATAGGAGTAATATGCTGTCTAAGTAGTTAATCACTAGCAGTGGTTTACCTACTTCACGCCGCTGGCGAGTATTGTATTTTGTTGATGTTATGAAGATTACCATTTCATTTCCAACCTCCGTTTTGGTTATTCCTCATTCAGTAACCCTTTCTAGGTTACAACATGTGAACAATTAGTAAAACAGTTTGAATCATTCGTTAAAATCAAAACTATGTATCAATAACTTACGAGATTAATGGTATTAAAATAAAGAATAAAGTCATATTTCTTTCTTTTACTCTGGTCTCCCACTTTATTGATATACCAACTACGACATTTGAAATTTTTACCTCACCTCGTCTAAGTGAGTACTAATATAAAACTATCAATGAGGAACGTATTAAGGCTTTAAAGAGTACATAATAACTGAGTAGATAGATACAAAAATCACAGAGAAAGGACACACAATTGTAAACTAAGAATTTAGGACTTTTTATTACGTGCCTCCTTTAGTGGCTAGTAAGAAATGTTATCGACTCACTATTCTCTTTAAAGTTCGTGCTTTGTCATGTATCGGCAACTCTTTCACTATTTTCATTTTAAATTGTCGGACGATCTATATAGTTCCCCATGTCCTTACCTTCACAGCACAAATTCGCCATGCTACTTTCACTGAGATGAATGATCCCTATCCCCTTCGTAGTCCATTAGTAAGGAGGAAGTTCGATTCTGAAAGCTTCTTCTCAAGAACCGCTTTGTGGAACGAACTCTCGAGAGAATGTTTCCCCGATCACTACAAGCTCAACATCTTCCAGGCTAGTGTTAACAGTTAATTTTTCTACATAACCTCATAAACTGCATTTCATACCGCTTACGTCTAACGTTCATACATCAACCTAATTCACTAACCATCTATCTTGAGTGGCTCTTAGGCCTTGAGTTGGGTGAAAATTAGTAAAAAAATCGTAAGTATTATTTTCCAAATTACTAAGTATTTATGCTATGAAAACTTCCACATCTAGATTTCTAATATTAGATAATTCGACACTTCGGCCGTTGCAAGTCCATAATTTAAAAGAAAAATGAGATACAACTTGAGAACTGAAATGTTTTACAACTACTGAAAGACTAGTGGGGAGACATGCATAAACTACTTCCTCACATCTGTCAACTCATACATCCCTGGCCTGCTTGATTTGTAAGAATCTGTGACGCCAATGCATCACAGGAACATAGACGATGATGGTTTTCCACTGATTCATTTTACTTTGGTATTGCTATGACTTCATTAAGAAACATAGTGGAGTGGTTTCCCGTGGCTTTCTCCACGATTTTAACTACAAGGTATCCCTTTTTCAACAATGACCGCCACCCAAGGCTAGGAAAGCCAGTGTATCTCCTGTTTAAATTATATGGATATGGGTGCATGCCTTAAGGGTATTTGTGCAAGTTGCAAGCAATAGATGAGACCTGGATTTGAACGCGACTCATGGAGTCTACTTTCTGTGCCGTTTAACGTTGAATTACGTGAATACCGTATATAAATAGATAAGAGGGAGTCGGGATTTAAAAAAAATAATTTCACACCAAGCAAGGCGGTAATGGCACTAGTACGCAGCGGGTGTGTGTGGGTGGGTGGGGGGCGGTGGTTAAAGGAAGTGAAAATGAAAGAGAAAACTGAGAATAGGGGAATTTGAGGAAAGGGCAGATGAATAGGTTTCAAGAAGACAGAGCTGCTACTTTGTGATACAGACTCTAGCATGGATGCTTAACTGAACAGTACAATCTTGGTCTCTGGCCAGTCGTTATCTTTCCGCCATATCCTCGTAATCGTCACTTCCTTCTTTTTCATTAATCTCACATAGCCATTTATGTAACTCTCTACCATGAGTAGCCCTCTGGCTTTGTATTGGGTGAACTTTATTTTACAAAAAAAAAGTAATCATTATTGTAACTTGGGTATGTACCCAGAAAATAATGTATTAACTTACATAAGAAGCGTTGTAGCAGCACTAAGGTATTGTAATGATGATGACAGGAAAGACCACAGGGATGATTGGATACATGCCTTCCTAAAGATTATTAGTGTCAAATAGTCACCAGTACCAGCAAGAAGTAGGCGTGAACAGCCATATACTGTATTTCTTATATACTAAGCAAAAGCATATTACTTTTTTTTTACAATTGTTATTAACTACCTACTTTTGAAAATTTATTCGCTTTACTTGGCTGTTTAGTGTTTAATCGTGTGTTGCAATCAATAAGTCCTTTGAGAGTCGCTGCTCGAAGTTATGCTACTTGATCAATGTGAGGCTGATTTAATAATTTGAAGTGAGTTTGTCTTTGAAATTTTCTTCCTAATATTTCAGCGTCATAACATTCAAACAGCTTTTCAAGGAGAACTTCCTATAGCTTGCACTTAGTGTTTTCTTTATTTCTTTTTTTACAGACGAAGTTTCGCATATTGAGAACTTGTTTTTCCCCACTTTCATGATCACACACCAGTCACCGGTTTTTCTACGAATATTCCGTATCTATCTTATGATGGCAAATCCCATTCATGGTGTAAAGATTTCTTGCTTCCTGTCTGTATTCATGATCTTCTGTCTCTTCCTGTCTGAAGACGGTGAGACTATCACATTAATCTTATTTCAAGAATTTAGAGTTGATTTCGTGACAAGCCGGATTCAATGATTTTCTTCATCCTGATTTGTTGCTTCTCATGGTTTACAGAAATATAGTAAGTTTTCCTTGGCCAAAACATGATTGGAACGATACTAAGCGTATATAGTGAATCTTATGTTCCATCTATTTAACATTTTGCCGAAATTGCCACAGAACAAAATCTGGAAAGAAAGAGTCCTTTAAAAAAACTCACTTGATTGAAGTTTACAGGAATTCACTTAGAGTTAGAGAGTGAATATCTGTTTAACATACTTCTGTATGTTTTTATATACAGTGCTGTTCGATAAAAGTGACTCACCTGATTTTTTTTTACTAAAAATATTTTTGTCTATTGTTTTTGGGGTTAAAATAATTTTTAATCTTCCTAATATAAAGACCCCTTCCCGGCCACCTAGGAAAAAGTTTATTCACCCTAAGGTATTCTGTTGATAATTATAAATTTAGATATAAATGAGATTTAGGAAAAAACTGTACAAAAAAGTGACTCAAATATCGCATTCTAATGATTAAACTGGTAAATTTAAAGAGCTTTTCATAAAATATTGAAAAATATTTTACAATACACTCAGAACAATATTCTAGAGAATTCTAGAACAGGTTAAATTAAATCTAGAGTATTCCAGAATATTCCAGAAAGCCTCATACACAAACAGCTTGAAATAGCCACTCAGAAACATTTAAGGCATCTATTATTGCCCTCCCAAAAGCAGTCTACGAGAGAAATTGCTATAACCTCGCAATCAACTGTCTCTCGAGTGCTTAGGGCACATAATGATGCCACTCCTGCTCCAAGGAAGGAAACAAGGGGACGAAAGAAAAAGATTGATGATAGTTGCGAAGAATAGGATTATAACTAGCCAAGAAATTGCAGCCAGTCTAAGCGAAGAGCAAGGTGTTAGTATTGCCTGTTCAACAGTCAGTCGGTGGTTGTTAGAGCAAGGCTACAAATCTTGTACACGAAGGTTTAAGCCGCTAATAAGCAAAGCCAACAAAGCCAAGAGACTTGAATGGGATCACTATTGCAAAAAATTCACCGTAGAAGACTGGAAGAATGTTCTCTTCTCCGATGAAACGAAAGTTGAGCTAAATTCAAAGGATAAGCGATCTAAAATCAGAAGAAGAAGCTTTGAAAGCTCTTTGAATTTAGCAGTAAGTGCTGTCAAGCATCCGTTCAGTATAATGTTCTGGGGATGCTTTTCTTTTCATGGAACTGGTTTCTTAAAACCTATTGAAAAGACCCTCAGGAGCGAGCAGTGCAAGAAAATTTTAGAGTTTTGTCTGTTCCCTCCTGCCGTAATGGTGCAAATCGACCCCACCAACTTCATTTTTTATGCTGGATAATGCTTCCTGTCACAAATCAAAATTGATGAAGGAATAATTTGATGAGAAGCAGGTGAGTGTTATGACATGGCCGCCCCAATCTCCTGACCTCAACCCCATAGAAAATTTATGGAGCATTATAACGTACAGGCTCTCGAGAAAGCAGTTGACAAACAAAGAGGATTTGATTGTGAATTTCATATCCGAATGGAATTCAATGCTAATCAAGTAAATGCCAAAAGTGGTTGAAATGGTTATTCAAAATAAAGGAGGGCCCATAGATTATGAAATAGTTCGAACTATATTACCTATTATAATTTAATTATACCTCTCTGTTCGGTTATGTTTCTTTTGATTACTAGTTGGAGGAAATAAGTGAGTCACTTTTTTTGCACAGAGTTTTTCCCTAAATCTCATTTATACCCAAACTTATAATTATCAATAGAATACCTTAGGGTGAGTAAACTTTTTTACTAGGTGGTCGGGAGGGGGTCTTTATATTAGTAAGATTAAAAATTAGTTTGACCTCAAAAACAATAGGCGAAAAAATTTTAAGTAAAAAAAATCAGGTGAGTCACTTTTATCGAACAGCACTGTATGTAACTAACAAAATAACTATAAACTACAAGAAGACATAATGCATGGTCATCAGTAAAAGGATGAACCCGAAATGCGATTTGCAGGTCGGGTACAGTAAAATCAAGTATGTCCAGGACTTTAAATATCTGGGAAATGTTTTGACGGAGGACAGTAGGTGCGACGCTGAGATGCGAAGACGAATTGGAATGGCCAAGGATGCATTCCAAAAGCTTGGCAGAGTAGTGTGAGACAGGAGGATTTCTTTGGTAACAAAAAAAAAAAAAGATTACTGAGCTTCTACGTGATAGCTGTCCTCCTATACGGCAGCGAATTTTAGATAATCTCCTCAAAGATGAAGAAGAGACTCGTGGTTCTACAAGAGGATGCTAAGGGTATCATGGACCGAGTGTGTGAGCAACGATGAGGTCTTGGAGATGATGCAAACAAGGAGGAAGCTTATACTTAACAAAGATGCAGATGAAATTTCTGGGACACGTAATGAGAAAGGACGACCTGGAGAATCTGATACTCACGGGTCCAATGGAGGGAAAAAGAGACAAAGGAAAACAACGCATGATATACCTGGCGGGCGTAAGCAAGTGGATGGCAGAATTTGGTCTGGGGGTGGGGTAGCAGAGGTGCGAAACTTATGGAAAATTACAAGGGATAAGTGGAAGTAGAGGGCTATGATCGCCTACGTCCTGAAAGGACACGGCGCATAACAAGAAAAGAACTAACAATATAATAAAAATCAGTTGAAGATAACTTTCTAAGAAAAAAGATGGAATTGATTGAATATTTGACATATCTATATGAATTTATGTCGGCAACAAACAGTGAAAAATAATAAAGGCAATTTCAAAATGGCGGAATTTGTAGAGATTAACTTAAAAATGATGAAAGTTAATTGACTATTTCACATATTTCTGTATAATTTTATGTCTGCAACAAGCAATGAAAAATAATAAGTGCCGTTTCAAAATGACTGAATTTGTAGTGATTAACTTAAAAGATTTAAAATAGAATATGTTTTTGAAATATATCTCTATGATTTTATATTTGAAACAAGTAAAAATAGTATTGCACTTATATATAAATCAACGTATTGCATTTATAAATGAAGATTTAAAAATTATGTTCACAAATGTTCATATCTATTATTTCATTTGAATCTGCTCGTAATCTGATCTGTGGAATTTATACAACTGTCTGCGTTTAATCTTGTTTGCTCGAATATAATTAGATATTAACAGTTTTTAGCGTGTCTCTGCATTTGATATAATGAGAAAAGTGACATAGTATTCCCTGCTGTCTACAGTCGGAAATGGTATGTGACTAGATATTTTTTTTAGTTTAGATTGATTGTGGCTGAACAAATATTTAATTCCTTGTTGTTAAGTAAATACTTCATATTTTGCTGAACATTCTCGTGTATTCTACAACATCAAAATGAAAGACTACGACTCTAATGGAAAACTGAACATTTTTCAAACTAAAAATAACTCAGAGTTTCATACTAAATTTTCTTCTGTTCATTGGATGATAAACATAATTTTACACTGCCTCAGTAAAGATTTTTTACGACACTTTTGTACTGGAAAGTTAATGAACTACAATATTCACTGAACGATCTAAGGTGGAACATTGCCAGTTCCAGTTAAACAGATCGTATATTTGGAGCCAACTATCAGTTTGGAATTTAGTTTACCGGCCCGTCCTGGGTATGAAGATGAACTGCATCTAGCAGTAACGTCTTTGATCGGGCGACTGAACGTTTTGCTGTTGTTCCCATGTTCACCTTGACCCAGGGTGGTAGCAACAGTTAGGATACCAGCTATTTGGTAAATAGTGAACCTCAAATAAAAACAAAACATTATGAAAGTTTAAAAATACATAGATTTTTATATTAATAAAATTTCCAACAATGCCTATTTATAGGAAAATTACCAACAATACATTTCATCTGTAGTCGAAGCCATAAAATTGTGTTCAAAATTCATAGATTTCGGTATTAAATAACCCATAGAGGTTGATATGCTGCTAAACAAAATCAAACATCCAACCAACAGATTACCGGCATTTTTCTTGCATTTGGCTGTCAAATAATTTCGAGGGAAATGACTGCTTTCGCTCGTGATCTTAACCGTAGGTGATAATCGGTGTTTTTAATGAATGGATTTGCAACTCACGACTGGAAATCAGGACATTGTCTAATTTCATACCACATGTAAAGTAAAAAAAAAACAACAAAAAACAAACTTTCTTGATAAGAAAAGAAACTTGAAAAATGATACTGACGAACAGTATGTTTCACAAGGCTGGATTTTAATTCAACCACTCTACTTTAAATCGGTCATTACATACCGAAATTAAGCAAGTACAAAACTTTAAATATCTGGGAAGGTGTCTTCCAAAATGTAAGCAAAGTATTAAGAAACGGGAAAATTTCATTAGAAACAAAAGAAAGAGCACTAAACTGTTATGTTATATCGATCCTCCTATATGGCAGTGAATGCTGGACAATTTCATCACAGATGAAGAAGAGACTTGAGACAACAGAAATGTGGTTTTATAGAAGGATGCTGAGAATAACATGAACTGAACACGTGAGCAACCACGAAGAAAATGGCGATATAAAGGATAGATATATAGAATCCGAAAGACAGTTGACATTTCTAGGTTACATAATGAGGAAAGAGGCTAGAATATTTGACGTTCGTAACACTAGAAAATTTGACGTCCGTAAGGCTAGAAAATTTGACGTCCGTAAGGCTAGAAAATTTGACGTTCGTAAGGCTAGAAAATTTGACGTTCGTAAGACATATTTAAGGTAAGAGGGACGGAGGATAGCATCGCATAGCCTAGATAACGATCTTGTATAAATGTTTGGCAGAACAATGACTAATATTACAAAGGACAGGAAAATGTGGAGAACCATGATCGCTTACATCCTGAAAGGACATGGCATATAGAAGAATTACATTTTTTCTTTACTATCTTAAATGAAAAAACAAACAAATCAGCCAAACAAAAACAACAAAACAAAAACAACAAAACAAAAAAAGTAAAAAAAAAAGTACAAAACTAAAACCAAAAAATTACAAAAAGCAAAAAAAAAAAAGAAAAAAAAAAGCGAAACAAAAACAACAACAAAAAAGCGAAAAATAAAGAAAAATGCAAACCAACAAAATCTGTCTCTATTTCTGAGATGAGGTATTGTAAGTATTTACACTATTTACATTGTTCGGACTATTGCCCCCAACTTTGTTGCCATATTCACAGCGTTTCGATCGTTGTACGCTCCGGCCTTCTTCAGGTGATTACGATTTCGAACTTAACCCTTTATTTCGTCTACCGGAGAAGATTGTTCTAGTTCCACGTGTCATGCCTCTTCTGAAGAAGGCCGGATCGTACAACGGCCGAAACGACGTGAATATGGCAACAAAGATGAGGACAGCAGTCCGAACAATGTAAATAATGTAAATAAAAACAACAAAAAAGCAAAAAAAAATAATAAAAAATGCAAAGCAAAAACAACTTGAAGAAAAAAAACATCTGCCCACATTACAGTATTTGCCTTCGCCTAAGATTCGTTTGTTTATTTTTAAATATACCAAAAAAACTGTCCTGCGCCTAATACAGCCGTAGTGCAGATGATGAGAGACGATCGAGGTTTTGTAAATGATGATTGAATAAATGGTTATAATACTTTTTTTTATTTTTTTTCTCTTTGTTATGTATGGTAGTCTGTACTGTTGGCTGAAATACCAGTTTCTGTTAGAATGCCTTCAGTTTTTCCCCTGTTGCTTTTTGTATACTACTGGTAATATTCAGTGAAATATTTATTTTGTCTGCATCTACTGTAATTATCAATAAGAATTCATTTACATTTATATTACTTTATTTATTGATTCATATCATTTTGATTTGTTTATATGTACCAGTGCTCATTGTTACAAATATACCCGTATTTCTTTTCTGCTTTGGCAAATTTAATTCAGTTTCTTTTGAAGGTTAAGTTACAATATAAAGATACCATACTTTATTTGAGTCTACTGTTACACTATTGTTTTTGCAGGCACAAAATTATACATTTTTCCTTAAAAGACTACATTAAAATATATTTCAATAAATAGATGATGAAACATACTAAGTTTCTTTTTCTCACAAAATATCCTTGTAAAATAGGGGGAAGCGTCTTATGTGAGGGTGCGTGCAATGTGAAGGCCAATACCCTAATCTGTTTTATCTTCTATTAATGGAGCAGTTTATGTTTTGGTCTTTCACTACAAGGCGATGATGAAAAATACTTTTTTTTATATTTGGTCAAATTTTGAGAAGTGGGCATCAAAATGAGAATTTTTCAACATCTCATCGTCATAGCTTCTGTATTTTTATTTTTTATTTTTGTCAAATTTGAAGATGTAATATAAAATTACCTTTACTGCAAACCCGACATGACCGATCACTGGAATTTACCAGGCTTAACCTAGTTTGGTACGGAGACCCCGTGAGCACCAAAATAAGAACAAAGTAGAAATAGTCAATCAGAACCTCCCATTAACCATTATCCCACGCTGAGGCGACCCAAATTACAACCTTGTGGGTGGTTGTTGTTTTCTTTCCGACAATTGATACAGATTTAATTTCGCTATTAGAGTCAGTATTTGTTTTCGCTTTTGAAGGGATATTTTTAATCCCATGTTCCTTCAGGGTATATAGGATCATGGCTTTCTACAGATTCGTTTTCTTTATTATCTATGAATCACAACGTCATATTTAGAAAGGGAACAGATTGTCTCCCTCACAGTTTTGAATTCATAATTGTCCTTTTCATCTACGACCATCCAAGGCTAAAAACCTCAGTATACCCTACTATTTAAAACCTAAGTAGAAAAATTCGTATCGTATTTCTCAAAAGCAATCTTGGGGATGTCAAGATAGCAGATTCTATTTTCAGTATCAATAACCGTTACGCTACTTTCAAGTCCCTAATAGCTTTTGCAAAAGAAAAAATCATAAGTCATACCAGGTTTAAATACGTCGTAATATTACTTCCTTGGGAAATAAGTGAAAGCGATAACATAATAAAAATGCTGACGCTCTACACGACTTCAAACAAAAGGTTAGAAAGGAAACTCCCCATAAATATTGGAAAGAGCTATAACAGTTATTGGACTCTAGGAATCTGTATTTCTGAAAAAATTGTTTTATTAAAAAGATTTTATAAATTTCAATCGATGATAGCACTGGCTTCTCGGCCAGTGAATGTCATATGTTTTCTTACAAGGAAGCGAGTAATATTACCACTATCATTACTATTAGACTGGTGAACTTATTCAACATATACAGCGAGACGATTCTGAGAAAATTACAAGTTCTACCATGATTCGTTATTGGCGGCAACTTTCTTAACAACATATGACACAGAAAGAAAATTACATGACCTTCTACAGATGGTAATGGAGGAAATCAAGAAGAAAGGAATAAACGAACAACTGCAAGAAGACAGGATGCATGGTTGTAAGAAAATCATAAGCCCAAGGTGCGAATTGAAAATCGGAGATAGCAAAATCAAACTGGTACAAAAATTTAAATATCTAGATAGTGTTTCAACGGAGGACGTAAAGTGTGACACTGAAATCCGAAGGCGTATTGGGATAGCCAAAGATTGATTCCAAAAGCTAAGCAGAGTTTTAATAAATAAAAAAACTTCGTTAGAAACAATGACAACAGTACTAAACTGTTACGCGATATCTGTTCGCTTGAGAGTGCTGGACAATCTCATCAAAGATGAAAAAGGGACTAGGAGCCAACATAAATCTATTTTAACAGAAGGATGCTGAGGAGACCATGGACCGTTCATGTGAGCAACGACGAGGTTTTAGAGTAAAAAGGAAACTTATACTTAACATCAAGAAGATGCAGTTTAAACTTTCTGGAGTACTTAATGAGGAAAGAGGACTTGGAAAACCTGATACTCAGAGGGAATACTGAGGGCAAGAGGGACAAAGGAAAACAACGCATAGCATTCATAAGTAAATGGACGGCAGAACAGAGATTAGGAGAAATAATATGACAAAATTTATTAAGAGCTACAAGTGACAGGAAGTTGTGGAGAACCATGATCGCCTACGGGGTTACGGCACCTAAAGATAAAATGCAGTATTGAATTTTGAACTGTTGTGCTAAAAATATTTCAAGTCAGTTAAAATATTGATTTATCAGGGAATTTTTCTTATTGCTGACGTCGCAATTTTATACAAATGTTTTGAAATTACAACGTCTTAGTAAGTTTGAAGTCATAACTGACATTATATAAGAGCCTTGTACTGATAAAATTCCAGAAACTGGTTACTCAGACAGCGGGGAACTCACGGATTCTTCAGATTTAATTTTGTTTTGATGTATTTGTTAGCAGAATAATAATGGAACTTAAAAACCTGTTTGCTTAGGTACTGGTAATCCTTCATAGTGGATGTGCAAGTGGTGCACTGAATAACGGCTCGAACGGAGACATCGGATAGCCAAGACATTCACTTGCGCTCAAACATCCTTGGGAAAGGTATGAGTCCTACTCCTTCTCGCAGCTATAGGTTAAATAGTAGGATTTGTCTCTGGGAAAAAACATTGTGAGCTGAAAGAAACGCTGGTAATGCAATACCCACCGACAACAAAAGAAAAGAAACGAAAAGAAAAATTAATCTTTCAATACAAAATATATTTCGGATTAAAATAATCCACAAAGGGTTGATAAGCCATAAAAATCAATCAACTATATTTTTCCATAGTAGTGCAAGCGAGATAGAGTAGCTGCCCATCATTGTCTTCTGCAATATTTAAATAAGAGCTTGGTTTTTCGGTTTGAAGAACTGGGAATTTTCAAATATGTTCTTTTAAGAGCAACAAAAGCATACTAAGCCTGTATTCAGCCGTGGAATTTAAAAATATGTCACCAGTTCCATTTTTACCTACTTAAATCTGTATTCTTTATTTTAAAATATTTGTAAAAAAAAGACCGATTAACTTTTTCTTTGTTCAATAAAAGCCCAAAACAACAAAGATACGCATTTATGTACTAAATGTTATACTTATCGAATTTTTCATAAACGTGTTAGTCAGCGTGGAAACATTTGAGAGAAACACAGATTGTGATATATTTTATATATCACCTCTGCAGATGTTTTATTGATTTTGATTATTCCATGTCTCATCCTGATGTCTGTAGTTGGTGAACTAGTTCAAGTAAATGCCAAAATATCAAATGATGATTTTTAAAAAGCTGTAAGTCCTCTCGATTTTAAAACTGACGCCTCACAGTCTTGGTAAATTAATATTATCATATCATATACCGTAAATTGCGGCACACAATTCGACCTGTCGTACAAATCCACATCATGGTTTCTAGCTAAAAATTCTAAGTTTGACCTATACGTACCGTAAAGGTTGACCTTCAAGCTTGACCAGTGGACCAAATGTTATACCTACCGTTAAAAGAAAACCTATGTCAAAACTCAATAACATCACACTACTTACCTGTATATTGAGACACTAACCGTAATAACCTTTTAGTGTGCGTGGTATAACAACCTACAACACACACTGGTAGGTAGGGTATATTTTCTACTGCTCAACTCAATAAAATCAAAATCTGTTCCTATAAAATATTAATACCGTAGGTCACATATCATACCAAGTCGTTTTTGATTACTGCCATGTACTGTACGTTATTATAAAACATAGTACCACTCATCCGCATTTGCATCAGTGATGTAAACAAACAATATGTTCTGTAATCTTAATAGAGTACTGAATTTTTGTTATTATCTTATATTAATTTATTTCCTAATATATCAAATATGTTCGCCAAACAAGTTTTAGTGGGATATATTTGTGGCAGCCTGCTAGAGGTATGGTAAGTAATGTATAGTAATTGTTATGAGTAATGTCTCACTTGTTTAGAAACTCAGTAGTAATTTTTTGCATTCTACACCCGCCATATAAGTCGATCCCTAGTTTTGGAAAAAAAATTAGGCTTGAAAACTCGACTTCTACGCCGCAATTTACGGTAAGTCCACCTTTCAACTTTCTAATATCAAATTATTTTGTAGCTTTTGTGACGATTCAATTATGATTATGGTTATGAGAAAAGACCTTATCATTTTAAGAACATTTGGAACAATTTCACCTATTATTTAGTAGCTTTTGTTACTTTTCAATCGACTTGCGCTCAGGCAATCTTCAGGTTGTAACCCCTTTTCCATCAGTAAAGTAAGGGTTTATGAAATGTTCCCGTTACACAAACTAATAATTAGACGGGACTAAAGCTCTCATGCTAACAAGTATTGCTTATTTAAAGCCTGATTCATATCGGCGACTGTATGTGTGGCTTTGTGGGCTTTCTCAAAACATGGATTCATATGAGACACTCTCACTCTTTTTCCATCCAAGGGGAGCGATTATATATATATATATATATATATATATATATATATATATATATAATATTAGTGGTCAATCTTGAAAATATTTTACAGTTGAGTACTGTTGAGTGATAAGCTAATTCTATAAACAGCAGCCACCTGCATTAATGCAAAACTCTTCCGTAAAATGAATGGAACAATTTGGCTGATTGACATTTGTTTACATTCGTAAAAAAACAATACACTAGATTTAGCTGTGTAACTCTACCGAGTGGTAGAAGCTCTGGCTGACACCAAATCAGTTGGGTTTCGATCCTGGCTTGAGGCATTCAGATATCTAGTCGCCTCTGAGGAGCTGTGATACAGCGAAACAGTACTGTCTGCGAATAATATATATATATATATATATATATATATATATATATATAAATATAAAGAGGATAAAATCCAGGTAGAGCTCAATTAACAAGACAGAGGTCTGATGTAGGTCTGATGAATTGATCGTGATTATGATTCCAATTTAATAAATTATAACCATGGAATATTAGTGTTTGTGCCTTATATAATACATATATATATATATATATATATATATATATATATATATATATATATATGGTTGTGCTCATATTAATCGTAGCTTAGTCTGCCACATCTTTACATGTCGGGGAGAGCCACTGATATGGTGTAAGGCAGGAAATGTGTATCTGGTTGCAAGAATATCGCTTCGCGGTCAACTTGCTGATGTAACGAATTTCTCCGACGTTCTGGTGCTAAATAAATTTTTAGTATCACCTGATACTAAATACTGGGGTCACCACAGGTTAACTACTCTTAGAACAAAAATTGCACATTTATATTGCATTCGATTCAAATTAACTGGATACTACTGATACGTTATATAATATTTATATTAAAGAGTTTATAAAAAAAATTAAGACAAATGCGACAAGCATCAATCACATGGGATGGCGTTAGTCTAATGTAGCTTATCAAATTCACTAACCCAACCAAACAATATTATCCCACCCACCGCAATACCCAATACTCAATAGCGTTCTGACAACACAATCATCGTAATACTGCAGTTTCTCAGTGAAAGCTAAAATATTATGCCTATAATAATTCAAAATGATTGGTTGGTTGTTTTTGTTTAGCGGCATATCAACCTCTATGTGTTATTTAATGCCGAAATCTAAATATTTTTTATGCAATTTTATTTCATTTTTTAAAGTAATAATGGTTTTTAGTGATACAAGTCTTATCAATTAGCTCATAACCTGGGGTGGGAACAGGTGGATTCATACCTTTGCCAAGGTTATTTGCGCGTAAGTGAATATAACGACCCCAATGGAAAATGGAACTCGGGTCTCCGGATAACAATCTCGAGCCATTATCCGTTACACCATCCACACATCCAAGCTTAGAGAACCTGGTATTCCCAAGCGGTCACCCATCTACGTAATGAGCAGTCTTTATTTATTTGGAGAGAGGAAGGTGAAAGTTTATTAAAAAAATGAATGGGACTAAAAAATCGAGCCGACTATAAGGCATTCCTTAATTGATTGACAAAAACAAAGCTAATCGATGTTATCATTTGTGTATATATTTTGCAATGTTATTATTTATTAATTTTCGGGATGTCAGTTGGCGTTAGCTTCTCATAAGCTAAATAAAGGAATAACATCCATTTATTGATTAATGAATTCCATCCGAGAAAACCTTTTTCCTTGTATATTGAGCTTTAAATTAAATTGACGTTTAAAGAAACTTAGGAAAAAAAAAAAAAAAAAAAAAGAAACGTAAAAAAAAAAGAAGAAAAGAAACGTATAATATTCTGGTGAATTATATATATATATAGGTTGAAAAACTCCAGCAGAAACGAAACAGCACTCATTGGTATTTCGGTATGGATTTTGTATGAGGAAAGAGTCTTTTCTAGCGTTGCTACTAGATTCCCTACAGTACACTCACTGCATGGTCTTGATGAAACCATTGGACTTGCTCTCTTTCACTGAAATATCGTAAGAGGATTTGTAAAAACGTGCTGAAAATTCATTATCTGTATGCTTTGTGGCTATTTTTTCCCTATACCACTTTCATGTGCTGCAATATACAGCTGTCTTTTTCCAGGAGGAGACATTATGTGTTTCTACGCTTGTCAGAATGAAGTGTTAAACGGGATTGCATTAATGCCTATCATTTTTCACCTCATATTAACATCTTTTTCAACAATCTACACTCATGTATTGAATAAAGGGTTTAGTTGGAATGTTCAAGAAAGATACCGAATATGAACAAAACTTGAAGAAGAAGCCTGATGTTTACAGCGACCGAAACGTTGTGACAATTAGTAACGAAACTGGAATTACATCAATTTATAAGACTAATAATTCATGATCTAAGAGATTAAGAAATAAAAATTAGCAAAAAGAGTTACGGACTGTACAATAGAAGAAAGCTGCAGAATATATTTGCCGAATTAGGGCACAATAAGCCGCGATCCTCTTTTGCTTAGAACACGCATGTAGTCAATTTGATTGTAAATGAAGCGACTGGTGTTTTATAACTGCGTCCCTAGTAAAACCGAGATGCAAGAACTTCAAACCAATAACCGTTGTACACAAGTAGGTAAAAAAGGAAAGAAAAAAAATAAATATATGTATAAAATTTCGGGATCAAGTTCCAATCGGCTGGAAGGTATGGAATTCCTGCTGTAGGCTTAGTGAAACTGCATTCTACATAAGTGCCAGTCATAGAGTGTTTAGAGCGGCTAATGACAATCCTTCTGACGACATGTATAGATAGTCTGAGTGAAAGCTAGTCACAAGTTGTATAAAGGGAGCAATAAGAGTGATATAGTAAGTGATGAATAGAGGGGCAGGCAGTGTTCTCGCTTGCGGAAGGGAAGATCTGATACATTAGTCAAATCTGACAGAAGACAGAAGCAGTAGCGAAGTTGTCACACGTGTCACTTACATACCCCCATCCCCACATAGTGCCACGTGAATTCGTGAATAATGAGCCCAGTATATTAAAAGCAATTGTATTTTGTTTCGAAGATGGATAAATCTCCCACAGTGTATCATTTTTGTGTCCCTAATAATCTGTGAATTTATTTACTTTTTTTTCATTTTAAACGTTATTTTATGTGAATACTCATATATCCCAACCTTCTCGATTCCTCTACTATTCAGGCCGGTAGAAGAAAATAAATAGAATAGTGTTTAATAAATAAAGGGCGCCACTACTGAAATATGAGAATCCACTAAAAATAACGTTTAAAGTTATAAAAATCTGTCGGGATTAATAAATTAAAAAATCATTATTTCTTTAGAAAATTACTTTGTTTACGTTTGGATACGAAACTGAACAGATATAATAATTTCGAGGAATCTGTAACGAGGTTGATTTCGCTTAAATGCACTGTTCTGACATTGCTTGATCAGCAAAAGTTCTCCGTGTCCATGTCGGTTAAGGCACGTCGGATCTAACAACGGTTCTGAATCCGTTGGAGAGCGTATATTTTTCTTTCATAAGATTTCTCGAATATTCAGGCTGGTAAGACGAAAATAATTAAATATAATATTTAATAAATAAATGGCGCATCATCTCAAATAAGAGTATCCACTAAAAATAACGTCTGAAAGGTTAAAATTTATATGCTAGTAAAAAGTTATTTAATATAATTAAATATTACTGATATCAATATTTATTAGTACCAATGTTTCTTATGTTATGCGATTCGAGACCAGACATTTTGTTGATTTCTAGTAAAAATAAAAAAGATATACCTGTAATACTACGAAGAAACATATAGAAAGAGAAA
Organism: Acanthosepion pharaonis; assembly: GCA_903632075.3. NCBI lineage: Eukaryota > Metazoa > Mollusca > Cephalopoda > Sepiida > Sepiidae > Acanthosepion > Acanthosepion pharaonis. The sequence goes on from CAHIKZ030001813.1 coordinate 4,512,997, forward strand.
AGTTGATTTTATCTTGATCTTAAGGATTTCTTGAACAGCAGATGGGGTTCCTTTTAAAGTTTGGTCTTTTAAGCGTCATCCAGTTTGAACAGAGCGGAATGGAAAATAAAGGAGTGCATTGAGTGTTTTCTGCGATCAAGTGGCAACAAAACTGGCAATAGGCTATATGATTGTGCGTGGGCGCGCGTGTGTGTGTATGTGCGTGCATGTTTGTTTGTGTGAGTGTATACGGTATTTAATATTAACGAAAATGTCACCAACTTAAACCAGAGGGAATTTAGTTTCTTTCAAATTACTTTCTAGGAGGCCTCACTGAATTATCCTAACATCGCTTCTACTTTCCAGAACATTCTACTCAGTCCACTTTTCGAAATGCCATTAACTACCATCTTTGCGTTCTCCTTATTCTCGTCGGCGGTCTGAAGTTTGAAATTGTAAGTAGCTAATTGTATACTGTCATTGATCTTACAATCTTACGACAGGCGAAGGTTGGTCACAACAATTCCGAGACGAAATATGAAAAATGGACAGTCGACATGTTGGAAATATTGAGTTACTTTCTGAAAAAATGGGAAATACTCAGAGCATTAATTTCATGCTACATTTTTTCATTGCATTCATTCGAAAATTTAGAGTTATCTGCATATTGCAGGCTCCTAAAACCTGAATCTCATTCGGTTTCATATCAAGTTTGAAACTTGATGCATATTTGAAACCAGAAGGCGAATCACAGTCAACAGATTTTTGATCAAGCTAGAAAGTTGGTGCATATTTGAAATCAGAAGGCGAATCACAGTCAACAGATTTTTGATCAAGCTAGAAAGTTGATGCATATTTGAAATCAGAAGGCGAATCTCAGTCAACCGATTTCCTATCAAGTTTGAAACTTTACGCATATTTAAAAATCAGAAGGTGAAACTCAGTCAATAGATTTCTTACCAAGGTGGAAACTGGATGAAAATTTGAAATCAGAAGGCGAATTTCAGTCAACAGATTTCTTATCAAGTTAGAAACTTGATGCATATTTGAAATTCGAACGTGGATCACTTTCAACAGATTTTCTATCAAGTTTGAAAGTTGACGCATATTTGAAAACAGAAGGCGAATCTCTGTCAACAGATTTCAATCAGGCTTGAAAGTTGATGCATGTTTAAAATCAAAACGTGAATCTCTTTTAACAGATTTTCAAACAAGATATATGCATATTCTTTGTAAATGCTCCAGTCACACCACGAATTGTCATGTAATGGACTTTCACTTCCAAGGAGAAACTCTACAGAAAATTACGAGATCCCGTAACCTTTTTTGGGATATTCATAATTCCGGGTCAGAGTTCGTATAGATCATGTATTGCGTGTCAAATAGTATAGAGTTACAATATATCTTTTTCTTTAATAATCAAATTTATGCAAGTTTCTTCACTCTGGACTTTTCTATCGTTTCATCCAATGTTTTCCAAGCAGGATGCCTTAAAAATTACTTCGTAAATCGATTCTTAGAATATCGAATCCTTTGAGCAATTGCTCGAAGAATGAAAGCAATAAAAAAAACCTGCTTCGTTTTTCTTCTTTCGATAGATCTTCAATACCCAATATTACGATGGTAACCAATGCTTAATAGAATCCTGTCCATGTTAAATCCGAAGGCTAATGTGGCAAAAATGAAGCTAAATTTAGAATAAAGTTCGTATAAAATTGATGAAATATTTTAGCCGAGTTCTAATCAACGGAAGAATGAAAATGACGAGAGAGCGTCGAATCAATACGAAAGAATCAAGGTAAAAATGGAAGAAAAGGAGAAAGAAAGGAACACAATGTTATTGATTGCATAGACAGTACATTGTGCCGAGCAGCAGATTTTCAATTTGGTTCTATCAGAAAGATGAAATCATCTTTCTTTTTCTTTTCTTTTTTTTTTTTTATTTCTCTCTCTTTATTGTGCATTTTACCGGTTTCATTTGAGGGTGGGGGGTTAAATACAGCAATAAAAAAAAAAGTCGTTCAAACAATACAGAAGACAGAAAGGAGGCAATTCAGCATGGGTCATTCCAATTTGCTTTTCATTTCGAAGTTTATTTACGAGAAATGAACAAGATTGTAAACGTTATTCGTTGTGTCATTTTCGTATCTGTTCTTTATTTGTCTCTTTAAAATATTTTATCTCCGGTCTCTTGCATTTATATTCTGCTTCTCCGTTCTGGTAAAAGTTGTTTTTGTTAACAATTTTGTCTGTCTGTCTCTATATGATTTTGCATTCATTGCTTTCCTAAACTTTTGCTTCAAATACAGTCATACCGTATTTGTAGTCAAAATCTAAATTTCTATTACCAATGTCTTCATTAAAGTCATCGGTCACAATCAGACATTTTCAAAATCACAAAGTTTTAAAATTTGAAACAAAAAACAAACAGGAACATATCGTTTTATATCTTACTATCAACGATACCCGCCATTGCGTGGACCAAGTCTCTTTCTATTGTATCGCTGCATTGAGCATTTAGTTTTGAGATTTGACGATGTCATAATATTAACGAAATTATTGAGAGTAAGACAAGACAAGATTATGAACTACACCAATCAAAGTATTGGTGAGTTCAATCTCGGCTGAGGCCGCAGGATGATGATGATGATGATGATGATGAAGCAGTTTAAAACTTGAAGCATTTTGATAGGTTTTCACTTTCTAATATAGTGGTATTTTTCAAATATCAACATATAATATTCAAATATCAACGTTGCTTATTCTCACTATTTCGTTTACTTTCAAGTTGTGATCTTAATGCTAAGGTCGTTACCACTTTCAGGGCAAAAATATTTTACATAAACAACTAAACAATATGATTATAAAAAATCAAATTATTTAGAAATATCAGAAAAGATGAGATTGGAAATGAATAACAGGGGTCTAAACTGACTATACAAATTCGTTTTGGCCCTGAAGCAAAAAACTTTGGCAAGATATAAAACACATAATGGTAAATATAAATTATGAAACAGTATTGATTTGATGTTACATTTTATGTATATTTTCACACACATAAGCAAGCAAATAACTTTATATATTAAATCATTTTTCAGTGAAAATACGCATACATTTTGCAGTTTATATATTAGAATCTATATTTGAAAGATTTAATACGTAATTTATTAAATAAATATTAAATAGCATATGAAATAAGTTGACAAGAATGAGTTGTTGTGAATGTGTTAGTCCGGTCCATATACTATCTATCTTTGTTTTTCAATGTTTTATGTTTGCTAATATTTGGCAGATTTGTACTATCTAGTCCTGATAGTACGCCACCAACATTTAGGACTGTCTCTGTCTTAGCACTAAGCAGATTAAAAAGTAGATTGATGGCTTTATAACAGGTGATCTCTTCCCAAGACAGAACCTTCTACCATTACGTTATTAAAGAAGTTCAACAGTGCATCTTCAAAGAAACAAGGCTATTTGAAGTTAATCGAGCATAAAGTCGTATGTCGTATCAGTCGAGGAGTCAGTCGACATGCACAACTGATACGACACACGACGAAAAGCAACGGAAAAAGTGCGTCAATTTTGTTTTCGTTGGCTGGTAAATAAATAGCCGTATCTTTTTTTTTTGAAATATCAGGAAAATGTTTCTTTTTTTATATGAAGTCTCCATCCGAAGAAGGCTGCAGAATGGATTCTCCAGAAGATTGTAGTTACAACAAAAGCAAAAAACAAACAAAAAACAAAAAACAAAAAACAAAAAAAAACAAACAAAAAAAAAAAAAAACGAAAATAGTTCCGTTATCAGAAAATCCTCCTGAATGTTAATGACTTCGCAGAATTACAGAACGTATGATTACAGTAGAAATTAAAGCAAAATTCAGTTTTTTTTAAATTATTATCAGACCCATCAAACATTAACGTATATTAATTTAAAGTATGGAAGACTGAAAAATACAAAAAAACGGTCATGTTGCATATTGCTTTTCTCATTTGCTGGAAAATTGATTTTTGGTATTAGATTGGAGTCAAATTTTAACAGCAGCTTTATCTTGGAAAATCAAACTATGTCAGTTTTTGTCCAAAAGAGCCAGTCTTGTTACAAATCAGTTAAGTTGTCAATACTAATACTGTCAACGTTTTCAAAGTAGACAAATAGCAACTTAATACATAGTAATTTGGAGCTTTTCCGTTCATCCTTACCACAGCAAAATTTTCTTATAAGTTTGTTTCATTAGTCTTTATCCCAGATAAAAAAAGAATGTTTTGAGCAACAAATCAAACAATAAGGACCTTGTTTCTTGGAACAGTGAAATACAATTAGTATATTAGTCCAGTGGTAAATGTGTTCATGTGTTTGTTCTCAATGTGTTAGAGTTAACGGCTATACTCCTTACCGTGGTGGAGACTAACAAAAACGATATAAGACTTTGAGTGTTTTTTTAGAGAAAAAGAAAACGCAACTTTATCTTTTTCTTTCCTTTTGGGCTTCCGTACTTTAAAATTACAAAAAGATAACTTTTGGTGTGGATAAAGAAACAAATACTACCTAATTCTTTGTTGATGCAACGTGGACATAACTTCTTTATTTCTTTTGTCTATCCTTCTTCCTCTTTAGATACATACACAGGCACACAGATGTACACACACATACACGCGTACATAGATGTACATGTACATATATATATATATATATATATATATATATATATATATATATATATATATATACGTTTGCATGCCTGCACTCGCATGCAGACACAGTACATATATTTAATACAAATACCTTTGTTTTAAATTTTAATTGGAGATTGTAGTTCATGATCAAAGATAATTATTATGAACAAAAAAAGAAATGTAATAAGAGATAATAATAATAAAAAATATTTACTGTCAGACACAAAGAAAATCTATTTGGAAAATTATGATCAGTTAAAAAAACGAATAGAAAAGAAAAAAAGAAGACAAACCAAAATGCATGAAATTCAAAAATACCTCTACATTTCCATATCGATTTGAAAAATCATTTCACTCCAAACAAGGCGATAATGCCACTAAGACACAATGGGTTACAGGGGTTGAAAGGGAATGAAAATACTTTAGTGAGATGTGAGGAAAAGGTTTCAAGCAGACAGAAGATGGCGATTGACGTTGCATTTAATTTTTTTTTTGAAGATTGTAGGAGGACAGAGAAACAAGAAATCAGGAGGGAATTCCATATGCGAGAAGTGCCAGAAAATGAACTATTAGAATAGAACTGACGGTTGCATCTAGGTAGCTTAACAGTAAAACTTTGAAACCTAGTATCACGAGTAAATACATACAGACGAATAACCAAGGAGAAGAGCTCATCAGGACAATTGTCATGAAAATATTTGTAGAAAAGATAGTAAAAATAAAATTCATTTCATTATTCGTCAAATATCTTAAGTAAAATTACCTGTTAAATACCCCAGGCTGGACTGAGCTCCTCATCTGAAAAAAGAAAATAAAACATTTTAATAACAATATCTTATAGCGCTCTGAGATAAAATTCATCAGTTATATATATATATATATATATATATATATATATATATATATATATATACACATATATATATATAGTCTCATTTATTAATCTGACGTATTTTTATTTCATTACTTAAACGTTATTTTATATATATTTTAGTGGATATTCATATCTGAGAAGATGCTTTGTTTTTAATTACTGAACAATACATTTATTTATTTCATCTATTCGGGCTTTGCTTGCGTAATACATTCTTTGTGGCCAAGAAAATCTTCTTGGAGAAAGTTCTCTTTAGCCGGAGAACGCATATTTTTCTAAGATTTACGAATATTCACTCTGGTAAATAAATATAGTGTTTAATAAATAGAAGCAGATCATCTACTCAAGTATGGGTATCTACTAAAAATAACATTTACGCAATAATAATAATAATAATAAATATATATATATATATATATAAACCAGTGTTAACTACATTTAATAAAAAGAAAAATTTCAATAAGAACACCGGATTATATATCTTACTGTTCTTTTATATATATATATATATATATATATATATATATATATATATATATATATATATATATATTATAAGTTATTATATTCGAAAATTTAAATTACCACTACAAAAATGCATATTTGTTTCGTTGCCTAATTTAATCTTATCTGGTGGTGATCAACGATAATTATAAAGGTTTTAAAAAGAAACGATAGTTATAAACGAAATTAAGAATATAAAATGGAGACAATTTACCCATCGCACCCTGTACAATACGAGAATACTATGTATACAATAATAATAATAATAATAATAACAACAAATATATATATATATATATATATATATATATATGAAAAATTTTCCATGAATTTTCTCGACCGATCATATCGGCTCGAAGTGTATCTTAACGTTAAACAAATAATAAATGGAAACTGTATTCCTCAGTTATTAAATTGTATAGCACGTCACGCCAAATGATGGTTCCATGTAGAATGCAAGTTCGATTACTGTCGGAGGACGCATATTTTCTATGAACTTTTTCGGACATTCAGGCCGGTAAATTGTAGTTAATACTGGTTTATTTTAAATAGAGCATTTACTTAAATATTTGTATCTATAAAAAAAAGGTATAAAATATATTAAATAATTGTCGGACTTTGTCCATTTCATATGCTTCGAGCAGATATTATCGTTCGAGAAAAATCATGGAAAATTTGTTGTTTAAAGACAGTAATTTTACTTTTCTAACCAGACACTTCCTCTGTAGCACGTCAGGTCAAATACACACACGCACACGCATATATATATATATATATATATATATATATATATATATATATATATATCCACGCACGTAATTATTTTATCAAACATTATATCTTATGAATATTATTTTAGTGAGTCACGTATTTGAAAGCAGTGATAGCAACTCAAATACATTTACCCACTAAAAATAATGTTTATAGCAATAAACATAAATACATAAATACAGATACACACACACACACACACACACATATATATATATATATATATATATATATATATATATATATATATATATATATATATATGAAATGTATTCGACCATTGTCTTCGACTGTTATGAGGACCGAAGCAAAATTCTTTAGAACCGAAGAGCCAGACTATCCATGTATATGATTTGATTAGAGTGTAGAAGGCTTGTCCAGAACCAACCGCACTTTTGGGAAGAACCCAATCAAAAGACATCCTCAGGTTAGAATCCAGAGTTGCCCTTCTCATAGACGAGTTGCCAACCAAATCTAAAGAACACAGTCTGTTCTACTATTTAACTCACCGTTAAGGGGAGAACGAAGAGATGGATTCTTACCTTTTAAAGGCTATTTTTACATAACTGAAAAGAAACGAACTCGACTGGAATTCGATGACAGCTATCCATTACTGCGCCTGCACTGCACACTATATATATATATATATATATATATATATATATATATATATATATATGTATAAAATAAAATAAATCCTAATCAGCCAGTTAATACCTACCTAGGTTTCACTGTTTATTTTTATTTTACTTTTGCTCTACTTAGTGTATTGAGCAGTTTTCGTTTTGACTTATTACTCGCTTTTTTTGTACCAGAAATTCAATGTACTGGCCGATTTTTTCGCCTTGTTCGGAGTTTTCCGGTGCTTTCTTTTTAACCATTTTATCTCGTATGACAATTTATTTGAGAATTGTGCTATCCAGCCCCCCCATCGAGTTTAAATAGATTTACAGTATATATATACTGTAAATCTATAAATATAAATCTGTATATATATATATATATATATATATATATATATATATATATATTACATTTTATATATAGATTATTTGTATTAATTGCATTTCTCTGGTGAATATTTAAAATATTTGAATCATTTCTTTATTGTTATCTTCTTCATCTCGATTTCAATGGTTTTTCTCTACCGTTACCAATCGACTTCTTTCATTCAAACCTTCATTGCTCATTAAAATAGTCTCGCTGAATTTAAATCACTATTATTATTTTAAAAAGTCAGCAAAAAACAACATAAGTGATTAATTGAGATAATCGCCTCTTCTGTTAAAATCTAATAATTTAAAAAAAAAAATTAACACAATTGCTAAAATTGGCTTATTTTGTTTATTGATTTTAACATTGAAGAAAATAAGCAACATTTATAGTATATCATGCTTTGAAAAATAAAATGTAAAAATCTGATTCAAATGCAAGTAAATTGCGCACATCACAGAGAAGATTCTGTGAATGATTGAACGTGTCTAAATGGTTTGTAAAGTTTCATGCTAGAGATTTCCAATTAAATGATGCTGTTGCTTTTGGTAAAAGAGTTTAGTTTGAAATGAATATTCAACGTTATATTTTTGTCAAGAATATTTAGTGTTATAACGCCACAAATCAGAATGGTGAAAATAATTTCCTGCAAACCATTATAATATATAATTTCTTGCAAATGCGTAAAATTGCTCATTCATTTGTTAGGATTGATTCAGGGAAAATGTTTCTTTGTGAAAGGTTTACTATATGGTAAAATAATATCGAAAAACGAGCAAATCAATATATATTGAAAATTTACGTACATTTATAAAACTTTCTATAAAATTTCAAATTTCCACTAGTGCTTTCCGGTTTTGTTGTTCCTCTAAATAGTATAAAATATAGTCAACGTTAGAATTTTATATTTTTATGACAAACATTTTCGCTTCATGTTATCTTATTTTCCAACAAATTAAACGTTAAGATTTGAATGAAAATATTAAAAAGCACTGTCAGTATAAAAGCATTGTCGGTATAATCTGTGAAGTATTATTCTCCACCCACCAACACAAAGAACACTTTAAACTTTGTAATCTGAGCATATGCATCGAAATACGGTTTAGTTGACTGATTCAATTAAACAAATGGCCGCATCATTCATTCACGCAATAATAATCGACTTACATTTGCAAGAAATCCAATTGTTTAGTCAATACAATTATCCCGTATCGAACAGAAACGTTTATCTAAACTCGAAATTTAGAATTTTGGCAATACCTCTCTTTTATTGAGGAATTTTGTGAAAGTGAATTCAATTTCAGTTTTCAAGAAATAAATGCACTATCCTTATTGACGCTGCATAGCCCGCCTAAAACATAATATAACCTCCGGCTAAGCTGGGTTTAGCAATGGTCTGCTGCATGTGTATATGAGAAAGATTTTCATAAAGTTCCGTTAGTATTGTCAAAAATGGTCACAGCATTAGTACCGTGGGTTTTACAAACACCCCACTACAGATATATTACTTAGATTTTATTTTTCTTGCTTTAAGTGTTCTTTGAGATTCTTATCGTGATTTACTAAGGGTAGATGTGGCACAAGATGAAAAGTTAAAAAAAAATGCAGCTAGTGAGAATCGAACTCACTATTCAGTCATAATCTATCTAGCGAGACAAGCTTGCTAACCATTACACCGAGTAAAAGTGTCCTAGCGTTTTAGCAAATTTAGAAAGAATGGAGAACTTAGTGAGAATCGATCTCGCTACACAGTTGTAATTGACCTTCTTGTACTTATGAGGTAAAAAATTCTTTTATTTAGAGAAATCAAATTAAAAGAAGAATATTAAAAATGAACTTGTAAATTTCCAAAGTTCAAATATTTTTTTAATTTTATTTTCAGTGAAAAATAAAACTGCCTTTAATTCACACAAATATTGTGATTGAAATAAAGAAATTCTTGAAGTTATTTGATAGAGGAATTCAGAAAGGTACCTGACTCATCTTGAAATTCGCTAGATATTAAGGGAAATACATTTTATGGTGTGTTCCAACACCCCATGGTAAAGTTAGAGCAGCGGGCTTCTAAAAAATCATGCACACGATTCAAAAGATTTCTCTGTATATTTGTAAATAGCACATCGACTTCTGGTTCGCAGTCAATCTTTTTCAACTGTTACTTTAATGACCTTCATTTTTATCAAGAAATATAATTTACCAATTGCAGATACGTCGATTGTATAATATAAAAAAAATATTTTATCGTTAACACAGTCTGATTTCCCCATTTTATTGTTACCAGGAGAACGTACGCGATCCCAGCGAGCAAACATGCATCAGGTAATCTTAACAATATCATTAGTAAATAAGGTAGACCATGTTTTAATATATATATATATATATATATATATATATATATATATATATATATATATATATATATATATGAAAAAAAAATTTAATATTACAAGACATATTAAACACAAAACTAAAAAAAAAAAAAAATCCATAACGGAGGGGAAGCAACTGGTTTCGCACCCGCTCTTCAGGCTTCAACGGGAGATTCAAAATTAATTAATTAATAATTTCTGTATTAATTTTGAATCTCCCGTTGAAGCCTGGAGAGCGGGAGCGAAACCGGTTGCTTCCCCTCCGTTGTTGTGTTTTTTTTATTTTTTTATTTTTTATTTTTGCGTAATGTCTTGTAATATTAAATTTTATACTTTTTATTTCGATCATTAAATTTAGTACCTACAAAAATATCTTTAAAATATATATATATATATATATATATGTATATGTATATGTATATGTATATGTGTGTGTGTGTGTGTGTGTGTGTGTGTGTTGTTTTGGATACTTTTTTTTACATTTAATTATTAAAAACCAGAACAATATTTTACATGCAAAAGTGCATGAATAAAAAACTTAGATTACACATGCAGAAAAATTAAGTTCTGTAATCCAAGCACTTGATAATAACGGCGAAGCCCGAGCTGTGGCTCTCTGAGGCGTTTGATCGGGTTTGGGTGCCGGCTTTCTACGTAAGCTTCAGGGATACGGTATTACAGGACGATTATTTGATTTAATCCAATCATTCCTGTCAAACCGTGAAATGAAGGTCGTCCTAAATAGGTTCTCCTCCAGTTCCTTTCATATGAACGCTGGTGTTCCCCCAAGGCTCTATACAGGGTCCTACACTGTTTCTGACCTTCAAAAACGATTCTCCTGATGTCATCACTTCTCAAGTAAGCATCTACGCAGACGGAACAACCGTTTACTCCTGTCTCAATAGTAAATCCAGCGTTACTGACAAAGTTAACCTGTTCGTTGGTCTCAAAAAGGACCTCCAATATGTGGTTGACTGGGGCAGGAAATGGCTTGTAAACTCTAATGCTTCCAAAACGAAACTGCTCTAATTTACCCACCACAGAGAACATTTCCTGCCACCTATCATCATGGTTGATGCTCAGCTTCACGAGAGCGTCTCTCTGCGCTTTCTTGATTTCATGTTTTCCACTGACCTGAATAGGAACAACTACATTTAATCAATAACTGCATCTATCGTCAGGAAAATTGGTTCTCTGTGTCGCGCCAGAAGGTTTTTCTCGTCTGAGTACATCCTTCAAATCTACAAATTTACTATTCGTTCTTGCATTGAATACTGTTGCCATATATGGTCTAGTGCCCCTGCTGTCCATCTCAGGGTTATCGATAAAATCCAAAGACGGGTATGCAATGTGATAAGTCCTGACCTGGCATCTCAACTCCAGTCACTTTCTTACAGACGTGATATGGCTTCCCTCAGTTTTTTCTACAAATATTTTCAATGCAACTGTTCTGACAAGCTATTTTCACTGGTGCCTCAAATGCATGAATTTAAGCGTGCTACTAGATTGGCATCTCAGTCCCACCCTTTTACTGTTGAAACAGTTAAATGTAACCGCCTCTTCTACTCCAACAACTTATTTTCTCGCGTTTCCCGACAGTGAAGCCCCCTTCCTCTTACTAGCTTCCCCGATAATTATAACTTCCAAAATTTAAACGCAATGTCGATCGACATATACTGATTTTGTTCTTGATCCCCGTCCTTTCCTCAAACACCCCCCTCTGTACTCTTACTGTTACACTCTGTAACCCCTTGCGTGCTAGTTTCATTCCATCCTTGCTTGGGGTGAAATGCTTAAAAAAATCACAGTATCAATAAAATATTGTTATCATTTTTTGACAGTATAGATGCGTAGTGGTTAGAGGTTCGGAAAGAGAAATCGGTGAATAGAGTTCGAATTCCGTTCGATTTCGTTTCATGCACTTTTGCACAATTAACCCTCGTAAAGGTATGGATCTATCTATTCTCTCGCCAGATATGGGTTAAATATCAAGTAAGACTGGGCAATCTAGTTGTGGTTGACAATCAGTATAGAAGAAAAGCGACTGAATTCAAAACGGTGGTTGGTGGGCCTGAAACCAATCGGCATACTCAGAAAATGATTTCTGATTTACAGTGTACCTTCAAATCGAAAATATTCTGATGATGCTATACCATTCGCAGAAGATTCAGAAAAAAAAACTTGACAAAGACATTTTTATTAACCCATATTTGCCTGGCGTCAGTTTAAACTGAAACCATATTTTTTGCCATGTATTGGGGATATTTTCTTAAAGTTTGCGTTTTCTTTTTTCAGATGACATTTTCCAATAGATTTTACTGCAATGCTCCCTTTTCCTAAATTAAAATAATAATTATGGCTTTGATATATGAAAAAAATAAACGTTAGTCTAAACGAGTGATTCCCAAACTTTTTTCTCTGGGCCCATTTTCGGAATGAAAATTTGTTTCCGCCTCACCAAATCTTATGTGATAAAAAAACAAAAACAGATAGAGGTTTAAAGGGAGATAACCCCCGGATTCAAAGTCATAACATTATCATTGATAACTCTCTCCTCCAATTTGCGGAACCTAGTTACTATATTCTTAATACTTGATATAATGCAAAAATATCGAAATGATAAAATCGGTCAATAATTATTTATAACTCTTTATACTGGAACTCATGTATGAAATTACAAGTAATCTTTAAAAATATTTTAAGTTTTGAAATTATACTTATTTTCGACATATGGATTTTTTGAAATTGTTTTTAAATCTTTGATTGCCTTTCAATAATTCCTTCTCAGGTGTTATCTTCTTCCACCGCACCTGTGAGGCGTACTGTACGCTTTGGGAACCATTGGTCTAAAATGACGCTATGGGGGAAAAAAAAAAACAGGAAAAAACACACATCCAGATATAATGGATTATACTTTCTCTCGCTGCTTGTCGCGAATTATTACTAAACATTACAACGCCAAAAGGAAGATTTCTCAAAGCCTAGTGTGAAATATCTTAGAAAATTGTATTTCAAGGCAATATTTCCACTTTTCAATTTCATTTTGGCTTTTAATAAAAATCGATCAATAGAAATATTTAGGCTAAATTTAGCCTATATCGAAATAAATTAATATAATTTTATGCTTTTCATTTGAAAGAGCACACATTTAATAATAAAAATGAGAACAAATGCTTCACTTAAAAATAATTTTGCTATTTTCTGAAATCGCATTATTGAGTAGCTACACAAAATAGAAAAAGGTCCCTGAGATATTTCTTCACCGCATATTCTACCTGTTCAGTGACACTATCCTAAGTGAACTGGGTTTATCAGTGGGCGTAAGATATGCAGATGACCCTGTGTTGATGGTTAACTTGTAAAGAAAACTACAAGAACTTCTGTTATGGGATCTTAACCATAATAATAATAATGGAGTATTCCATACTTTCGAGGAGGTAAACCGACCCTGAACCCGTTTATACGGGTTCAATGGGCATATTTTTGGGCCGAGCACACGGGATCGGAGATCCCACGTTAAAAACGGCCATGTGACACATGACGACGCCCGTTTGGGCGGTGACTGAATATCGTCAGTCGTTCGCGTCCTGACCGGCTGTTCGGTTGAACTCTCTGCCTTCGGGCGGGGAGGAACCCGAACGATGCTACGCCAAAGGGTGGAGACACTTTCGGGGCGGTAAACCGTCACTGAAACCGTTTATACGGGTTGAATAGGCATATTTTGGGGCCGAGCACTTGGGCTAGGAGATCCCAATTTTAAAACGGCCTTGTGCCACATGACGCCCGAATGGCGGGATGACTGAATATCGTAAGTCGTTCGCATCTCAACTGGCTGTTCGGTTGAACTCTCTGCCTTCGGGTGGGGAGGAACCCGAACGAGGCTACGCCGAATGGCGGATTATCTTTCGGGGAGGTAAATCGACCCTGAACCCGTTTATAAGTTTTCGAAGGCTCGGTGATCTCACGTTAAAAAACCGGCCTTGTGCCACATGATGCCCCAGTGGGGGCGTCTGAATAACGTAAGTCGTTCAAGTCTTGACCGGCTGATCGGTTGAACGCTCTGCATTCGGGTGGGGAGGAACCCGAACGAGGCTACGCCGAATGGCGGATTATCTTTCGGAGAGGTAAACCGACTCTGAACCCGTTTATACGGGTTCAATGGGCATATTTTTGGCCGAGCCTACGGGCTCGGAGATCCCACGTTAAACCGGCCTTGTGCCACATGACGGCCTCGTGGCGAGGTAGTGACTGAATATCGTCAGTCGTTCGAGTCTCGACTGGCTGATCGGTTGAACTCTCTGCCTTCGGGTGGGGAGGAACCCGAAAGAGGCTACGGGGAAGTAATCCGATCCTGAATCCGTTTATACGGGTTCAATGGGCATATTTTGGCTGCGCCCACGGGCTCGGAGATCCCACGGGCTCGGAGATCCCACGGGCTCGGATATTCCAAGGGCTCGAAGATCCCACGTCAAACCGACCTTGTGCCACATGACGCCCTCGTGTGTGTGTGTGTGTGGGGGGGTGACTGAATATCGTCAGTCAGTAGTTCGACAGTCGATGTCGGACGACCGGCTGAACGGTTGAACTCTGCCTTCGGGCAGGGAGGAACCCGAACGAGGCTACGCCGAAGGGCGGATTCTCTTTCGGGGAGGTAAACCGACCCTGAACCAGTTTATACGGGTTCAAAGGGCATATTTTTGGCCGAGCCCACGCGCTCGGAGATTCCACGTTAAACCGGCCTTGTGCCACATGACGCCTTCGTGGGCGGGGGTGACTGAATATCGTCAGACAGTAGTTCAAGTGAAGTCAGTAGTTCAAGTTGGAAAGATTCGAGTCAGTAGTTCAAGTCGAGTCAAGAGTCGAGTCAGAGGCAGACCGAAACAGAGTAGCGTTCAGACAATTATTACAAGACATTGGAATAGTGATACTGGTCGCGACTAGATTGTTCTTTCTACTAAACCTGATTGTTCATACTAACACTTCTACTTCTCTGTATATATTCCTGTTTGTAATATATCTGTGTTATTCCATACCTGTGTTCGAGTTCTTCTTTATTGGTTCTACCCTGGACTATCACCGTGGTACAAGGAACCGGACCATAACACCATTAACCATAACAAGAGTAAAAGAAGAAAACGAACAAAAAAAGAACAAAACATCAACTGCCAGAAGGGTGTGGTTATCAACAAGAGAAAAACACCAAGATACGGGTTATAAATTGGACATATCGAGATTAAGTAGGTGTAGAAGTTTACACATCTGGAAAGTGTTAAAAAAAAAGATGTAAAATGCGACACCGAGATCCGAACACGTCACTTATGTGCCATGTTTGATACGCGTAGGCGATCATGTATCTTTCGATAAATGACTGAGAAGGTAAATTATTTTCTTGCAGTAGGTTGCCATTTCTTTCTGAATTAAACCAGTGGCCATCGGAGGCTATAGAACCCGATCTGTCCTGCTATTTACCCATAGCTGCGCGTGAGAAGAGGATTCATAACATTCCTAAGGGTATTAGCACGTAAGTGAATGTAATGGATTCGACTGGAATGCGAACATGGCCCTCCGATTCTTCAGTCCGAGCCGCTATCAATTTCTCCACCGCGCTTCCTGAACACGGATTGTTTTAATGAAAAGAGCATTACAAAAAGATAAGAAACGTGCTGAGAAACGAAAAAAAAAAAAAACATTCGTTAGCAACATCGAAAAGAGTGCTGGATTGATATGTTATATCCATTCATTTATATGACAATGAATGCTGGTCAATCCCACCACGGATGAAGAGACTACATGAGGTACCAGAAACATGGTTCTACAGAAAGTTACTGAAAATTCCATGGACAGAGCAAGTAGGCAACAAGGAAGTCTTAAAAGAAAATGTCAACAGAAAAAACAAATACTCAGAATAAGCTGAAATTCTTTGGATACATTATGAAGAAGGAAAGCTTGTAAAGCAATCCTCACGGGACATACTAGGGGAAAGAGAGTTAGGGTAAGGCAGTGAGCCACTTATTTTACAAGCTTGTGTATGTGGATGGCAGAACGGAAGCGAGAGACTTCATCATCATCATTCTTCGACCTCCCTATGGTTGGTCGGTGATCAATCCTTTTCCACACTGTTCTGTATTACTGTCTCTAGATCCCCAAAATCCAACGTTGAGTCGCGAACTATGGTGTCTGTGAAAGTCAATATATATGAGAAGACACTTCTAGAATGATGCCATAGGAGTAAGGATGAGATGATTTCCCTGTTCGATCAGTAGCAGTGACCGGCAAACTGTAATCGTTTTTGTTTGAGCTTAAGAGATATTGGTCAGTTCTCTGTGAACTTAAGCGTTGCATGGGATTTCTAACTGCTGTTCTGGATTTTTCTAAGTAGATTTGTATATGTTCTATCCAGTTGTCTTTCAAGACAAACTGATAGTGTCAAAGAATGAGAGAAAAACTGCAATGGATATAAAGTTGTGTGGGAACGCGGCACATAGCCGTTCTTGGAAATTAACATTTTTCAGGTAATTTGCTTAATCCTTATTCTCGTGTAATTCCGAGCAGTGAGTTTCAATTTTTGATCGTAATTACGATCGTAATTACATATTACACGTGTGCCTAAAATTAAAATAATCAAACTATCCTGTAATTATCATTGAATCAGATCAGCAGGATTTCTGCGTCGAAACAAACAGAAAAAAAACGTTTCCATGGTAATTGTTCTGATGAGCTTTCCTCTTTTTTACTTCGACTTTACGGATTTAAGCGCAGTACTAGATTGGCAGTGAGGTCTCATCATTCTACGGTTGAAATGGCTAGACGTAACATAATTCCTATTATTTTTTTTATTGCTATCTTTCTTTAATAAGGTTTTCTTTTTCTCATATTATTTCACACTCAATAACCCCCCCCCCTCTGCGTTTTAGTGGCTTTTTTGCTTTGCTGGAGTGAAATGATTTTTAAAATGGTAGATGACACAGTGTTGATAGTAGAAACAGAAAGAACCCCAGAAGAAAGTGCAAAATATCAGTTTTAAGAAGACAGTGTGTATGGCTGTCAGCAAAGAGAAATTGGGAATGCCAAAATCAAGCATATACAAAAATTTAAATATCTAGGAAGGACGGAAAAACTGACACCGAAATCCGAAGCGAAAAATAACTTCAAAAAGCTAAGAAAAGTATTAAGAAAGAGTAAAATTCGTTAAAATCAAAGAAGGAAATACTGTTATGTAATATTTGTCCTCTTAAATGGCAGTGAATACTGGACAATCTCCTCACAGATAAAGAAGAGCCTTGCAACAACAGCAATGTAATTCTACTGACATATGCTGAGGATACAGTGGAATTAACATTTTAGCAATGATTATGTTTTAGAGAAAATGGAAACAAGGACCGTTACCATCAGGAACATGCAGTTGAAATTTCTGGTTTACATAATGAGGAAAGGGCACTTAGAAAATTTGACACTGACAAGATATAATGAAGGCAAAATGGACAGTGGAAAGTATCGCATAGCATAACTAACGAGCTTTGTAAATGGTTAGCAGAACAGGGATTAGATGAAATAGTGAAAAGACAAAGAGCTTCAAAGGACAGGAATTTGTGGAGAGTCATAATCATCCCCGTCCTGAAGGGTTACGAAATATAGAAGAAGAAGAATAGCTACTTTTATGAACTTTTACTATAGCTTGGTAAAAGTATGGCAAGTTTTCAACTATTTCGCGGGAGCATTTGGGTAAACAATTTCTTTCTGAGTATATTTGGAAAGTGGAATAGTGGACTCATCATATCAACCTATCAAGGCTGATGTTACAAATCAAGGTTATTAAAGATTAGAAATAAGTAAAATTTAATTTAAATTTAACAGAAAGCAAGCAGTAATTTTAGATCGATATTATATCAACCAGATGAAGTAGAGAAATGCTTAAAGCCAGTAATACCTTAAATTCTAGCGGAGGGTCTAATAAGATGAAATTAAAACTTGTATTTTGAGGTATTTAATAATTTGGTTTCATCTGTTAAAATTTGATGTTTTATCTTGCTCCTGTTACTTGATGTTAAGAATTTCCCTCATAATTATAGCCGTGGTTTTAATTTATAGTAGAGATACATTTCATATTTCCGACGAAACATTAATAATATTTTTCATTTAAACCGAATAGTTGTTGATTAACCATGATTCTTTTCTTGGACGAGGAAACGAAGAAAGCCGTCAAGTGAAGAATTTAACATTATTTCCACTCAATTTGGTTGCGTAGAAACGACACAGATAAAAAGAACAGTGTCAAAAATGAAACTCGTGTCACGCCCAATTATCCGATTTTCTTTCCCTACCGCAGGCGTTTTTCCCCTGCTTCAATCTGCTGTTAATCTGTCTTGCTTAGCTCTTTTCCTTATTTTTCGTTTTTCAGCATTTATTTTCTGTTCCCCCTTTTTTTCCATTGCGCTCTTGGAGAGATCACTCTGCCATTTTCCTACTTCATTTTCATTTTCTCTCATTCCTTTGTGCATGTCACTACAACACTGGATTGTTGAGACTATTCAAGAAAATTAAGCAAAAAACACTATGAGAATTTTTGTACTATATAATAGCAATAAACATTGGAAGAAGTTTTTGGTGTAATAAATCATTGCCTCAATATATTTTAACTAATGCGGTGAGTTTACAGACAATAAGATTACATAAGATGTCAGTTCAAAGTCAAGGAATACGCCAAAGATCCAATGAAATGAAAAATACGTTAGCACATTTAAGGAGAAAGAAAATGGGGCAATTCACTTGCAGGAAAAATAGCTAGCCACTTGCATTGATTCGTAAAAAAAACCGTAGCGTTTTTTACTGAATTTCAAAGATAATATTTTATAAAGATTTATTCTATTCACATATGTGCCATTTTGTTCAGCTACCGTTCACCATCTTTGATTATTCCATCCTCCCAGAACTTGGCATCTTGTGGGTAATGAACTGATCTGAGTGGTTTAACTGGATTCCAGCGAATTGAATGTGTTATATACCGCACCTATGAACACTAATGGATATGTTCCACTCCTCATAAATATGTCAAACGCTATTGTAAGTGTGTGTGTGTGTGTGTGGGGGGGTAATATGCTGCCTTAGTAGTACGCTACTAGCAGTGGTTTACCTACTTCACGCCGCTAGCGAGTATTGTATTTTGTTGATGTTATAAAAATTACCATTTCATTTCCAACCTCCGTTTTGGTTATTCCTCATTCAGTAACCCTTTCTTGCTTACAACAAAGCGATATTATGTTTCTTTTCCTTTTTTGTAGTGTGTTGTGTGTACGTTTGCTACTGAAAGAACGACACTGTCACCCGAAGGCTTATTGGGATAGCGAAGGAAGAATTTAAAATTTCAAGACTTATTTCTCCTTATTAAAATTTAAATTGCGCCACAGATTTTTAATCATTCGGCAAATACACCCTGAAGTGAAAAAGATTGAGAAAGACTGATTTCACGGCACATCAACTCCTTATGGGTCATTAAATTCCGAAATTGAATTTTCTTGTAAGTTTTGGTAATTTGTTTTTTTATTATTAAAATCTATTGCTGGATTTTTTATCACTGTTATGTACCGTATCTATGAACACTAATGGGCATGTCCCAATTCTCATAAATACCTTGGGCACTATTGTAAGTGGGGGTAAAATGCTATTTAAGTAGTCCACGACTAGCAGTGGTTTACCTACTTCACGCCGCTGGCGAGTATTGTATTTTGTTGATATTATAAAGATTAACATTTCATTTCCAACCTCCGTTTTGGTTATTCCTCATTTCGTAACCCTTTCTACAACAGAATTTCTTCACATTAAGATACTTTTTAAAAGATAGAAAAAACTAGTAATTCAAAAGTGCAAGGTTAGTTGTGTGTGGCGGATATAGTGGGAAATTTCAGTCAAACTGTATCAATATATGACGAGCTTGTCAATATATGTGAAGTCTGACGAGCGCCTGGGTCAGTGGAGTACCTGGAAGTCAGTCGTGTTTTTTTTTTAATCAGTCTCATGTTACCCACACACGAAGGTCGATTTTTGTTATCTTAATGCAACAATCCATTATCACTGCAGAACATGTTTCTTTTAGGACCGCAACTTTCTGGCTGGTCAGTTCCGGATGCTTACTATCGATTACTGCTTATTAATCAGCCTAGTTGGGACCAGTTGCTGTCAGATTTCAGTTTCTTCTGATTTTTCTGAAGGAACTCGTAATCAAAAATTCTCTTCCAATTCCACCTGATATATAGCATCACCTTCTTTATATGCATACAAACTTTTTATTTTCCCCAGGATTTAGGATTTCTTAATCGTAATAAAGAGGCCTAGCTTGAAGTCCTTTCTAATTCTGACTCATCTTATACGCTGCTTTTAATAAAAGCTGACGCGGAAACTTTTACGGGATATCTGAATCGTTGCACACATGTATCTGTACAAAGTTTTAATGCTGTCGATAACTCAGTTTCTTTGTTTTAATGTGATTGCAGGTTGTTCTTGAAACTAGTTTCATATTGCCTACACACGAAGATGGATTTCCTTATCTTCCCAGAATAAGCCACCGCCACTGCGAAATATAGTTCGTTTGAGTCGAATAATCTACGAAATATTCTATGCATATCATATATGTCAAGATTCCTAAGGAAAAAGCTTTCCCAAAAGTAATAAAAAAAAACACCACGCTCTTACAGAAACTACCTTGCATAACGCAATGGATGCATTGTCTTATACAGCCCCCCAAAAACAAACTGACCAGGCCACAGAGCGACGGTTTTCCGCTGTCTAATGCCATTGTTCTCCGGACAAATTGAGGCGGTGTATGACGTTATGTAGACGACAAAAGAACACTATGTAAGCCATTGTGTTTCGCGTTTTTAAGATGCCGCTGATGTCGGTCTGAAATAGACATATTCCAGGCATATTCTACTGTTATGCGGGAAAAAAATTATTTGCCTATTTGGGGATAGTGCGCCCTATTTTTCTGGTTCGAATAATTGCTCGTGGTGAAACGGTGTTGTATCTTAACAGCATTTCATTTGTTTTGGTATTAATCGCTTTTCGGTATTTTGGCTGTGATGAATGTTACAGTTTTTTTTGTGTATATAATGTATATAACTAGTGAGTTAGTCAAAATGACTTAATTCCCTTTATAGTCTACCAATAGAAGGTTGACCAATCAGAAGCCGCAGAACATTGTGTCCGTCGTGTATAAAGGCGGCCATCTTTGTTTACCCTACCGGAATGACCAGTGCCAACTTGTCAGGCGAAGATACCAGAAGGAATAACTATGCTCTGCTACAATATCCACTGCGAACCTGAACTACGCTTTCCTACTGTCTCCGAAATATTCACTGCCAACCTCTGGATTCTATACTCGAAGACGACCGTCATGAATTTGTAACAATGAACTCGTAGTATAGGTCCACTTCTCACATGAGATGAGAGAAGAAACTCTGAGATTGGGCAGTTTTGTCCTTGGCCCATAGGCATATTTATGCATATGGACACCCCACATAAAAAGACGTATAACATTCTGCTTTCTGCTTAAGTGAGGCAGGGCAAAGCCCTGAAAGGTGAAAGATGTTTGTTTTTTTCCTGCATATATGCAGGGACTGGGAGACTGGAGGGGTTCGGTCATCATTCCTTTTGGGTTTAAAATGTAAGCGAAGTCTGACAGTTCATTGAAAAAGACACTGGGGATTTTCTGTATGGCACTTTGATTGGCTGAATAAAAAGACGTATAACATTCTGCTTTCGTGGAGAGGTGAGGCAAATGACGCTTCCCGGTCTTTTTGCCGGAATCAAAAAATAGTATCTGTTCTCTCTTGTTTTGAGATAGGGCAAGGCGCCCCTTCCGGAATGAAGCCCTGACAGAGCATCTTCCTCATTGCCTCTAAGCGGGTAGGGTCGGTGTAATATCAACGCCAGAAAGACAGTGGTCGGGCGGGTGGCAGTGAGTAATTTTTTGCCATAGTTTCATATGTGCGCAGATTGGTTATCTGCATAAAAGGAGCTTGTGTCACTTCTACCTTAATGGGGGGTCAGGTAAATAAAATCTTCCTAGGTATTAAGTAAACACATACGTCATCTGGCCGAGTTCCTTTCTACATGTGGGATGCGGCAAAACCATCCTCGCTTTCTCAGCATATTTGGAATTTCAGTTTACATATTTGCAACGGAGCAAAGGATATAATATCGCAAGAGTGCCATACCAATATTATCGACGGGAGTGAACTCAATTATGCTTTCATTTCAGTAACAGTAATATATATATATATATATATATATATATATATATGAGGAAACACGTAGGAAATAAAACTATGAAAACAAATTGAAACCTATCTTAGAGAACATTTTTATTTGCGAATATGAAAAAAGGTTTCCCCACAAGAATGCTGTCGGGAATCCATAGAAACTTATGGTAATATTAGCTGCTTCCTTATAAGGATATATTTAGCATTTATTAACAAAACAACCAATGCTACCTTCGGTTGAAATTTATAAAATCTTTGTTTTTAAACAATTTTTTTTTAGGAAAATAGGTTTCTCAAGTCTAGTAATTATCACTTTTTCCAATGCTGATGGGGAATTCCTTCCTAACATTTGTTTGAAGTAGTGTGGAATGTCAACATCTAGATTATTTTATCTTTTTACTATCCGTTTTAGTTCTTTCCGTTGTTGAAAGTCCTGAAGGGATGTTGTTTCTGTTAGTTAGTACAGTTGGAGATGTTAAAGGGATGTAATTGATGTCGACAGATAAACTTCAGACAAAAGAACAAAAACTAAGCAAAGTTACCAATATTTTAAGAATAATCTTTACTCGTGAAGACCCAAAGGAAGTCTGTCGTCATCTCGATAAACAGCAGAGAACTATATTGAAAATACGAACTGAAAGAATTCTGGTATGGTACACAAAAAATACTTTTAAACAATAACAAGTCCGTATGTATTCAGCAGGAAGAAAAACAACATTTACCCTTGGGTCATCAGGTAAATGAGTTCTGTTCAGTTTCAGGAAAAAAAAATGTAATTGTCCAGACCCGAAACTGTCCAAAAAAACAAAAATAATAATGGATCTTTTGAGATTCAGATTGACCACCTTACCCAACCTGACTTGGTAGCTGTAAATAATAGAATATTCTAACAAAGGTTGGATGAAAATTCGATGTCAACTTTATTATCGTTTGAAAGACTACCTAACTGTTAGCTAATATCACTCCTCCTATATAGCAAAGAATGCTGGACAATCTGCCAACAGATGAAAAAAGAGACTTGATGCAACAGAAAGATGGTTTTACAGGAGGATACTGAGAATACCAGTGACTGAACATGTAAGCTACAAAGAAGTTTTAAAGAAAATGGAAGGAAAAAGAAAAATTATACTTAACATTAGAAAGAAAATGTCTAGGATAAATAATCAGAAAAGAGGGCTAGGAAAATGTGATACTCACAGGGCAGATTGAAGGCAATCAGAACAGAGGAAAACAATGCGTAACATTCTTAGCGAGCACGAGGAAATGGACGACGGAACAAAAGAAGATATACAGAAGAGATAACAAAATGACAAATGTTATTAAGAGCAGCAAATGACAGGAAATTGTGGAGAGTCATGATCGCCAATGTCCTAAAGGACTCTGACACATAGATGAAGATACGTTGCATTTGTAACATGAGGACAGATTTTGTTATCACAGTCTATTATCTTGGTTAAGTAAAATATCTTCTATGTTCTGTAATGAAATTAAAGAAGGAAGATGAGAAATCTAATTTAATATCGGAATTCAAAATATCAAAAATATTAAAAATGCGGAACCATTTTCCTTCATGAACATAAGAATAATTTAATGGCAACAAAAGAAACTTGGTTTCCCCTCAAGAATGCCGCCGGGAATCCATAGAAACTTATGGTAATATTAGCTGCTTCCTTATAAGGACATATTTAGCATTTATTAACAGAACAACCAAAGCTACCTTCGGTTGAAATTTATAAAATCTTTGTTTTTAAACAATTTTGTTAGGAAAATAGGTTTTTCAAGTCTAGTAATTGTCATCAATTTTTCCAATGCTGATTGGGGATCTTTAACTATAACAAACCCGATTGGAATTGGTTTTTCGGTACCCAACATATCAAGAAGAACAATAAAAAAATACGTTAACGTACAACATATAATAAAAACGCTAGCTTTTTTTCTCTCACAGAAAGTGATTATTTCTAAAAAATTATTTTCAGAATGAAGAATCTCTTAGGGTAAAACGAAGATCTAATAGAGAAAAGTGTTGAGAAGATAAAAAAGGGAATTGTTATTGATGGATAGAATCAATAAAGGCGGATTTAAAGAGGAACATCATATTAATTTCTAAATAACTTTATAATGAAAAGATTAAATAAAATGACTCTACATATGAAACGAAATGTCAGCAGATACATACATACAAGTGCCCAAAACAGGAAGAAAACAGAAAAAGAGCGATAGGTGGACAAAACTATTACCAGAAGTGTGATTATACAAATGACGTTGACTGGGGGATTGAAAAGACTATATAGAGCTTATATATGAATAAACTGAATTAGTGGATATATATTAAAAAGTTAGCTGAAAAGTATACTTCGACTATGGCGATGAAGGTGATTAAATTTGATTTCCACGTTGTCAAGGAACGCGAGACACAAACCACGTATCAAGAAGAATGATTCATTTGTGTTTTAAGGCTTACCAACCTTTTCCTTTAAATAGCCAGAAGATATTTTTACATTGTTGTAAGGTAGCAGCGAGACGACGTGTATCTGCCTCGATACTCGTTGCCGTGAATGTCTTGTTTAAGTAGCCCACTCTCGCCTCTCATGTAAGCGGGCGAGTCTACTTCTATGGGGGTGTGACGCCAAGACCATTCCGGTCTTGTAACTGGGCGTCTTAGGTTCGATTCCACCTCTACACGCCCCTCCCTTCCGGGGCCACAAGATACTCGCGTTGTGGTCCAATGTTTTGAGGCTCTGGAGTAGTCGTGCGACGTGCCCCACGTCTGTGGGGATAGGTTCCTGGGTGGTCGCGTCACCCTTCTGCTACGACGCACCGGTTGGTCTTCCTCAACCTCCATCATTCCAGGGGATGCTGTGTCATCTACCTCCATCGGTTCTGGTAGAGTGTCGAATGTTTCGGGCTGGTTTTGATCCATATCAGTGGTGGACCATTCTCCCGGTATTTCGGGCCCTGTTGGGTTGTCTATGGTATCCAACATTCCTGGGGGCACCTGAGGTATCGAGTGGCAAGGAGTATCTACTACTGGGTTTATTTTTCGGAGGAATCTGCGATTGCGACGGGTTACCCGGTTACTCCCATCCATGCGTACATTATACTGCCGGTTACCCAGTGTTTCCACCACCCTTCCTGTCTTTGCCCATCGGCGCGGGTATGGACCAACTTGGTTCTGTATCTGCACCGTTTCCCTGATTTTCAGTTCCTGAAGTGGGTGACTTTTTTAGATTGTATTCTCTTTCATTCCTTAAGTGTCTTTTTGCCATCGCTGTTTCCCTATAATGACTGATTTCTCTCCAGCGTTTGTGGATTCGATATCGGTCCTGGAGCACTGGGAGATGGTCCTTTATCACGCGACCGTAGAGCATCATCGCTGGAGACATATGTAGGTCTCGTACCGGGGTGTTGCGATGAGTCAGTAGGGACCTAGCTGCCTGGTCATGGCATAGGCGACCGCAACTGTCCGTGCTATCAACAAGTATCCTTTTAGCCGTTTTAACTGCTAGTTCTGCTCTCCCGTTGCTTTGAGGGTAATATGCCGATGATGTTCGTTTCCGTGAATGTCTTGTTTAAGTAGCCCACTCTCGCCTCTCATGTAAGCGGGCGAGTCTACTTCTATGGGGGTGTGACGCCAAGACCATTCCGGTCTTGTAACTGGGCGTCTTAGGTTCGATTCCACCTCTACAATTGTAAGAAACCTTTTTTTTTTTTTTAGAGATAATGATAATTTACTGATACAAATTTTATTAATTAACCAACAACTGGGGAGTGAGAAGAAGTAGATTCATACCTTTCCTAAAGGGTATTTGCGCGTAAGAGACTATAACAAACCCGATTAGAGTTGGAATTTGGTACCCAACATATCAAGAAGAACAATAAAAAAAATACATTAACGTTCAACATATAATCAAAACGTTAGCTTTTTTTTCTCTCACAGAAAGTGATTATTTCAAAAAAATTATTTTCAGAATGAAGAATCTCTTAGGGAAAAACGAACATCTAATGGAGAAAAGTGTTGAGAAGATAAAAAAAAGGGAATTGTTATTGATGGATAGAAGCAATAAAGAGGACTTTAAAGAGGAAAATCATATTAATTTCCAAATAAAACATTAAGTGAGATGGTCCATTAATCGAATCCAGAAAATATTGATTGGTATTAATGGTAGAAGGCCAGTCTTTATAAGAAAAACTCCGAATATGACACTGTGAAAAATACATCAGAAACTATAAATGTATCACAGATAGAACGAAATATGGAAGAAATTAAGAGCGAATGATCTAAGATAGCAAATTCTAAAGAATATAATCAACATGAGTTCATTTCTGCAAGTAGGGTAGGGCAAAACCCTGAAATTAGAAGAGTTTTTTTTTCTGCATATATGCAGGAACTGGGAGACTGGAGGGGTTCGGTCATCATTCCTTTTGGGTTTAAAATGTAAGCGAAGTCTGACAGCTCCTTGAAAAAGACCCTGGGGATTTTGATCTGTGTGGCACTTTGATTGGCTGAAATCGTGCCAAATCATAAAAGACTATTCAAGTTTTTGTGAGTCTAGAGAAAAGCGAAAGGAAATCGACAGTTTAAAATTAGCAGTGTTTTAAGCAATAGTGAAATACGTAATTCTCTTCCCAGTAGGAGACTCCAACTACTAGGCAAATGGAAAATATCATTTTAAGATTTAAAATGATATGGGTTTATTTCTCCAGTAGAGTGGATTATTAAAGGCAGTCTTTTTTTAATTTGAAACTAAAGAGCGTTGCTTGCCTTCTTTCCCCGGAAGAAGCAGAAAATAACAGTTAAGAGGATGTAGTCGTTCTTCTCTCACCGGCAGATTATCAGAGATTCCTTTATTGAAAGACTAAAACCATTCATTTTTCTTTTGTGTAATGATTGACTAGCTCATTTTTTAATCGAATTCACTACAAGTGAAGTCAATAAAGCCACTGACACAGGGGTGATGAAAGAATTAGAAAACAGAAACATTGGTAAGGAACTAGAACAATACAAGTGTGACCAAGAAGACAGTAGATAACGATTGACATTGCATTTACATTTATGAAGATCATGGAGACGGAATAATATTCCACAAACGAGAAGTGCGAGAAAATAAACTGTTAGCGTAGTATTTACAGTTATATCTAACCAATTAAACTGTAACTTGATGAATGCTTGCAAATCTAGTACTTTTTTTTTTAAGCGTTTCACCCCAAGCAAGGCGGAAAGCCACTAGGACGCAAGGGGTTACAGAAAATTTGGAGCAAGATCAGATAGGAGTGATAGAAGAAAGGATGAGGAGAAGGGTAGTGGATAGATCAAGGCAACTGGAGATACAGAGGCCGGTGAGAGAGAGAGAGAGAGAGAGAGAGAGAGAGAGAGAGAGAGAGAGAGAGAGAGTACCGGAACCCCCTTCCTAAACAAGAAACAAGGCGTAAGCCTCTACTCATGTCGAAGAGAAGGGCGGTAGGAAAGCCTACCTATTCCTATTACATATAACACATACAACAACAACAAAAACAGGGAACAATGAGAGGGGGAGGTAATTTGCAAAGAGTCCAGGATGGCACTTGCATTTACCCTTTCGCAACATTAAGTTTTAAGTTTTAACTTAGTATAAGTCCCATTGTCTATTCTAAAAAGAAATTGAAGAAAATAAGGTTATCCGGATTTAATGCCATGTCATAATAAGTGCCCCAAAGTTACCATAGCGAAGAGTTCACCAGAACAATTACCATGAAAGTATTCTGAAAAAGAGGGTATATAAATTCATATCTGTAGAAATGTACTTTTTAAAGTTTGCCTTGGATTATTGTCATTTGGTTATCAATGAGAACATGTAGACAGATACACGCAAAGACAGACAGGCAGACACACAAACATGGATATACAAAACTATTGGAAATACTTTCTGTTTTGTTGGCTTTTCTCAATTCTGGCAATGACTGACATGAACGAGAAATATGTATGGCTAGTAGCAGTAAATGGACTCCAAGACGCAAATGAATATATTAATTTTCTTTGATGTGTCATGTCATTGCAGGACATGGTCGATCATAGCTCTCCAATATTTCCTAACTTTTGTTGTTCTAAGTAACTTATGAAGCTTTCCAATCCATTTTTGTCCCTGTTCTGTCATCCATTTACAAACTCGTTGTTCAGCAGGTTACTTGATGTTTTTCCGTTTTTTTTTTCCTCTGTGAATGTTGAATACTTCCTGCCTTCTTTCCTCATTACGTTTCCCTGAAATTTCATATATCACTCTCTTATTATAAGTACGAGTTTCATTGAAATTCATATTCCCATTAAAACTTCCTCGTTTCTCACATGTTCTGTCTACGGCATTTTCAACATTTACTGGTAGAAATAACTCGTTTGAAATTTTTTCTTCATTCTTAAGATTGAATTACAAAAGTTTTCATGCAGAAACTCTAACTTTTTGATACGCATAAAAATAGTTCAGTGCTTTATACGCATAAAAATAATTGAATGCATTATACACATAAAAATAGCTGAATGATTTACACACATAAAAAATGAAAAAAAAATGAAAATTCGAAAAACTAAATTTAATTTTCAAGAAAATAACTACAGTAAAAAAATATTTATCAATATCCCGCTAAAAACAAAGCTAAGCTGAAATAGTTTACTTGGATTTCTGGCAAATTCTGATATGAGTAAATGTATCCGTACTTTGTCTGTTAGTTTATATAAATTCAAATTGAAAAATCACAGTTACAAAAGTAATGAATAAAAACAGACAACGAAATGGTATTTCCTAACTTAATCTAATATTGATTATACAACTGAAGCGGATTTAAATGTTGGATTATTATGAAAATCTGTGTTGGAAAACTTTACAATGGTTGCAGTGTTACTTATGTATTTGATTTTCTGTGATAAATTTTTTCGTTTTAGATCAATTATAGTTTAGGATATATTACCTACAGTTTTTTTAATTTATTTTAATGGACAGTTTATGAGAAAGATTTCAAGCCACTATTCTACAGTTTTACTACAGAATTATTTGGGTAAAATTGTCTCAAGTGCTGGCTGATTTTACTAAAATCAAGTGGTTTAAGCAACAGGCTTTTTTTTTCAAATAAAGTATTTTAAAAAATACTTTATTTGAAAAAACGGATATCTTTCTAGAAAGAAATTAGAAGATAAATCGGAATACACGCATCATGGAACGTGGCCGATAATAAAGTCACAGGAAAAGTCACAATTTTGGCTAGGAAAACAGTCACTATTTGGTTTTGTGAGTGATATGTTTAGTATACGCGAACCAATTTTAGCAGACTTTTAAACAATTTCCATAGCGAGAGGCGTAATAATTAATTTTCATTAAAATGTATTTTTCACTAAATCCAAGTATTTTTGATCCACAACAGCAATGATATCCAAGATTTACACTATTCACGAGGTCTTCAGGGTGTGGATTAGGGTTAAAGTTATGGATACTAGAGTTACGTTTAAGTGTTAGGGTTTAAAAAAACGTCTTTTAAAGAAAGACGCAGAACCAATGCTAACATTGTCCTGTTTCACTTTTCCTGTGACTTTTTCCTCTGAACTTTTTAACTGTGACTTTTGAGCAGGATTCTCATGGAATTGGAATTAAGATTAAAGACGTTCTGAATGCGACAAACAATGTTTTTGATATTCAACAATATTTTCAGATTAAAATCAAACTTATTAGCAGTAGGAAATCTTTGTATACTTCGTAATATTGATAAACACGAATTATCTTCGTGATAATTAATAAGTAGATGAAGCGCAGAAGTTACTTAAACTAATTGTACGATGATAAACTATTATTGAAGTGAATTGAATTGAGAAGTTGGGATTTGTAATCAGAATAACTTTAATGCATTGGATCCTTTGAAACAAACATGGAACTGATATAAACGATTACTAAGAAACATTAATGATAGATTAATTTCGGGAAATATTGTGTTCATCTTTGTAGTTTTATTAACTCGTGCAATGGACATTTTATTAAATAAAACTGGGATTTAATTTTTATCCGTTTTCTTCAATGAGATCTTTTAAGAAAGAAATTACGTTAAGGGAGAAACTTGTAATTTCTTTATCATTTCAATAAGTTTGGATAAAGCAAATTGATGAAAACGGGTTCCTAATAATAAGGATTGTTTCGTGTAGCACAGAATAGCAGTTTTACACACACACACACACATATATATATATATATATCATTTCTTATATATATATATATATATATATATATATATATATATATATATATGTATATATATATATATGTGTGTGTGTGTGTGTGTCTGTGTCTGTGTTTGTGTGAGTATAAAGAAATAAGAAATTATAGGAAATCATAAGAATAAGAAATTATAGGAAATGATAAGAAATAATAAGAAATCACGAGAAATAAGAAATCGTAAGAAATGATAAGAAATAATAAGAACTAATAATAAATCATAAGAAATAATAAGAAATAATAAGAAATTGTAAGAAATGATAAGAAATCATAATAAATAATAAGAAATCATAAGAAATAATTAGAAATCATAAGAAATAATTAAAAATCATAAGAAATCGTAAGAAATGATAAGAAATGATAAGAAATAAGAAATAATAAAAATCATAAAAAAATAATAAGTAATAATAAGAAATCATAAAAATATTAATAAATCATAAGAAATAATAAATCATAAGAAATAGGAAATCATAAGAAATCGTAATAAATAATAGTAAAAAAGAAATAAGAAATAAGAAGAAATCATAAGGAACAAGAAATCATAAGAAATAATAAGAACTAAAAAATCCTAAGAAATCCTAAGAAATAATGAGAAATTATATCGGTTAAAAATCGATTTAAATAATATTTTTGATTGATTGCTTCATTTTTTACGGTTTATTAACCCTTTGCAGGTTATATAAAGCCATAAATTATTTATTTTTGGATTGTAATAATTATTGAGAGATAAAAACTGTTTAGCGACACAAGTCTTACTAATTAACCCATAGCTGTGAGTAGAAGAGCGGAATCCATAAATTTCGCAAGGATACATACGTGTAAGTAAATATAACAAACCAAACGGGAATTGGAACTCGATTCTTCGGTTAACAATTCCGAGCCTGCATCTATTACACCAGCCGCACATCCAAGCTTACAGCATCTGGTATTCCCAAGCGGTCACCCATCTAGATACTGATTAGACTCAACTTTGCTTAACTTCGGTGACCTTACGAGATCTAGTGCTCCAACGTCATATGGCCGTAAGCCTTAAATAATATCTGTGTCTTTATTTATCAAGTATATACGAACAATGAACCATTATCTTTTATGAATTGTAGGAAAGTGTACGAATTTCTGGATCGGCTGTATATGCATTTATATTGAAAATCCATTGATATTTATGTTCTGTGATTTTTATGATTATTTTTGCAATAAAGACAAAGCCTTTGGAGCTAGGCGCCAACTGCTTAAATCTGTTTTTCCACGAAGAAATAGTGAGAAAAGAAAAAAACAAAGAAAATATATTCTATTCATTTATCATTTACTTATATGATTTGTGACGATCTGGATATAGACGCACAAATAGATTCATTCATAGAAATATGCAATACACATTCATTCATTCATTCATTCATTCATTCATAAACTGATGCAAAATAACGAATATGCTCTGTAAGAGTTTCGAGGCAATAAACACGTACACACACATCTATCTATCTATCTATCTATCTATCTATCTATCTATCTATCTATCTATCTATCTTTACATATATATATACATACATATATATATATATATATATATTGCTATACATGTATCTGAGAAAATACGGCAGATATTAAGATAAATCAACAAAGAGAAACCAGAATATGTATTGTGAGGCAAATTTCTTTCAGTTTGCAATTCTTGCCACGTTTGATTAGTTTTGAGCACAAACTTGTTTTCTATATCTGAAGAAAACAAAACGAAACAACATCGAAAACAAACTTAACATCAATAAAAACCAGATTATTGATAACAAGAAATATTCCGTCTGTAAAAATAAAGCTGGCTGTCGCTCTTTTGATGTACATACATAGATACATCTACGCACATGCATAGGCAAAAAGCACGTATGTTCGAATTACTATTATGGAATCGAGGCAAATGCCAGAGAAATTGCACACAAAGAAGCATACATTTTTCACTGTTGTCATGAAACTTTTGTGCTTTCGAATAGAATTTTTTTTTTAGTTCTGCATAGAATAAAGTTTTTTCTATGTTTAGGTGGGACATCTAATACCATAGTTGTGATGACTGCTAAAAAAACAAAAAAAAAAAACAACACACAGTAGCGTCGTGTTTCCCAACGTTGGGTGCACGTCCCACAGAGGGGCAATTCGATTTCGAAGGGGGCAATTCTAGAATGAGTTATTAACAGAGATTTTTCTAGTCTGTCTGTGTTAGTATAAATCATAAAAATAAAAATAAAACAAAACGAAACAACATCCAGTGAGTCTATGTTAGTAGAAATCATAAAAATGAGCGGAATCCATAAATTGAATATATATATATATATATATATATATAGAAAAAGTTGCAAATTAAAAAAATAATAATGTTCTTTTATGAAAGTATTTATTTATTTTTCTATATATTTGATATTTCAGATTGGCCTCAATCTTTCTTCAGAAATAACTGTTTGTTTACAAGTAGCGTCCGTCGCGAGATGCGGACGTCACGTGACATTATTATTTTTTTAATTTGCAACTTTTTCTATATATACATATTAAGAAAGTATACGTGGTTCTCATTATGCTATATATATATATATATATATATATATATTGCTATATATGTAAATACCCAGAACAGGTACGTCAGCTACTATACCAATCAAAATACCGATGTTTCACACTACCCTAAACAAAAAGCAAGTAAGGAAGCCCCCATGAATACTGGATAAGAGCGATAACAATTAGTGGTCTTGAAAAACCAATTTTCCTGAAAAGTATATAAATATACATTTCAAAAAACAGCAACACTGGCTGTTCGGTCAATGAAAGCCGAATGTTTCCTTATAAGGAAACGGCTAATATTATCATTATCATTACCATACTCACAACATTTCAGCTGGATACGTCTGAAAAATATACAAACCAATCTTCGGTAAATATACGGTATGTTATTTTTACAGGGAATTTCACCCTGTACAAGGCCCGGGTGCCACTCGAGATAGAGGATTACGTTAAGGGATAGTTCATATGGATAGGAGGGGAGATAACGATTATCCATAACTTGAACAGGTTAAGATTGTAGTGATCACTTGGGAGTTTTTGTACATAGCAGTGGTTCGCGGGGAGAAGCCGTTCAAGTGGAACTTGGTTCTCACCGATGGAATACGGAGGAAACGTGGGTGGTTTGATAATATGTAAGTGGCATTTCAGGTCCTAGTCCTGAAGGTTAGACCTGACGGAACCAGGGGAATCTCGTTCGTCTGAGCACTTTCCATAGAAGTAGCGATAGAGCAGTGAGAGACTCGCTGCATCCCGCCTGTGAGAGAGAGAGGTTGGAGGGTGGAAAATAATTCTTCTCCAACAAGGGCGCGGAGATGCTTTTGAACTCTATTAAGGCAGCCAAGTGAGGTCTGGGCAGACATGGCTCTTCTTTTGAAGCTTGTTTAGACCAAGTTAATGGCTTTTTGGTCCCCCTCCACCTGAATAAGAGTTCTCTTTTTAAATAATAAGAATTATGTCACAGTGGTTTGGGGTATCAGGATGCTTAGGTGGGCATGTCAAAAAAAGTTTAGGAACAACTGAAGCACTGTATTTTAAAAATTCCATTTCTCTACGGGTTTATATATCACTCTGTCTTTATATGTATCTGGTGGGGGGGGAGATAAATAAATAGAAACAAGCGGGGCTCATAATTTACCTTTAAGGATAAATTATACTCACGAAATTTTAAAGGAGCAGCATTCTCTTCAAAATATAGTTTTATTTTCTGGGTAAAGCTTGTATGCAAACATTTTGGCTTCTTGAGACATTTTTTTATCTGAGAATCAATGTTTTAAATAATTCTATTTACTTGAAATGTTATTTTTAGTATTTGAAAGTAAACGTCACTATTTTTTTTTAATGTATTGCGACTATCTGTCTGCACACTCAAAAAAACTGAATAAAAATTAGGAAGTCTTTTTGAACCCACTTGAAAGAGGAGATTTTATTTATTAGGTTTTCAAGAATGCGTAGGCCAGTAGACGCAATAAACACTATTTAAAAAACAAAAATAAAAACGGGGGGTCTACTTCAAACACGTATATCTACTAAAAATAATATTTACATATTGTGGTATTTAAAATAAATCCAGTAATTCATTAGAAATAATACCATCTTTATCTCCATACAGATGTTACTGTCAGTATGCTTAGATTTAGGAAAATTAATAACAGTGGAAAATATGTTTGGTCTTCCTCGTAACGCGAATCGTCCTTTCGAACTTTATCGGACACACACAAACACACACACACACATATATATATATATATATATATATATATATATATATATATATATATATATATATATATATATATATATGGGCAGAAAGCTTTTTTTGCATATATACTTTTTACTGAATAGGATAGGCAGATAAAAATTTGTTTTTTTTTTATTCCATTTTTCCAATATTCTAACAGTTTTCCTTTTTTAGGTGCTAACCGAGTGTAAAACCTCCGTTGCGACTATTGTACGAAGCGTTATATATATATATATATATATATGTCAGAGTGGAAAAAGTTTTCGCGTGACGCGTTTCGTCTTTTAGGAATTCATCCTTTAGTTTGATGAATTCCTAAAGAGCGAAACGCGTCATACAAAAACCTTTTCCACTTTGTTATACATTTTTTTTCACCAATGCTGTTCTTGATGTATGAAAATTAGTATATCGTTATCTCATATTTATCTATCTATCTATGTTATTACTTAAGAAATTATCAATTATATAACACTTGTATTGCACAAGAACTGTATACAGACTGATTCATTGATTTTATCAAATAAATTCCGTAGAGATTACATCCTCACGTTAACGCCCAGTGAGACCAAATAATAATATGAAAGAAGATAAAATTATTAGCATATTATTTTTTAAAATGTTTATTGATATTGCGACTTAAAAATGTATTCATAATGTTTCCCATCGTCTTGTTTTGTTCAATATGTATTTTATTATATTAAATTCGCCAACGGTATTTAATAAAACTTATGTTGAAGTTGGTAAGACGACCTTTACTATACACCTTACTATTCATCCCAACATACTCAGCTTGGTTTTTATAAAACGTTTCATCCATTGTATCCTTCGCCTTTATTCAGTTGCCTATCGTCATACTCAGTAAAATTATCTGAATTCGAACCGATACCTTTATTCAATTCATGACGGTAAATAGTTCTCTTTCCGCTTTCCATGCTTATAGGTAGATAAATCATACCAGTTAATACTCACCAGATTTATTCACCATAGTGTCGCTTATCTGTTTCTTTCAATGAACTAGAGTGCAAGTTTTATCAGGAATTCCAGACACAGTGAATAAACTCTTAAAAGACAAATGAACTGGTGAAATAAAACGTTTGCTAAAATATATCTGACTTCCTGGATGTTGTGAGTTCAATCTCTGAGTAAGGTAGTGCTGAAACATCCAACCCAAACCTGAATAATAGTGCGTATTAACTGATATGAAAGCATCGACATCGAAATGAGAAAAATCTACCCACTGGACCGAATAAAATTGTAAGAAGTTTACCAAGTCCGATAATAGATACCTGATGAAAACCGAAAGATATAACGGCTGAAACGTTGAGTACAAAAACCAATATAAGTAATCAGAAATGTAATGTGTATAATTATATATTATGTAGTTAAAATGGAGGCACTGTGGAGTAATGGAGTGCGGCTCGGATTGGGGAATCGGAGAGCCGAGTCCGAATTCCAGTCGATTTCATTTAATTCGGATCACTATACAGATTACTATTCGAGCGAGTATTATCAAGCAAGTACTATCAGCGCCTGTGTTATTCGAAGGCGTCTGACACCAGCATTGTTCAACAGCGTACTGTACTATAGTTGTATCTGCGATTACAAAGTTTCTTCTACAACGAGTATTACGAAAGTGACAACGAGTATGACGAAAGTGTCTACAAATATTCGTTGTCATCACAAAACAATTGTAATGACAAAAGTATCATCCTAATTGTTTTAAATATATCATGACAGATGATGAAAAATGTATTACGACAGTTTTCCAAATAGAAGTCAGTGGATTGAAAAGAATAAATCTCCAAAACTCTCTGAAATCTGAGCTCCAAGTAAGAATGTATGCGGTAAGATTGTCGGGTTATTATTCATTTAGAATTCTTAAAACGCAGTGAAATACTAAATGCACATTTATAAGCCCAGCAGTTGCAACGTGTCGAAAAGAGCTTTGCTCTCGTCAGCAGAAAAAAAAATACCGCCTGCATGACAACGAATACAGCAAGAATAATACAGAAAAATCTGTTGGAAACTCGATAGATGTGTCCTATTCTAACCCGCCATTATCCCCTGACTTTGCACTAAAAGATTATGACTATTTTCGATCACTACAAAACGCCTATTTTTCTGGTGAAATCAGATTCAAGATTTAGTCAAAAACTTTTTCACAATCAAAACCTGTGGACTTTGATTCAAAATGCATCAAAGAGCTGCCTGATAAGTGGTAACAAGTCAATACTAATAATGGCGAATATTTCATTGAATAAAATGTAATTGTACTTCATTTTTTAAAGAATACAATTGATAGACAAAAACTGATTTATGCCTGATACAATATAATTAAAAAAAAATACACGCAACTTTTTATCTCTTTTAAAATAAGATTTCTTTTGCTTGCTCCTTGATCGTTATCTTTATTCTGTACTGAAAATTTATTAGCAGTTGTTTTTTTCTCAATTACTCCTCTACACTAGAGGCCTCCATTAGATGGATTAATGACAATATTAATAAGGATTTTGCATTACATATTTTGCTCATCGCAAACAGAAAGGATATTTTATATTTTATATGCTTTTGTGTTTCATCTTCCGATTATACGTTTTCATACACTTCTATAATTTTATGTTTACAATCATATATATATATATATATATATATATATATATATATATGAAAACAGAACTTAAATGTCAATGACGTCCTAAACGAAAAGTTTCATGTGGGCGTATAGGTGGCAATGTTGCTGTCACACAATTCTCAAGCGGTAAACAGTAATATAAAGCCCATAAAAGTATAGCCTTCCCGCAGCTTCCATTATTTAATAAATATTAATACTGATGATGGTGGAGGGTAGAGAAGATCGGAGAATGGGTAGCTACCAAATTTGGTCAAACATACCAAGTACTCTCTCTATATTTATACATATCTACACACACACACACACACACACACACACACACACACATATATATATATATATATATATATATATATATATATGGCAATAAAGTCACTCTACAGTTACTTTCAATGACAAGACAAAGCAATTAATCAAGAGTCCAAAAATTTATTATTAAAATGGTTCCGATTAATTCTGGTTAATAACGATAAATTGCTATGTTAAACTGCGATCCTGTTTGAACTGCATACAATTTGCTTCAGTGCATTCCCTACAACGTGAGAGAACACTTCGACAAATGTCACGACACAAATGGGTATGGCGGCTTAAATCTTCAAATGTATCTCGAATAAATTGCTTGCGGTCATTGTTATTTCTCTGTTTTCTTTTTGCAAAAACGGAATCTTTGATAATTCCCCATATAGCTAAAGTAAATGTATAGTGATTTTATTGCTATATATATATATATATATATATATATATATATATATATATATATATATATATATATATATATATAGTTTATGAAAAAACTAGGTAATCCGTATGAGTAAACCTAAGGAGGATAAAATCCAGAGAGCTCAATGTAACTCCAGAGCAAATAATTTTAATAAAAACAGACCACTTTAAGGTTCCATGTAATAAATTATTTCACCACAGCCCTTTTAAAGGACTGCGGATCATCAGACTTTACTTCCAAACAAAAACTGAAAAGAAAATTTACACATTTTTGACGGGCCGTATTAAACATATGTAAATTAACGAAGTGAGGAAGTGAGGGGGGAGAGAAGACATGAGTGAGTTAGCAGATATTGACACATTTAAACGGTTAACTTAACGGAAGTTATATATTGATATCGAAGGGGTAGAGAAGAAAAAACCCATAGAGAGAAAAAGAGAGAAGGAAGTTATGAGAGGTGTCACTAATTTTCTTTGTAAAAAAAAAAGGCTAGAAACAGACGCTGTTATTTTGTTTTACTTTGAAAGTGTTATTTCGGGGGTTCATAAAGATTATAATGTTTGATATAAATTTGAATGTCTCTAAACTGTCTACAAACAATTTAATTTGATGTTTGTTAGTGATTTAAATTTTTTTTAAATTTTGGGGATTTTCTATGAAATAGTCGATTAGAAAAATATTCATAGAAAGTACATTAAAAGAATAAAATTTTATTTTAAAATATAAGTTTACTTCTCGTAATCTTTTTTTTAAAATCTCTTTAAAAAATTTATTATTGATTATTAAGTTGACATCTCTATCCGTTTGAATACATATATATATTATTTATACATTACTTATGTATATTGTATATGCGCGATACTTATTGGAAAGCATCTTAGTTTATGGCACTGGATTTCACGCCTCCGCGATCGTCAGACACACACACACACACACACACACACGCACACACACACACACACACACACATATATATATATATATATATATATAGAGAGAGAGAGAGAGAGAGAGATACAGGGTGCCAATAAAGTCACTATGCAGTTACTTATAATAAAAACGTAAAACATTGAAGCAGGTGGTCTGTAGTTCGCGCAGTATTGGTAATTAATTTACTATTGTTTAACATACCGTTTTATTATTTGTCTATATTTCTGAGATGAGGTATTATTTACATTATTCGGACTATTGTCCTCATGCTGGTCGCCATATTTATTACAACGTTTCGGCCGTTGTACGCTCCGACCTTCTTCAGTTGGTTGTAATAAATATGGCTACCATGAAGAGGCCAAAAGTACGAATAATGTAAATAATATACCATTTTATTGTCATTAACCAGAATTAACCAGAAATATTACAATAATATATTTCTGGACTGCTGATTAATTTCTTTGTCTTAATTGTTATTGTAAAGAACTGTATAGTGACTTTATTGCTAAACTGAGAGCACACACACACATATATATATATATATATATACACACACACACACACACACACACACACACACACACACACACACACACACACACACATATATATATATATATATATATATATATATATATATATAAAAGTAATTAAAGTATAAACAATGTCATAACATCTCATATTTTTTCTTAATTTTTGGAAAGTTATCCCCGAAAACATTCACAACTGAACAAGAAAGCAAAATCTTGGAATTTTATTTTGGATTTAAACATTTTTAGAGGATTGTTTATTTAATTCCGAAATTCTCTGATCACCATATTCTACTGCTCTGATACTTTCCGATTAATTTCTTTTCGTGGTACCTTATTCATCAATAAACTGCACACAATTCAGTAACTCAAGGATAAAATCTGTACAGAAATTCGAGGTAGTGGTCTGAATTATTAAACACTGTTATGGAGATCGCTAAGAAAGTACATGACTGTGCGATGTAGAAAATGAAAGATATTGGCATCGTATATATTTATCCTTTTTATATGGGAATACATGTTTGCATTTTCATTCTGTATAAAACTATTTCCGAATATAAATAAATGTTGAAATTGTTACAGTTTTAAACCATGAGATGACTTCTGAGTTTCGTCTTCAGGTTCGAATCCTGTTGAAGACCGCGTATTTTTCTTTGAGCCCTGACCACCGTTTTACCTGTGGTAGAGAAAATTAATGTAATGTCCAGCCACCGGTGGAACAGTTGTAGAGAAAAATGATTTAATGCCTAGCCATCGGTTGAACGGTGGGTAAACACTTGTAACTATTTTTATATCTATCGTGAAAGATTTTTTTAAGCAAATCACCCAAAGCAAGGCGGGAGTGCCACTAGCACGCAAAGGGTTACAGAGAGTAAGATTAAAGAGGAGTCTTTGGGAAAAGGATACAGAGAAGGTCAAGGATCGAGGTCAAGGCGTCAGAAGATGAAAATTAACATTAGAATTGAATATTTAAAGATTATAGCTATCGGGGAAGCAAGTGATAAGAAGGGTGTACCACAGTGCAAGATAAGAAGCTGTTGGAGTTGAAGAGATGGCTACATTTAGCTGTTTCGACAGTGAAAGTGTGGGACTGAGATGCCAACCTAGTAGCACGCTTAAATTCATGCAATTTGGGAACCAGTGAAAGTATCTCGTCGGAGCAGTTGCTGTGAAAGTACTTGTAGAAAAGACAGAGGGAAGCCACGGCACTTCTTTGAGATAGGGACCGCAGACGGGATACCATATCAGGACCAACCAGGCTGCATATATGTCTCTGAATTTTGTCGAGGACTTCGAGATGAATAGCGTGAGCACCAGACCATATATAGCAGCAGTATTCCATACAAGGACGAATGGTTGATTTGTAGATTTGAAGGATGGACTCAGTCGAGAAAAAAAACTTAATTATTTGCGAATTAGCGGCTTGGATTGAGGAATCGATGAGCCGAGTTCGAATTCCAGTCGAATCCATTACATTCACTTATGTGCCCTTGGGGAAGGTATGAATCTTATTCTTCTCCAAGCTATGAGTAAATAGCAGGACGGACCGGGTTCAATAGCCTTAGATGACTGCGGGTTTAACGCAGAAAGAAATAGCAACCTAATACGGGAAAAAAATTCTGCCTCGTCAGTCATGTATCCAAAGATACATGATCGCCTACGTGTGTACCACATAACTGACTGACTGACTCAGAAGGGTTAAAAATTCTTCAGGAACGCAGGTTTCAAAGGGTTAATAAGATTTCTCGAATATTCAGACCAGTAGATGAGAATAAATAACTATACTGTTTAATAAATAAACGGAGCGTCTACTCAGATATGGGTATCCAAAAATAATGTTTAAATTCATAAAATCTTCCATTAATTCTTTAAAATCCATTACTTTAGAAAAACGTGTGCGTGTGTTTGTGTCTGATGATGTAAATGCGCATGTTCTTGCGTATGCTCATGTCTCCCATTGGTTGAATGTTAAATTAATACAATCTTCATTTTTCCTCTTTACCTCATCTTCCTTCTTCCAAACTCTTCTATTCTATTGACTATCTGCCTTCATTTCCTGAAACTATTGATTTATGCATTACATTCGATCAGTCAAGTTTGTTGATTATTCCATCTTTTACATCGCTCCCGCGACTTCTCTGGAAACGTTCATTATCGATTCTTCGATTTAGCTTTTTGTCCTTCACTTTCACATTTTTCCAATTTGGAGCGATTGTAAACACGGCATATAGGTTTCAAAAGCCTTCGGATTGACAAATTCTGATTGTTAAAATCCTATAATCAATGAAGTTTTGGGAACAGCCAAACTGTTGTCCCATCATCTTTCGATATCAGGGCGTCTGCTTCATATTCGCTCGTATTCACGGACATTTCAATTTATTCACTTGTCTGGAAAAGAGAATTCGTAGGAATTTATTCAGTATCGATTGTTGCAATTTATCAAGGATCTACAGAGTTTATGATTGAGCAAATACGCTGATATATGGAAAAACCGAAAAGATATTCGATGATTTATTTTCATTAGTAACTTTTTAAAATTTAAAATGCTTCGAATGCATATCTCGAAAAGCTGACATAAAATGATTGTCAATATTTTAAAAATTTATCTTTATTCTTTATCATCAGCTTGCTAAGTAACACAGTGTTGTCAAGAATAAAACAATCTTAATCATGATATATATATATATAGACTGTTCTCTTTAATCGGAAACATTGTGCGAATTGATCTGGGAAAATCTTTGTAAATGTTTAATATCAGTTTTCATTTCAGGATGACAGAAAAATCCTGGTTGATTAATAGATTGAAATTAATTATATTCGGACTAATGTCTTAAGCATTGTTACCATTATCACAGCGTTTCGGCCTATGTGTTCTCCAGCCCTATTCAGATGTATGGATAACCTGATAATCAGATATTTAGAACTGAACCTTTTCTACGAGAGTAGATTTTTCTCGCTCCCTCTCTAGACAAATTTTTTTTTTTTTTTAGTAATGCTCGGCTATTATTCGCTCTGTATCTGTGTTACTTGGCCAAGGGATTGAACTCACAGTCACTATACCTACAAATTCACGAAGTAACGTTTTAATCCACGATTAACAGTCCAGGATTATTTAACGTTTCAAGAGGATCGAGTGTCACTAGCATTTTGTGTCTATGTGTGTGTGTCTTTTTCATTTAAAAATAAATATTAATTGTCTATCTTCTGGTGATAGCGTATTGTGTTAACCAATCACTGCGCGCCATACACCCTCTTACAAGATAGAGCGGAAACATATTTGGATTCGACCGGACATGAAGAATCGTTTGGCTTTTTCGTTTGGACTCTACCCGCATGTACGCGTCTGCATTTCGCGTACTGATCTTTTAAAAGTAAACTATCAAGAAGCGATGATGGACATGAAAAGGAAATTAAAACAATACAAAGACAAAAAAAGCTATTTATGCAGACAGTAGCAAGGAAAGATAAGTTGAGAGGAAGATCATAGACAGACTAGCCACGTAAACACGACAGGAACCTTTACTTTTATCAATATTCCTCAAATAAAAAAGGCCCAATTTCCACTGAAAGCATAGGGTTAATATGTGGAGTGGTATTAGCGTAGTAAAGAGCCAGCGTTAGGAGTATAAAGCTGAAGTAGACCTTAGAAGGAAGCAGAAAGCCAATCCTAAACAAGAAACAAGGGATGAACCTCTGCTCCTCTTCGAAAGACCAAGGAGGGGTGTGAACCGAACGATAGGCGAATCTATTTACTCCTATTGGGAGAGGAAAATAATAATAATAGTTAGTGAATAAAATTTCAAATTCCAGGCGAAGACGTCAGATGTACAGAGTTGAAGGAACCGGGACCCCTACTCCTAAATAGGAAACAAAGGATTAACCTCTACACCTGTTCGAAAGACCTGGCAATAGGCAAACCTATCTACTCCTGTAGAGAAAAGAGAATGTCCGAAGCGTGAACGCAAAACACCCATTACCGAACATTATCATCTTTCTTTTTTATCTATGTGACGCGTCCCTTCAGTGGGTGATAACGACTCTCCACCACTTTTTATTATTTACAGCTCTAAGCAATATTTGTGCTCTTACTATCCCTATCCAGCCATCCATTTACACAAGCTTGTTAGATAGATCACTAGATGTTTCTTTTTTGTCTACAATGGGTCTTGGAAATGTTAAGCTTTCTTTTAAAGGCTTTCTTGTTTTCACGTGTTCTGTTTACGACATCCTTCTGTAGGACAACGTCTCTTTCGCTTCAGGTTTCATTTTCATTTCTAAGTCAATTTTTCAGCATTCACTATCATGTAGAAGGAGAGATATATCAATTGGTCACTCTTTCGTTTGGTTCCAGTGAAATTCTCTTGATCCATAATGCTTTGTTTAGCTTTTTGGTAGGCATGTTTTGCTATTCAAACACGACTTTCGAATTTCTGTGTCATATTTTCCGTCGTCTATTATAGCATTTTTCCGATAATCTTTGCTATCTGTACAGGCTCGAGTCATTGCTCGCATATTGGTTTATACGTAAACTGGTC
The DNA here is from genome assembly GCA_903632075.3 of Acanthosepion pharaonis. Lineage (NCBI taxonomy): Eukaryota > Metazoa > Mollusca > Cephalopoda > Sepiida > Sepiidae > Acanthosepion > Acanthosepion pharaonis. The sequence continues at coordinate 4,557,267 of CAHIKZ030001813.1, forward strand.
GTCATTTGTTTTGAAGAGCGGGTGCGTCTTAGCAGAAAATAAACGCGAGCGATATTTTTTTACCACAACGGTTTTGCTTTGTGTCCAGGTCGCAGTTTCCAGAAAATAAGCGTTTTTCGAGGACTCCCATTCTTTGATACTTTAATTCATTTGAAAGTGTTAATTTGGTTCCGTAGCAGTACAATGTGTAGGCAGCGTAACGGTTATCGGCGAGTGGAATTTAAATTTCAACCTACTCTATTGCATTCACTTTCGCGCTAATAGCCGTATGCATCCATCCCTTCTATCCTCACACAGCAATAGGTTAAATAGCATAGTAAGCTGTCCTTCGTTGTCAACCAGTCTAGAAGAAAGACAACTCTGAATTCAAAACCGTGGAGAAAAAAAAGGATTCCATTGTAGAAGTCATGGAAATTCACAGCTAATAACGTAAAACTGGGAAGAGCCAGGATCGTCTAAATCCTGTCGGGATACCATATAAAAATTATCATTAACAGGGAGGACCCAAACTTGAAAGTAGGAATGAAATAATTGAAAGGACTAGTCAATATCGACATGGATCAAGTAAAGAACACGAAGACAAATAGGGTCAGAAAAACACAGATTGTGTACATAGAAAATTTGACAACAGACACTACGAATTATTAGTTATTAAGTAAAGCAAAAAGTAAGGACGAAATATCATATAAGAATACAGAATTCAGCTTTGTCATCAAAAGAGACCTTCCAAGGAACAGATTATGTATTAGAGACGTTAAAATTATGCAGCTATGGGATTTTATCTCTCTGTCTAGTGTAGAGACATATTTTCTGTTCAATCATTTCATCTCAAGCAAGGCAATAAAACCACTAAGACGCAAGTGGTTACACAGAGAGAAAGAAATCGAGAAAACGTTATTGAAGAGAAATGTACAGTAAAAAAATAGGTTTCAAAAAGACATAAAATGACAAAAAAAAAAACAGGTTTCAAAAAGACATAAGATGACAATTGACGTTACATTTAATATTTTAAAGATCGTAGTTGAGAGGAAAACAAGAAGCCGAAAGAGATTACCATAGCCGATTAGTGCGTGAATAGAGACTATTAGAATAAAACTTACGGTTACAATAATAACTGTAAAATGTTGAAACTGAGCTGCTAATCTACGAAGTCGAGACATCGAAAAGGAGAAAGCATCAGAACACTTGCCATGAAAATAGTAACAGAAGCTACGCTATGGCAGTAGGAAAGTGAATAAAGCTGAGATACCAGGTCAGGGCCGATATCATTGCAGATTCTTCTTCGAGTTTTGCCAAGAATCTCTCAATACATAGCAGAAGCGTCAGGCCAGATGCGGCAAAAATATTCAATGCACGGACAAATGATAAAACTTATAAATATGCAGGATAGATTCAGTAGCAGTTGGCTCAATATAATCGTTCCAAATTATATCAGCGGAAAAATGTAAACCAAGAAGTCTCAATGAATTACTCTCTTGGAAACTGATCGAAGAGAAAGTTGTTCTCGAAAACGATGAAAAGAGAAAAGTTAAGTTTTGGAGACGTAAAAATTAACAAGTCTATATCAATCATCTGAGAGACTCCATTCTGCCTTCCATCAGCATGACTGATGCTAACCCCCAGCAGAGTGTCACATTGTGTCTTATCGGACTAACATTATCTACTGACATGAAGTGGAACGATTATATTGAATTAACTGCTAAGTCTGCTAAGAAAGTTGGTTCACTGTGTTCTATTAGAATTTTTTTCTTGTCAGAATCTATCTTACATATTTATAAGTCTACAATTCGTCCATGATTATAATATTGCTGTCACATATGATTCGGTGCTCCTGCAATATATTTAGAGATTCTTGATAAAATCCAAAGAAGACTTTATTATGAATCATGACCTCACATCTCGGCTTCATTAATTTTCCGACAGTTATAATAAAGCTCCCCTATGGCTTTTCTATAAATTCTTTCATGGTAATTGTTTTGGTGAACTTTCTGTTATGGTAGTTGACTTTAAGTGCAGTAGCAGATTGACAATAAGTTCTTTCTTTACAGTTGAACTGGATAGGTGCAACCGTAAGTTCTATGTTAAGATTTTCTTCTTTTGCATGTCTCGGTTATGGAACTCGCTTCCGGCTACATGCTTTCCAGTCAACTTTGATCTTCCAAAAGTTAAAGGCAATGCCAATCGTAATCTACTTGATTACTCTTCTTTTATGGTTCTCGCTTCTTAATAATGTTTCTCTTTTTTCTTATTTTTTTCACAGTCAGTACCCCCACTTGTGTTTTAGTGACTTTACTGTCTTGCTTGAGGTGGGGGGGGGTGATTAGAAAAAAAGTAATTTCTTCATTTTTTTTTCATACGGCGGAAAGCGCGATAAAGTCGTATAGAAATAACAAATGGTGCCTTTCAGATATGAACATAGTATTAATGCAACGTCTTTAGAACAATGAAAACAGATGGTATGTTATATTTAATTCTCTCTATAACAGTGAATACTGGACAGTTTCTTCACAGAAGAATCGAAGCGATACACAGATGTGTTTCTACTGACAAATGCTGAGAATAACACGGAAAATGCATGTGAGGGCAGAGGTAATGGATACTACCACTGAAAATGTTTAGAGAATTCAACACTCTCAAGATACATTGAAGTCAAAAGAATTACGAGAAACGAGATTGGAATAAATGGATGAAAAAAAAAGACTAAGAGGAATCGGTAAAATAATAATAAAGACTTAGAACAATAGAATTGAGGAGAGTGCAGTTAACTCCCACGCACTAGAAGGACAAGACAGAGAGAGAGAGAAAGAGAGAGAGAGAGAAAGAGAGAGAGAAAGAGAGAGAGAAAAAGAGAGAGAGTCAAAGAGAGAGAGACAAAGAAAGAGAGAGAAAGAGAGAGAGAAAGATAGATAGATAGATAGATAAAGAGAGAGAGTCAAAGAGAGACAAAGAGAGAGAGTCAAAGAGAGAGAGACAAAGAAAGAGAGACAAAGAGAAAGAGAGAGAAAGAAGGATAGATAGATAGATAGAGAGAGAGAGAGAGAGAGAGACAGACAGACAGACAGACAGACAGAGAAATACATATATATTTAGTGGCGTGCCACAATATTGTAACATGACAACCTTTACATTCTTAATGTCTTTTTGCCATTTGTATCCTAATTTGAGAACCAACACGTTCTCCTTGAAATGCGTGGGAAGTGTGATGCATTCGTTAAAAAAAAAAAAAAAAAAAAAAAAAAAAAAAAAAAAAAAAAGAAAGCAAAAACAAAAACAAAAAAAATATTCATGACATCAACAGAGGGATTACTATTATCTGAGACGTCATTCATTGGCACAATCTTTTCCATTAGACAACTTGTTGCTTTTCCCTGCTTATCTTGTTTTCGATGTGTCCTTATGAGTATTAAATTCTTCAAGCCTTCCTTTCTCCTTATGTGTCCCTGAAATATCATGATTTCTTGTAACTGTTGTCATTCTTTCTTTGAATTTCCTGTTCTGGCAAATAAATAAGAAAATTTGGAAAAAAATTTATATGCATTGCCGATAAATCGTCGTCATCATAAAAATATTTTCCCCACCAGAACACAATCAGCAGTAGCGCCGCAAAAGGTATTCACATTAAGCAGCTGAACGCATGGTGTTTAAATTAACTGTATCTGTAGAAAAATCTAGAGTTCAACCGTTTAACGTGAACCTCTTTTTGTCTCGCTAATATCGACTGTGTTCGTATGGAAAAAAATATTTTTCGGATGACGAAACATGTCAGAAAAGCAGTTTTCCAAATTGTCTTATATATTTACTGTCCCGTTGTAGTTTAATCATTTTCTATTTAGCTGATAACTTAGTTTGTCTCATAAACTGAAAGGTTTAATATAATTAAACCTGTCAGTATCCAAATATGGAGAATCAGGTTTTAAGTTTTAGGATTTTCTTGTCATTTATGCAGTGAACACAGAATACGATGCGCTAGAAGTAGTTTTGTCCAACATCGCATCCAAACGAAAATAAAAACACTAAGAAGTTAAGTCTCGTCCTTAAATAACCTTGTCAGATCTAGACTCTTATACGTTCGTCATGCTTGGTGTCCAATTCGTTTATCCATGTCTAAATTATAAGCTCTATAGAACTGTTTTTCAGATCAATGATTTAAAATGGATTTAAGCAAATGAACACTGTGGACTCTGGGAGAAATGCCCTTCGTTGGATCTGATCTCGTATACTGACACTGTAAAATTCCAAACAAAGGAGATTAGCAAATAAAATAAATCACGTCACTTGAAGGCTTTCAACTGCCGCAACAACTAAAATGGATAGCACATGTAAGTTTAATAAAAAGAAACAATGATATAATCAAGATGTTGACATATTACATTACTTTAACCATTAGTACTTTGTAGGTGACTCTTTTCGCCAAGAAAATTTTAGTCCTGCCAATGCAAGTTGAATTTGAATTTATTGGTTAAACCTATCCTTCTATTTATTTTGTATTGTATTGATGCGGCATTCACCCTGGGCGTATTGAGCCGGCTTCTTCCTGTTATGAGAAGATGATTCTTGGGATAAATTACAGAAGTAGGGTACCCAGGCCTACTCGGATAACGTTCTTGCTTGCCACGGATTTCCCACAGACGCAGAGACAGGAACGACCAGAAGCCGCCGGTTACCGATGCAGACGCTCCTTGGATTTTCACCAGAGCCCTTGTTAGCCGGCGTGTGTGTCAGACCTGTCCGCCTTGGTGGCCCTACCAGGAACGAAGTTCCGGACGGCATAGCTCTGACACTACCGTTTACACCCCCCACCGACTGTGAGGTAAGGGTTGGACTTTGGGGGCTTACAGTACCAGGTGTTCCCAAGCGGTCCCCCATCTAAGTACTGACCTGGCTCTACGATGCTTAACTTCGGTGATCGAAGTTAAGCTTACGGTCAAATCACGCTGAAAACACCGGTTCTATCCTTCTATGGCAACATCTAAAACAATCTTGACTGAAACTGAAAGCCAGGCTACCACAATTTCAAATATATAGAACTAATATATAAAACACTATATTTTGAGGGGATTCCCTATACATTAAAATGGGAAGTAATATTTATAAATGATGCATCGTGTTAATTCTTAAGCGAAAGAAACAAAAGAATGATGGAAACACCTATGAAATCTAAAAAGAGAGCTTACGGTTAGTGGATTTGAGAAATCCATTTTCCGGAAAAATGTTTTACGAGAAAGATTTTATACATTTCAATCGAGAGTAAAGCTGATTCTTCGGTCAATAGATGTCGAATATTTCCTTGTAAGGAAACGTCTAATCCCGCTGTTACTATAATCATGCCATTGTCGGATTTTTATTTTACATTTTTTTTTTTTTTAGGCATTACGCCCCGAGCAAAGCGTGAAGCCACTAGGATGCAGGGGGTTGCAGAAGATTTGGAGCGAGAGCAGATAGGAGAGATAGAAGAAAGGATGAGGAGACGGATAGTGGGTAGATCAAAATAACTGGAGGTGTCGATTGACATTACATTTGAATAGTTCAAGATTATAGCTCTCAGGGAAACAGTAATTGGGAAGGGTGTTCCACAGGCGAGAGGTACGAGGTATGAAGCTATTGGAGTAGAAGAGACGGATACATTTAAGTTTCTACAGTGTAAGGATGGGAGCAGGATGCCAGCCTCGTAGGGCGTTTGAATTCATGGAGTCTGGGGACCAGTGAAAGCAGCTCATCGGAGCAATTACCATGAAAGTATTTGTAGAAAAGACAGAGAGAGGCGACGGCGCGTCTGTGAGAGAGTGACTGTAGACGAGACGCCAGATCAGGGCCAATTACATATCCGTCTCTGGATCTTGTCAAGAACTCCGAGGTAAACAGAAGGTGCCCCAGACCATATATTTCAATATTTTATTCATGAATAAATAATTCCTTCATTTGCTTACTCTTCTGTGTTCCTTCTGCTTCATAAGTAGCAGTTTCATTTTTAATGAATAATAAATTTTTTATACAAGTTTTATATGGCGATGAAGATCTGTAATTACTTGTAATTGTTTCGGCTGTGAAATCTTTTTTTTTAATCAGGTTGGTCGTAAATTGTGTCATTCGTTTATGTATTCTGTCATTTACCAGGTATTTATCTAATTTTGAATCAGGATATATGACCTGTCTTTTCCTGCCCTGCAATTTTGTTTTGAAAATTATATAGATTTGTTTTAATATTATATGTCTTCGATTACCATTTCATAAAAACAAAAATGGTGGTATCTACTGTCATTTACAAAGCATACGCTACAAAGACATCGTTTTTTGTTTTCTAATCTATTTCTTACGCTACTTACTGTAAAGCTGGAACAATCGATTCTTAACTTTACAGTCATAATCACAGTGAACTGATCGAAAGCAAGCAACTATAGTATTTAGTGTTTCCTTTGTAGGAAAGTTGTAATATATTTAGTGTTTTTTTTTTCTTTTGTATCAAGTCTTTTCTAAAAATAAAAATATCCATTTATTCTATTACAGTGAAAACTGGAAGCTATCAATAAGTTTATTAATAGCTAACTATCCCGCTTTTCTTCCTTTTCCTTTCAGTATATCCTACAAGTGTTAAAATCTCCGCTCCCTTTTCCCGCGTTATGTGATTATGTAATTTCAGCTGTCTCTTCTTGATTGTGATTTTTCCTTAAAATGTCCCTGTTTATTTACGTTTTCTGTCAGTGGGATTCTCAGTGGTGTTTTCGTTGGAATTATATCTCTGTAACTCAAAGTCGCTTCTTTATCTGTGAATTGATTTCCAACATTCACCTCCATATAGGAGATTACATAAGTCACGTCAATTCAAAATCCAACTTTTCTGCGTACTTATTGAGCCAATCTTACTCTATGGCTCTGAAACTTGGACTCTCTCAGCAAAACAACAGCGTCGTTTAGATGGATGTTATACACGTCTTTTAAGAAGAGTGCTTAATCTCTCATGGCGAAACCACCCAACTCTAGAAATAATATATGGAGACTTGCCGAGAGTATCAACTTTAGTTTGCAAGAGACGTGTCCAGTTCTCCGGGCATTGTGCACGTGCCACAGATGAACTTGTGTCATCATTTGTACTCTGGAGGCACCCATCATCTGACAATCGATCACGAAAGTTAACCTTTCCAGATAGGATAAAAACGAGACACAGTGATCCCTAAGGAAGATCTTTTAGGTGCTATGACAGATAGGGAATACTGGAGAGGTGTAGTGAGTTCAATCTCGGCAGGGGCCGCAAGATGATGATGATGACATAAGTCACTGATTCAGCATTCCTTGTTTCTAATGGTATTTTCCTATCTCTTAATACTTTGCTTAATTTCTAGAAGGCATCTGTCACTATTTTGAGGCTCCTTCAGATTGCAGTGTCGTACTTTCCGTGTATACATATCCATATAGTCGAATTTCTCTACCTGATTGATTTTTATGTTCCCAGTACAAAGTGTAAACCTTGGGCAGTCTCGCTTTTTTTATCATTTCACTTAAAGCAAGGCAATAAAGCCAGTAAGACGTAATAGGTTACCAAGTATAAGAGAATAAGTGAAAAAGAAAAGCATTATTAAGGAGAGACACCAATAAAAGAACAGGAGTTAAGAAGACAGAAGGTAGCGATTGACATTGCATTTAAGTTTTTGAAGAACAAAGTTCACTCGAAAGCATGGAGCTGGAAAGACAGAAGTACAAGAGAAAGAAAAACCATTAGCATAGAACTTATTGTTACATCTAGCCATTTCAACCGTAAAATGATGAAACTTTGCCGCCAATCTAGTACTGCGTTTACCTTCATAAGGCTTACGTGCTAAAGAGGCAAGCTCATCAGAACAATTCCTAGGGAAGTATTTATAGAAAAGTCCCACCAAAGCTACGTTACGGCTGTGGCAAAGTGACTGGAGCCAGAGAGGCCAGATCAGGAGCATTAACATTCTTTTTATTCGGTTAAGAATCTCTAAATACATAGCGGTATTCAATTCATGGAGGAATGGTAGATTTATAAATGTTTAAGATAAATTCTGACGAGAAAAATTGCCTAGCTGAACCAAATATCTTAGCAGCAGACCTAGCAATAGATTCAATATAATCTTTCCAATTAATGTCAGCGGAAAACGTCAACCCTAGAAAGTGCAATAAGACTGTCCTGGAGGTTAGCACGAGCCATATTGATGAAAGGCAGAAAAGATTCTCGCAGACGGTTACAAAACAGTAATGTCGTTTTGGAGGTTTTAAACTTAACAGCTATGTAATGACAATATTATATTCTGCTGACAACGGAGCATTCTGTCTTCTTCCAGTTTGAATTAACTTAAAGGATTAGATAAGCCAATAAGAGAATTAGATATTGAAGGCAGGAGAAGCAGAGGGAGCAGCGAGTAACAAATATGTTAGTGAATGGATAGCAGAAAATGGTCTTAGTAATATTATCCTTTTCCTTATAAGGAAATCTTCGGCATTTATCGATCGACCAGCCAGTATATTTCGTTTTGATTCTGTAGCACCAGTGCCCAAAGTTCAAAGACCAAGAGGTTTCATTCTCTGGAAGTTATTTTTAATTATTCATCTGAGAAAACGGTTGTATACTACTGACAATTTAGATATTTCTGAACGGATTTGCGCGCTTTGCATGAAATTCATGCGAAAGTCACGATCTGTCGAGGCTATTTAAGAAAAACAGCAATTAAGTGGTTTGTTCGCCGCTCCTCAAAGCCTCCAATCCCAAGATCAGAGGAGTTACTACCAGATGTAGTTTATCTTCATACCCAGGACGATGTACCTTCGACTCTAGGTGATGAAAATTTTGTTATGGCAAACGTTTACGAATCGTGGATTTGAAAAGAAAAACTTCATAAAAAAATAGTGTACAACAATAATAATTCGAAGAAATATATTGAATGAGTCACATGCGAAAACTTAATTATAGTAAAGTCAAAACAAAATATAAGTATCATATATGTCATTACATGGGTAAACTAGAGTTAATTATAATATTATAGTCGCTGATATCTTCTTTGTTTCATTTAGTCTTTAGTAATTATTTTTCGTTATTTTCTTAAATATAATATAACAGTGGATTCGATGTTATCACTGTCCATTAATGCACCGTGAATATTATTTTTAATGATTCATAACTCAGAAAAATTATCGATCTTTCGCGGCGTTAATCCTCATCAAAGTACATTACTCATTGCTCAAATCATTAAGCAAGTTTTGCGGGTAGTTTGGCGAATCGGCTTAATAGCTAAATCTTCTCTTCCCATTTTCAACCAGTTATAAAAAAAATGCTATATTAACATTTAATAACATGGCAGGCACATAAAGAAAACTGCTGGTACTTCTAGACAATGTTGTAAAGGAAAATGAGAAGAAAGAATTAGCCAATAACTATAAGAAGACAATGTATGGTGATTAGCAAGAGTGATAGCCAACGATGTGAGCCACGAATTAGAGACGTCAAAAGTAAACAAGAATAGAAATTTAATTCTGTGGGAAATGTTTTAACAGATGATGGAGAATGTGACAGAAATCCGGAGGCAGACTAGAATAACAGAAGATGTCTCCCAAAAACTTAAACAAATATTAAGAAACAGGAAAATTCCGTTAGAAAGAAAGAAAAGTGTGCTGAACCAGCAATCATTCCATATACCAGTGAATGCTAGACATTTCCCCGACAGATCAAAAGAGAAAACTTGAGGCAACAGAGATGCATTTCTACAGAATGATGTTGAGAATATCATACAAAAAAGATGTGAAGAAAAAATAATTTTTAAGATAGATAGGAAAGAAAATAACAATGATATTTACAATCAAAAAAAGGCAGTTTAAATTTCTAGAACGCATTATGAGTAAAGAAAGCCTAGATAATCAGACACTCACGAGCCATTGAAGGCAAGAGGGACAAAGGAGAATATCGAGTAACATAACTAACGCATTTCTGTAAATAGATAGCAGAACAGAGACTGATAAGGAGAGTAAGGAGATATTATTTAGAGCAGCAAAGGATAGATATTGTGGAGAGGCGTTTTCAACCTCATCCTAAATGATTAGCTGATTTGTTTTATTTTTTTTTACAGCTTATCTACATTTTATAGTTTATTTAATGTCGAAACATATTTTTGGATAATATTTTTTCTGCGAGTGAATATTGTATTAAGTTTTTGAGATAATAATTTTCAGATACAAGTCCTATTATTTAACCCATGGGTGAGGAAGAAATAGTGGATAGGGCATTTGTGCGTAAGTGACTGTAATTAACCCGATTGGAATTTGAACTCGGCTCCCCGATTTCTCATTCCGAGCCATTATCCATTACACCAGCCGCACATTCAGCACATAGTATCCTTAAGCGATAGCCGACCAGGCTCAATGTTGCTTAACTGCGTTATAAGCATTAATCCCAGGGAAATTCGCTGAATAGAATCGTAGAATTTGTTTATCAAGGTCGTGTTAAGAATGGCGAAGCTCAAACTAAGGCCTTAGATATCTTGAAAGCGTTCTACAGGATTTCTAATTGCTGGCCTTCTACGAAAGCTCTAAGGCTATGATGTCCCGAGACGACTACTTGGCTTAAAACAATTGTTCCTAACAAATCGAGTATGTCGTGTTGAACAGGCTCACTTCCAGATCTATTCATATTAAGGCGGGGGTTCTTGGACCTACACCGTTTCTGTTATTCATCAATGATCTCCCTGATGTCATCAATTTTCAACTAGGTATTTATGCAGATGACACAACCATTTACTCCCGTCTTAGTAGAAAATCCGCCAGATCTGATGAAGCAAACCTGAAAACTGTTCTTGAAAAGGACCTCCAATCAGTGGTTAACTGGGGCAAGAAATGGCTTGTAAATTTTAAGGCCTAGAAAACGAAACTGCTTTCATGTAATCACCACACTGAACCTTTTCTGCGTATCATCAGCCTGGATGTTTCTCAACTTTATGAGAGCAAAACACTACCTGTTCTTGGTATCACGTTTTCCACTGTGTACAGTAAGGAAAGTTGGTTTACTGTTTTGCGCCAGAAAATCTTTCTCATCAGAATCCATCTTGCACATTTATAAATATATAATTTGTCCGTGAACTGAATACTGTTGCCATATCTGATCTGGTGCTCTTGCTGTACATCTCGAGATTCTTGACAAAATCCATAGACCTGTCTGTAATGTAATCGGATCTATCCAGGCATATCGACTTCAGTCAATTTCTCAAGGGACGTGACGTGGCTTCCCTCTGTCGTTTCTACAAATATTTTTATGGCAACTTTTCTAATGAGCTTTTTATCCTGGTACCTCGACTACATGCGTTTAAATGTGCTACTAGATTGGCAAGTAGGTCTCATCGTTTTGTTGTTAAACTAACTAGATGAAACAGTCTTTTCTATTCTAATAGTTTCTTTTCTCGCACTTCTCGCCCCCTTCTCTTGTTTTCCTGATGACTACAATCTTTAAAAATTTAAGTGCAGTGTCAATCGCCATCTTTCGTTTTCTTGAACTCTGTTCCATTTTGTCCTTTACACAATACTCCTCATTTTCGATTTTCCCGTTCTCTTTCACTATCATTCCCTTTACCCCACCCCGTGTTCTTGTGGCATTATCGGGTGAAACGATAAAAAACAAAAATAAATCTTTATTGTTTATTATACTGAGTGTTTGCATAATATTCAATGAATATGTGAATATGAAATGGAAGTGATCTGAAAAATTGTTAAGAATCAGATGCAATATTTATGGTGACTTTGAAAAATGCCATAGGTATTCTTTCTATAAAATCTTAATATTAGGTGCGTGCAAAAGTTACCAGCGTTTTTCTGTTGCTATTTAAAAAAAATATATTTTTATTATGTATTCAGTCTCTAGTTCTCATAGGAGAGCTTTGAGAAAATTTGCACGCACCTTATATAAGCAACTCCAATGAGACAAATTGCATTGGCGCATAAAGACGGGCCAATTAGGTCTGTATTGAAAAGAATGCCAATTCACAAAACAGCGTTCCTGAAATATCCTAATGACTTGCTTTTGTGGTAGAAAGGGCGAATTAATAGTGATTCTAAACATGATTCGGTCTCATAGTAACTTAGGTAATTGAAGGGATATTTTATTTAGAGGTGAAGCATTATCAATATACTTTGCTATATTCATTTAATTCCAGATATTAGGATAACCATTAATTCTTAGAGCTGTTGTTATAGATACAACGTTTCGACTAAGTACCCGTTGACCATTTTCCAGATAATTAAATCTGTATACTGTAGTTCTTTGGTTCAGCTGGAAGGTACAAGAAATAACATCACAAAGACAAAAATAGCACAATAATCCTATAATGCATGATATTACCTATCAGTCATAATAATGGACAACAGCTCTTCTCAATATTTTCAGTAATGACACAATTTACATGGTGCTAGCTATTTCTTTACTTTACACAATTTCTACAATTCTTTAGCAATGTTGATTTCCAACTCATTCAATCTCGATTTCAGTTTTTCTTGGAAGAGTTCCAAGTGCATTTATTATCATGGGCATCATTTCAAATTCCATATATTTTTCAGTTCGAAATCAAGGCAATGTTATTTTTTACTCTCCTTTATGGTCACATAGGGTCAAATATTGACCGTGATTTGTCCTTAAATTTTAGATTTGTTGGAGTTTGTTGTCCCGAAAATTAGTTTAGGTTCAAAGATTTTTTCTTAAATGTTTATATCAATTGTTAAAGTTTGGTGTCTCGAAAATTGGATTATGTTCATAGATTTTTTCATGAATTGTATGATTGTGTAAAAGTCAATGACACTTGCAATGAAAAAACTGAGACTTTTTTCAAATTGATACAAACATTTACGAAAAATGTGATGATCATAAATTAATTTTCAACCCACACACAAAAAAAGAAAATTACTTAATAATAAGAACAAAAATGTTCAAAATTGATGGAATATCAGCTTAAAATAGCCTCCCCAACAAATACGCATATCTCTCATTCTCTCTATTGTTCCTCTCTCTCCCCCCTCTCTCTCCCCCTTCTCTCTCTCTCTCTCTGTCTATATGTCTATATATATATATATATATATATATATATATATATATATATAGGATTAATGAGAGTAAAATTTGTCACATAGGCTGACAGATGTTACCTTCGTAGACGGACCTGTTCGTTCACTCTAAAGGAGGTATCACCAATATGGTCAGTCTCTCAGGAAGGTGATTTCTTTATGTTATCGATCTTTGGAGATGAAAACCATGCCACTGGTTGACCCATGTCTTGTGAGTAACATCGAGTAAGCACAAATCTGTCCATGGTTGTGCCAACACAAAATCACAAGTCATCGTAACCGAGGATATGAACGTACGGTCGTTCTTCCAATTGCTGATCGCATTAGATTATGAACTCTTTCCCACAAACAGTTAAGGTCCGCTCAACATAGTTCCAGTATAAATCACACTGAGCACTGAGAAGGGATGAAAAAATAAATGCACCCGAGCGGACATCTTCAGTTCCTCCCTTAACAGACTGGTGCGCTCAGAAACGTGTAGTCAGCCCTTATTCATACGTATTACCACCACAATTGATGATAAATTTTATAAGTAATTTAAGATTTTGACCAGTATACAGGTTACTTAATTTAAGAATTAATAGTTAAGTCTCTTTCTTAATATATTCATGCTTGGCTCTAATAAATAGACATTGGCGACGTTTAACCTTTGTGCCCCCAAAAGTACCAAAAGGACGATTTTTCTGCTATTTTCCGCTAGAAATTTCTATTTATGTTTTTTTTATTTACATTTTTGATCTCCTAGGCAATGTTTATTTACAGAAAAATTTGAATCAAGTACAATGGAATATTTATCATTTAACATTTATAGATATTTATTATTTAAAATTTTATGAAGAAATAAATTTGTAAAGAAATCCCTTTATTAAAAAATATATAAAAATTACAAAATTATCAAAATATATACATTAACTACATAGCGATATCTATTATTTACCATTCTATAAATAAATAACTATGAAAAAAAGTTTTTTACATAACTATAATAAATAAATAATGTTTAATATATTGGTTGTCAACTTTCGAGAAAAAAGAAAATACATAAATCCCTTTTCATACCTTTTGGTTTTATTAAAATTCTAATGATCACCTTTTAAAAACGATAAACATTAACGAAGGAGTCATAATGTATACAATAATAGCGGTGTGAAGCAAATAACCATACTTTTGATACATCGATTTTTTGCGGGCACGAATATTAAACATTGCCTCATCCATTATTTATTATATCATCATTATCATCATGGCTTGGCTTCGCAAAACGAATATCAAAATGGAGCCAGTTCACGTCAATTGCAGTCACGTTAGTGCCTGATAAGGCCAATACGGGAGGTGCAACTGAAAGTCCGACCTGGGCTTAATAGCATAGCGTTGCAGTACTTCCTTCTCTGCCTCTTTGTTCTTGAGAGGGGCCCTGCAGATATTTTCAAACAAAGAGACAGCATGGTTGGTGGTGAGATATTTATGTATACTACCATCATAATCCACGATATATTTTAGAAGCAAGTGAAGACATTGACCAGTATATTAGTTAATTAATTTCTGCACAAGTATTAGTACACAGGTTTCTTAAATGAGTTTTTAATATTTTATGCTTGGTTCTAATAAATAAAAAATAAATATATTTCAATATAACTATAATAGAAGAGTTAGCAGAATTCTTGAATGTATATAAAATAATTTGTTTTCTTTTTTAGTTTCTTGAGCTACATAAAACGCTAGTAATGTATTGCTTATGGTTCAGTCAAATTTTAGTACAGTTGCATATAAGCGTGTTGTTATATAAATATAATTCTTATATTAAAGAACTAGTATAACCTAAATCTATAATTGTTGAATGTTATTTCGTCATTTTGCTTTATCAAAAATGTCATAATGACTTTCTTGGATTCTTTATAGGCAACTTTATTAGAAATAAAACCTTTCTGTTGTTTATTTTTAAAAATTAATTCTTAAACAAGTGATGACATTTACAAGCAATCCTTTCTCAATCTTAAACCATGGCTTCCAGACGACTTCGAAGATTTTCAATCGACTGGCATTGTGTTGAAATAAGCTGAATTTTGACTTACTTCCGGCTTCAACAATGTTGATATTGAGATAAAAACATGTGAGTGAGGTAAACATTTCTTGTTATGATAAACGTTATCATTAGTGGGTTATATGTTGCTGTTTATATCTCTGATTTAGTATTTTCTTAAACAGTGAAATTAATAACAACCTGCCGAGATAAACTAATGAAAAATGCATCTCCCGAGAAGAATCGAATCCCACTTCAGGAAAAACGATTCCTATAGACAACGCGTCACGTTACCAATTGGGCCACGTGAAATCAATGTTTTCAGTCACGGCTCAATTACATATTTAAGTAATGCAGATCTCTTGCGATTTTTTTAATAAAAAATCAGCTGACATCATTTGCTTACCCGAAACGTACACAGTAATTTTTAAATGTACTTCTTAATCTGGGCTTACTTCTTATTACTATTATTCGAATCTGTCAGTCTCGAGAGAGCATGGATGTGCGTCGGAAAAACGCAGGCCTGGACAGGTATTTTTTTTTTAAAGAGTGATTGGCATTTACCCACGCAGCCTGTTTCCTCTCTACATGCCACCGATGTAGTCCAAGGGAAAGGCAGAAGCCAATACAGGTCGGCACCGGCGTCGTCTCAGGATGTGCCAGAACGAAACATTACATCGGAATGTCTTAGGAACTCCGGCTCCAGATTTGAATCCAGAATTATGCATCTACTACACAGGTTAACAACTATAGCTACATACTTCACAACTATTTTATCCGTATTTGGAGATTTTAAGTTCAGATTTTCTCCTACTCCTAGACCTGTTACCACTCAAGACTACAGAACTTAGTTTGTCCTCCTAATTACCCATACCTGGGGCTCAGATAAATGGATTCATAACTTTCTCAAATCGATTGGAATTCGAACTCGACTCTTCGATTTATCAATTCGAGCCACTATCCATTACTCCACCGTGCCTCTTTCTTATTACAATTGAATTTATAAAAGTAGCGAATAAAATTACATTTATAGTACTACAAAATAATATAGGATTAAAAATATATTTAAAAATTACTACTTTTATAATGTGACTATAGATGATAACGAACACTTCTTTTCAGAAGTACACATCTTCAACGTTGAGCCGGACAGGTCCTGGGCCCCGAAGATGAGTTTACAAACCATACTTGTTCCTGTATATCTTTCTACATATGTGATACACGAAATAATTTTAGAGAGCCTTGAATGTAACTTTCTCCTCCTGCACTCTTATGTGCCGCTTTGGCCTGGTGTCAAAAAATTCACATCATTTTGTAGATCTGTCGGAAAGGATATTTATCATCTGAATGCCTACTTTCATGTGATCTTAGATGACTAGCAAAGGACAGAACAATCTTCCAGTCGTTGTTAGAAAGAAGCTCACGTTGAACATCTTTTGTGATTAAGTCTATATCACCTTTCGTGAAAAGCTCTTTTTCATTTCAAATGTCCAACTCTTTTGACCTTAAAACGATTACAACCATGAAAAATTAAATTTCACCAACCAGACCTATTCTCTTTTTTTTCCGCTCGTTTTAAGAATCTTCTAGTTGTCTTTAAGAACATCCTTTGGTTCGTGTATGGGGCACTTATCAAGAGCAAACTCTCCGTAAAACAGTGGCTTAGGCAATCTGTCATCTTCCATTCTCCGTCCATTGCCATTGTTTGCATATAAAAAGTTTCACGATATTGGATGTTTTGATCCGTTGCAGAACAACTGTGTCTGGTATAAAAGACTGCTACTTGGTGTTTTCGATCCACCTAAGGCACTTTTGATAATATCTTTTCAGGGTTTTGAATCCATGGCGATATATAGTTAATCTCTCCGAAGAGAAAAAGAGATCACATGACTGGTAGACATTAGTAAGATATCCTTGTCTGACCAAACCCGTTTTTTACCAATTTACCGAAAGCTTAACTAGCTTTTTCGATTCAGAGATTGATTTGGGCATCCAAAGAACCATATCGAGCGAGAGTACTTCCAAGTACTTTCAACAACCTCGAGCCTCAAACCCTGAACAAAGATGTTAGATGTAACGTAACGTTACCCTGGAGGGGATATGTAAATAAGATTTTTTATGCTGATATTTAGCCCGCAGGCAGTCCAAGCTCTGGGAAAATGTTCTATTAGCGGTCTTGGAAAACTGATATTCACAGAACAGATTAAAGGCAAGAGGGACAGAGGTAAACAACACATGAGATACTTAGTGAGCCTGGATAAATGGATGTCGGAACAAGGTTGAGGAGAAAAAAGCAAAAAGACAAAATTTATTAAGATCTACAAGGAACAGGAAGTTATGGAGGGGCATGATCGTCTACGTTCCGAAGGATACAGCACATAAAGAAGATGGTTTGCATGCTCTTTTCGGTACGAGCTATGGGATTTGCGTCGTCAGTATAGAGAAAATCTGGAATGACTGACAATGTCTTTGATTTAGTCTTGAAACGGGTCAAGTCAAAGACTTTACCATCAGGACTGCATCACAGGTACACGCCAAATTTAGAATCCTAGAAAGCATCTGTGAGTGCCGTAGCAACCAAAATAGAGAATAAGGTGAGAGTAGGAATGTCACCTTGATTAACTCCATTGTCGATTGCTATGGGTTCCAGTAAATATATATACTAGCAGTAGAGCCCGGCGTTGCCCGGGGATATAACAGTAAGATATAGATCAAGTATCCACCATCATAAAGACTGAAAAATAAAATTGATAAAGATTATTGTTTAAGGTTGACGGACACGCATGTCTTAATTATTTTTATTTTTTTTATTTTTTACGAATTGGTCAAACTCAAACAAAAACATTGTTTTCAATCGTTATGAGTCTCCCAATTGAATAGAATTTTATTATAAATAATTGTCTTGTAAATGGAATTTTCAAAGAATTCTGAATGTTAAAAATAAAGAAAAAAGTGTGCAAGAGAATAAGAAACAATACCTGCCAAAAAAAAAAGTGAAGTTTTGTTTTATCGGCTGAAAAATATAGGAAATCCGATGTGAGTTGCCCCTCTTCCATTTTCACGATGTCTCTTAATCGTGTTTTCAAATTGATTTTGTGCAAAAGCAATTATATTTTTCCCATTTTTGGCGCTGTTAGAACCACCACAAGGTAATTTTATGTAGTCCTGTCAAGTTTTGTTGAAATCGGTTGAAAAATGTAGGAAATCCGATCCAATATATAAACGTTACGGACACACACACACACAATCTGCGTTTTATAATAAGTAAGATATATATATATATATATATATATATATATATATATATATATATAGTCATTCTCACACTGGTATACAGGTTGCGATGCATAAATTTGGGTCTAAATTATGCATAAATGAAATTAACATTGTTATCTCATTTTAATAGATATATTTACATAAATTACCCAAAAATATCTTTAAATACTAAATAGTAAATTTATACAATAAACTTGTCATTGGCTTCAACCATAATCCTTGCCTTGAGTTCATTTTCTGATGTTACAAAGAATTTTGTTGGTCTCTGGCTTAGCTGCCTCCCACATATAATAATCAAGGGGTTATAGACTGGGGAGTTAGGTAGCCATATGTAAGAGTAATGAAAGGGTAACAGAAATTTGTCTGACACCTATGACTGGGTTCTCCTGCTTGTGTGGCATAGGGAAGAGTCCTGTTGCCAGACATAGGATCTTCCAGTAGTCACCCTTTTTACCCAGAAGAGCACTACCTCCTCAAGGCACTTGATGTCTGCGTCTTGAGTCTTAAACCCTCACCAACAAATTAGGGAGGGATCAAAGTTAGTTTTCCGAGCTGCCGTATCTTCGTAATCACCATTAGACTCATCCAACTCTTACCGAATACTCTGCACTGTCCTCAGTTTGACAGCCAAACACTTTGAAATTTTCGTATTGGAACTTCCGGCGCGAATGACGTTTCCAAAGTTTTAGTGAACTGAATTGCTTCATGGTGTTCTTTTTTTTTTTACAGACTAGGCCCAGCTGATCTTATTATACAGTGCACACGACAAAATCAAAAACAAACAACGCGTATGCGTGAAATTAAAAATATAAAATGGCGACAATTAATTTATAGTAATTTATTAGTTGTTTAAGACCACCTTGTAATGTTAGTTTCTCTATCTTAAAGTTAAAAACAACAAAGTAACAA
The DNA here is from genome assembly GCA_903632075.3 of Acanthosepion pharaonis. NCBI lineage: Eukaryota > Metazoa > Mollusca > Cephalopoda > Sepiida > Sepiidae > Acanthosepion > Acanthosepion pharaonis. The sequence goes on from CAHIKZ030001813.1 coordinate 4,576,522, forward strand.
TTAATTTATAAGAGACGTACTCAATTTTATTAAAAAAATTGAACATGATTTAAAATAGTATATTAGACCAGCAGTCAGTATTTGGTATGACTCCCTTTACTTTTGATTACTGCTTGGATGCGGTGAGTCGTGTTGTGAATGAAGTTAAAGTGGTCAAGTGAGCTTTCTTTTGTCCAGACTATTTTTAGTAACTTCTCGCAGTGCTTCGGTATTTAAAGATTGTTTTTCTGCATCTTTGCTTTTGATATTTTCCCACAATTTTTCAATTGGGTTTTTAGATCTGAGTTGTTCCTCAGACAGTCCAGTTCTGAACGACGTTTGACCAGTGCCATGGAGCACCAGCACACGTAAATTTGCGCATTTATGAATGTGCTTACGCAGTTACATCCTTCAGTAGTTCCACATACCTTACACTATTCATCGTTGTTCCTGGAGTTGAGTCCAGCTGCCCTAGATTTGGACATGTCGCATCAAATCATATTCTTCGTGGGTGCTTTAATGTCTGAATTGTCTACTTTTCATCAATTCTTTTACCAAGGGAGATTTCTAATATTTCCTTTATGCATAACCAATTGTTGCGTCGTAGATTCGTCTGAAAATATAACTTTGTTCAATTCTTACACTTGCCAGACAATTTGATTTCATAGTTTCAGTTGGCCATGTTTTACGAGTAGGTGTGAATGATTTTAGACCAAACTGAAATCTCAGACAAAGTGAAACTGTCATAGAACTGACATTTGTAAACTTTCAAGGCATGTATCATCTTACAAGAACTTGTTGGGGATCGTGTAGCAATGCGTTTCATCAAATTCTTTGGCTATTTTCTCAATAGAAAATGATCTTGTAAAGAAGATAGCTGTAGAAAGTTACATGTAAAGATTTGCAGGTCTAAACGCTAGAAAAATGTTTAAGTGTTATGGTCCAATGTTAGGACCATGGAAGAACAACACGAAACACAACAGTAGAAATAACAAAGAATATATTACACAAGAAATAATAAAGAAAGGTGTTAGTAAGATTGTCCGACTGGTTTGGCGTGAACTACTATCAGCTCGACTCAATTCACTGCCGTCCCAATACCAAATCCGTTATAATACCGAATTCGATCGGCTCTATTGAGAGGCGTAATATATATAGCGTTCGGCAGAGTTCATTCTGTCGGCCTAGGTAGGCACCATGACATTAATGTAGAATAATTAATATTTTCTTTAGCGCGTATTAAGTTGCTCAATGTAATAAACTCGTTAATCTACTTCTTCGGTTTTTCTCCTTGTTGAAATTTAAAAGAATTATACTTGTAAGAAACGCCGATGTTCAGCTTGCCCGGATTCCTGAAATCCTAGGGCCGTCACTGTATATAAATATATACAACTGAGATGGGATTAAAATTGTTAATAAACTGTCCAAAGTTCATTAATAGAAATTGTAGAAGCCATTATCATACAAAAAAAAAAAAAAGAAAAAAAAAGTCAAATAAAACATCTTTCTCCATTGCCTTAGATTTTGGAAATTTCAACTTACAGTTGTATTGGCTGCTCGATCAATTAATACTGAAATTTTCTCACGAGGAAACTTTTAATATTACCATTACCATATAATGCGAGAGAGAGAGGGAGAGAGAGAGAGAGAGAGAGAGAGAGGGTATGAGGGATGCAAAGAGATACATATAAAGAGGGAGGGAGAGAGAGAAGATATATATATAGAGAGAAACGTAGCAAGAAAGAAATGAGAGAGAGAAAGAGAGAGATAAACATAGAGTAAGGCAGCTGGATTGGTAGTTCGAGAGAAAGAAACGCAAAGTAAGATAAAGAAAGATAGAAAGCAAAAAACAAACGCAATTTGAGAGAGAGAGAGGAGAGACGCAAAGTGATATATATATATATATATATATATATATATATATATAGAGAGAGAGAGAGAGAGAGAGAGAGAGAAACGTCGTGAAAAAGATAGAGAGAGAGACAGTTAAAACATATTGTGAAATAGCTGGATAGATAGTTCGAAATAGAGAAAGAAACAAAAAGTGAGACAAAAAAGAAACACAATTAGAGAGAGAGGAGAGAGAAGTAAAATGATACAGAAAGAGAGAAATATATATATATATATATATATATATATATATAGAGAGAGAGAGAGAGAGAGAGAGAACAAAGTAGCGAGAGAGAGAATGAGGAAGGAGAAAGAGTTAAGCGTACATAGATGGAGAGAGAACAAAAGACAAACGCAATTTGGGAGAAAGTGAGCAAGGGTGAAATGCAAATTGAGACAGCGGGAGAGAGAGAGAGAGAGAGAGAGAGAGAGAGAAAGATAATTGTAAAGGGGGGGGTTGAGAGAGAAAAATCAAAGTGAGATAGAGAAAGATAAAGACACGTTAGGAATCAGCAGGTATTTATAAATTCATTCTGTGTTCAGATGCTAGACGTCACCATTTTAGAAGGGCTAGTTGACTTTTTGAACTTTCTAATCTCTAAAGGCCATAGCTAGCTTTACTGCCAGTACATTCAGCTACTTACACGTCTTACCGATGTCAAGAAGTCTTTGACCAGGCACCACATTTAGATCACGGCAAGAAAGATAACAAACATATGTTACTTACAGGAAAAAAAATTACAAAACGAAATATTGCTTTTATCGATGGAGTCAGTTTTATATATACTAGCAGAAGAAATACAGCTAATGCCGGGAACTGTTTTACACAAAGAAATACTTAAATTTAAAGCTAAGTTTTTTTTAAGTTTTTTCAAATTTACAAATACACACACGCACACACACGCACACACACAAAAAAAACACACACACACATGTATATATATATATGTGTGTGTGTGTGTGTGTGTGTAAATAAAGAGAAAAATATAAACTTATCTTAGCCGATGCATCTCATCCTCTGATTAACTTATCAAGGAAAATGTAAGATTTTTATTTTGCAACAAGTATTTATACACAGAAGGGAAAATATGTCATCCCATAAGTTCTGTCCGAATTTTACCTTTTTTTAAAATGAACGAAATTTAAAGAGTATTTTATAATGTCTAATGGAGCTGAACATTATTTTTATGTTTAGATGCATTTAAACTGATCAAATTTTATTTCAGAGAACAATAAAATTAAATTTTGTTTGATTAAAACCCTGCTAACATGGAAGTACCCAAGAATCATTTGAAGCACATAATGCTTTATGAGTTCAAGAAAGGAAACTCAGCAGCCGAAGCGGCTAGAAACATTCACTCAGTTTATGGAGAGGAATGTGTGAATGAAAGAACTTGCAGAAGATGGTTTGCAAAATTCAGAGGTGGAGATTTCACCCTTGAAGATGAAGATCGAATCGGATGTCTAGTTGAGTTTGATGAAAAGCTTCTTGAAGAAAATCCTGCTTTATCAGTTGAGGAATTGGCAGTGGTTCTCAGTTCAAACCATACAACTGTTCATCGTCATCTTCAACAACTTGGAAAAGTTCCTAAACTTGGAAAAGTTCCTAAACTTGGAAAAGTTCCTAAACTTGGAAAAGTTCCTAAACTTGGAAAAGTTCCTAAACTTGGAAAATGGGTGTCTCATGAATTGTCTGAAAACAACCTGAAATCCCGAGTTGATATCTGTTCTCTTAATTCTCGCCAACTTGGTTCACCTTTTTTGGATAGACTTGTGACTGGCGACAAAAAATGGATCTTTTATCGAAATGTTAAGCGTCGTAGACAGTGGCTTGGTAAAGGGGAAGGACCCCAGCCACAGCCGAGAAGGGAACTTCATGGGCAAAATGTTCTTCTTTCAATCTGGTGGGATCACCAAGGAATAATCCACTTTGAATTCTTACCACCTAATGCAACAATTAATGCTCAAATATACTGTCAGGAATTGGAGCGTTTGAACCAAGCTTTGAGGAAGAAAAGACCTGCTGTAGTGAATCGAAAAGGGGTGATGTTTCATCAGGACAATGCGCGATCCCACACGTCACAAAAGATCGAAGAACTTGGTTGGGAGAAAATTCCTCGTCCACCTTATTCTCCCGATCTTGCTCCTTCAGACTATCATTTGTCTCGTAGCTTACAAAATCATTTGGAAGAAACAGCTTTTTAACACGGGAAGAGGTTAAAACTGACATTTGTGAGTTCTTCGAATCAAAGCCAAAAGAATTTTACAGTAATGGAATTAGTAAGCTTGTTAATAGATGGAAAGAAGTCATAGATAATCAGGGAAAATACATTGTTGATTGAATCTGTAATTAAATGTAACATTTGGTCACTTGTTTTCTTTATTCAAAATTCGGACAGAACTTATGGGATGACCTGATAATTAGTTTTTAGAAGTTTTAAAATTAAGAACGCTCATAAATATACATATGTTTTCTTTTTGTCTTTATTCATATTTTACTTTTACAGGTTTCATATTTTTGTGATATCTAAATTTTGAACTCCCTCACATCTATCTATCTATCTATCTTTCTATCTATCTATCTATCTATCTATCTATCTATCTATCTATATATATATATATATATATATATATATATATATATACATACATATATATATATATATATATATATATATATATATATATATATATATATATATATATATATATATATACATCTGTATTGTATCTTGTATTCTCGTACCGGCGCATGCACTCCTCTCCATACACTTTCTACAAATTTGATGACAACCATTATTCGCCTGAAAAAGTTCCTTCTGGGACTGAAATATGTGATACCAGGTTAAAAAAAATTTAGTCAGGACTTTAAATTCTATTATTTCTAGTAATAAATTAATTTCATAAAAAAAAACTCATCCTTGTTATTACGGCCTGTTTCAATCTTGTGTTCTACATGAGGTTTCGGTAGCTCAGTATGGCAACAAAAAAAGTTGTTATGAAATTTTGCTTTCTTTCTTTCAACTTCTTTTCTGCTTTACTGACTAATTTTCATGGACTCCAAACCTATTGTTTGACTCATTTCCCGTAAATGCTGTATTTCTATGGCAATCAAGTTCCATTTTCTATCATTCACACCAGCTTGATCATATCGATTATCATACCATTTATAATCTCTAACCTTCTTCAGGTCTTTGTTGTCATACCCCGTAAACTTCCTGGAATTTTGCTGAAAGACACATGTAGAGGTTTAGAGACTACAACAGTCGAAACGTTGTGTGTATAACAATCAAGATGTGGATGCTGATCCCCATGGCAAATGATATCATAATGATAATTATTCATCTTAAAAATTCAAAATTATCAGTTTCATCTGTTTGAACAGATTATCATTTAGACATTTTGTACGAATTCCAATATCATAAACAAAATTATTTTCCAGATTTTTAAAACCTTTTTTTGCTAATAATTTAATATCTGTAATTTGGTCGACACGTCCGGCGTATTTGTAAATTGCTCACCTTTTACAATATCGGTAAATTACATGCCGTATTAACACGTGTACAACAAATATTAGGTTGGTGCAAAATAATGACGTAATAATGTCGTTTTTTGACGTTAAAAAATACGTCAAAAAACGACATTATTACGTCATTATTTTTGCACCAACCTAATAAAAGTACAGACAGCGGAAACATTCAAATATTCTTTTATTCATATTTCTGCTTGAAATTCACATGTCAAATACATATTACAAATCATAGACGTAGATACATTTCCTCACTTGTATATTGTCAAATTAGCGTAAGTTCTAGCGTATAAGTCAAGTTTTCAAACCTAAAAATATTTCATAAAACTAGTGGTCGACTTATATGACGGTATAGAATGCAAAAGATTACCACTGAGTTGTAAACAAGTGGGACATTACTCCTAACAATTACTATGCATCACTTAACACACATCCAGCTGGCGGCCACAAATATATCCCATTGAAGCTTATGTTTGGTGAACACATTTGGTATATTAACACAGAAATTAATATACAATAGCGTAACAGGCTCACAGTTTTGCATTTTGTGCATGTGGTTGGTGGCGTCACCGGTTGTTTGTTTACATTACTGATGCAAATGGCGGATGAGTGATAACGTGTTTTACAATACGTTGCTGTACTATCAAAAAGTACCTGGCATGATGGCGATTTTCTAAGCGCAGCTTATATGTGGCAGAAGGCCGAAAGTATGGGGTAGCTAGTAAGGATCGAACTCACTAATCATTCGTAATTGTTCTAGCGAGACAAGCTTACTAACCATTACACCACATTGAGGTTCCCCCTAACTAGTATGATTTATAACCTGCAGTATTAATATTTTATAGGAGTTGATGTTGAATTCACTGTGTTTATAGAATTTTAAGTTTTCACTAAGTTATACCGATTCAATATACGGAGCCTATCGGTGTGTGGAGAACGTTGTTTGCTATACATAAGATATTACGGCTAGTGTCTCAATTTACCGTTAAGTGGTGTCAACTTATGTAGTTTTGGTACAGGTTATCGTACACTGTGGCTTACTAAGTTTTGGGACACTGGTAGCCTACCGTAGATTTGGGGTCGACCTATACGGTAGGTATAAGCATAACTCAGAATTTTGAGTTTGACTTACTTGTAGGCCATGTCGATTTGTACGCCACAATTTACTGTGAGTTATAAGTATATGTGATAGCGCTATATTTTTGCATTTGTTCTTTATTCAAATTCCTTTAAAATCATTTCATTAGTGTATCTAGTAAGTCAGGTACTTTTCCCCCTTTTCCTTCTGTAACCTTTCGGTTCATCTGCTCTTCCTGTGCTCTACAAAGGGAGATAAATATATGCTCTTTATCCCTTAAGGATTTTTCATTTTAGGCTTAATAGTTTTCTAATTGCTTGGTATGTTTCTTTTATCTGTCTTTAATCGATACCTTTTCCGCCTCGTTATCAATACAGACCGGGTTCTATAGCCTTGGATGGCAACTGGTCTACTGCAGAAAGAAATGGCAACCTACTGCGGGGAAAATCTGCCTCGTCAGTCATCTATCGAAAGATACATAATCGCCTAAGCGTGTATCACGTATGGGACATAACTGGCTATCAATTCTGGAACTTCTGATTTCTTCAGTTTTGTCAAATCTCTCGCTCTACGTTGCAGATTTTAATGTCAAAATCTATAAATTCTTAATGTTTTTCATTTGGTTATTTTCTGGATGATGTTTTTAAAGTAGATACAATTACTTTTATATTTCCTTTTCTGTTTCTAAATTGTTTTTTTTTTTTTTGCCGATCGCTTTGGTAATAGCAATGGCGAAAAATTATCATCGAAATGTCGGCATTCATTGACAGAACAGTTAGTGTTACTGTCGGTTGAAATTTAAAAAGAATATTTTTATTAAAACAATATTTTAGGAAATTAACCTTCTCGAATTCATTAGATGTTAGGGTTCTTTTTAATAATTATAAAAGCTTCCTTCTGATCTTTGCTTTCTGGGAGTTTTTCTGATACATTTTCCGTCTCTATTTCCACGAGGTGTTTATCTATATTATTTAATCTCCACTTTCAAATCTTTAGAAAACTCTATTTTTCTTATACTTTCACTTTCACTATGGCAAATACTTCTTTCTAATGTATTTTATCTGTCTATGCAATCCAGTGTGTAGCCGCTCCCTATGGTCTGAAATTGCTTTAATAGTTTTGAATCTTTCTCTAAATTCGTAACCTATATTTCCACTGTTATTCTTGGTGGTAATGGTCTTATGTAGCTTTTTAAGTTTTCTGTGACAATTCCTTCACTAGAATAAGGAAAGTCATTAAATTGTCTTATATGGATTCTGTGCAATATTGTTTCTTTCGACGAATTGCAATAAGTTCTTGACATACACTGTTTTCAATTTCATGTTCCGCCGTTTTTTTTTCTTTTTTTCGTAATAGTGTATTTCTCATTCGAGACGCTTTTTACGTTTATTTTCTCTTCTTCCTTCAGTGTCACTGTTTATGATACACGGCTTGGCCTTGAATTCAATCCCGACCTTTCGTTTGTGTCTGCTTTCATGTCTCTGATGTTTGTCATGTTCACTGTTCGTGTAATTTCCTTTTTGTAGATGTTGTTTTCTTTTGAATTTCGTATCAATCGAGATCTGAAAAGCAGTTTTAAAAAGACTTGTTTGTTCTCAACGGCAAGTGTGTAACTAGCTAGTTTCACTATTTTGTTTCTAGCTTCGTAGCTTTTGTGTGGTGAAGGCGATCATAGTTGCCCCACACCCTTAAACTACACTACTATAAATATAATAATTAAACCTCACATATGGGCTGTGGTCAAATTGCATTGAATATAGTTTCAGTACACTCTTAAAGGTTCGCTTGTATTTATTTATAATTTATTCAAAGCAATTATGGACAAGTAGCTGAATCCCGAACGTTTATTCCTAGATGCGTCTGACTCAGGTAGTTGGTACCACTGGGAAACTTATTCGACAAATTTCTCACGGCCCTAGAGATTTCCTCGTCGATAAGAATATCAAGGATTGAAAAGCAAACTCTGTTATGTTACCATGATTCCACGTGGATTTACACAAATAATTCTTTTGTAAGAGTTATGAAATTGCTGTTGGCATTTTAGAAGAAATGTTCATTAAATGGTCGAACCTCACACATTGGTCAAGATGCACTGGATAAATCTTCATTACAAGCTTAAATGTTCGTTTGTTTTTCTTTACAGTTCGTTTTCTCTTATTTATAATAATCGCTTTACATTTGCAGTAGTAAACTGTTACATATAGAAAATGTAGTCGCCCTAATATGCCAGGTATACACTTATTCGGTGTACACTGCCTATTGCATTGTGGGTAATAAAACAGCTCGAAGACGCCATCTTTGTTTCGAGTCCAACGGAAATATCTCCTCGTGTTTGACCCATTAATGACAGAACTCCTGTAATGACTAAAATATAATATAAACCTACGCCTTTATTGTAATTAATTAATTAGCATTTTTCTATGAATGAGTATCACTGAATAATAATGTCCAATTGCTGCTGTGTCTTACGTTATTTGTTTATTTGGGCTTTGTTTGTCACCAATAGACATTAGTATAATAATCAAGATGGACACCGTAAAGAACAGACTTTATAAGCTTTACTTTGCTAAACAGAAATGTTAGTAATGGAGTGGTTGGTATTGAAAATGGCTGTTCTGAATAGTAAATGATGGAACTGAACTACCATAGGAAACATTAAACACAAATGATTTCGAAGTCTGTGCAAACAACTGATGAAACTAGAAATGAAGATGAAAGTAAGAAAGAAAAGATCCAGAACAATGAGGCACTCAAATTTGTTGCTATGTTGTGTTACTGAAACCTCAAGTAGAACGGAAGAATTAACATTTGATATCGAAATTTATATAATTGCCTCTCTGAAGAAATAGATGGTTCATATCTAACTTAAAGTCCAGACTTCTTATCTAGACTGATAGCAATAAATCTTTAGTAAACTACATTTGCCTCTTTTATCTATGTTGAATATTTCTTTATGATTTTATTTTATCTCTTTACACAATCATGTATGTAGTTTTTTATGTGGATTGACGTCATTTCAATTGTTTTGTAACATTCATTTGTGCAGATTCGCACCAATTCCATTGTGTTGAATTCTTGATGGCGTATTAGGATTCTGCATGAATTATGCTCTGGGATAATCAGTAGAAGCGTCATTATTCTTATCACTCACGATAGACTATCTATTGCATAATCCAATCTATCAGTAGTATGAAAAAAGTGCATGAACAGATGTCAACTTTATATATATATATATATATATATATATATATATATATATATATATATATATATATATATATATATATATATATATAATTTTTTATAAAAAAAATTATAACATAAGTATGTTATAAAATCACTACAAAAATAGCCATTTTGTTTCAACACACTCTGTCTTATCAAGTGATGATGTTGAAAATAAAATAAATGGTTTTAAAAGTTTCAGATTAATTAACGATCCTACACTAGGGGGAAACATTGTTACAAAAGCTAGAATAACCAATCAAAACGAAGTATAGAAAGATTCAAAAAGCTTGACAACGAAATCATGCTATAATAGCTATTCAGATCTTTAAATACGTGTAATATTAAAAATAATTTATACTAACTAATAATTATAAAATTATATGATAAAATTTAATATTAAAATTAAAAACTGGCAATTTTTAAAATCCAAATTTAATCACTATTAAGTTTAAAAACTACAAAATTATATATATATATATATATATATATATATATATATATATATATATACTTAAAAGTTATTTTAGTGGATACCCATATTTAAGTAGACGATCTGTTTATTTATTAAATAGTATATTTATTTATTTTCGTCGTCCTGAATACTCGTGAAATCGAATCTGTATATTACACAGAACCGTCATATAGCCTGATTTGCTAAACTATTTAGTTACAGAGGAAGCACCTGATTAGCAAGGTCGAATTACTGCTTTTAAACTATAATTACCCATGATTTCTCTCGAACGCTCATATCTTAACGTAAACAAATGACATCATATATTATGAAATTATTATTTTAATATATTTCCTGTTTATACGTTATTTTTATAGATAGAAATATTTAAGTAAATGCTTTGTTTATAATAAACAGTATTAACAACATTTTCCGGCTTGAATGTCCGAGAAATTGCATGAGAAATGTGTATCCTCCGATAGGAATTGAACCTGTTTCCTACATGGAACCGTCATATAGCCTGACATGCTATAGCATTTAGTTACAGAAGAAGCATCTGGTTAGCAAGGTCGAATTGCTACTTTAAAATATATATTTTAAATAATTGTAACGCTAAATATAAAATATACACAATAAATATATTAAAATGATTTTTGGACTTAGTCTGTTTCATAATATATGACGTCTTTGTTTACGTTAAGATACGTTTCGAGCAGATGTGAACGTTCGAGAGAAATCATAGGAGATTTGTAGTTTAAAAGCAGTAAATCGACCTTGTTAATCAGATGCTTCCTTCGTAGCTAGATGGTATTTTTTTCATACAAACAGATCATTTACTTAAATATTTGTATCTATAAAGATAACGTATAATCAATAAATATATTAAAATAATTGTCGGAGTTAGTCCATTTCATAATATATGCGTGTGTGTGTGTGTGAAAATATAGTTTTAAGCTATGCCATATTTAAGGCTGAAAGTGCTCAATATCAGATATAGAATGTATGTAAATATAAAAATGCACATTAATGTCAACACCCAGGGATGACAGTCTGTTTCATATTTATACGCAATCGTCAGGCTATATGGGTTGTGTTTTTGCTCGGCTATTTATATATACAATTTAATGATGCATTTTATGTATAAACAGTCGAGCAAAAACATAACATGTATGGACTGACAATTGCGTACAATCATGAAACACATTGTAGCCGCTCCATGTTCACTTATATATTAACAATATTATAAAATCGTTGTTTCTGTCTGAATTTCTGGGATGAGGAGTTATCATTATTTACATTATTTACATCCGGACTATTGATATAACAACAACAAAGATGAGAACAATAGTACGAATGTAAATAATGTAAATAATAAAGTCCTTATTATTTGCTTTTTGCGTCTTTCGTATAGACCTTTGCCTACAGAATGTATTATATCGTTAGTATTGACAAATCAACACTAACACTATTGTAATCCATTAATGCTTACTGTAAAATCCGGTATTAATTGTGAGGATTAAATAAAAATCCGGTATTAATTATAAGTTTCTAAAAAATCTGTTAATAATTAAAGTTTGTACCTATAAGCGAATAAGACCTACTGTCCTAAAATTGGGTCGGTGGGAATTACTGTGTTTTCATCAGTAGCAAAACAATATGTTGGAGGCAGTGATTCATAAAGCTTGTGTATTTTAATCATTTCACCCCAAGCAAGGTGATAAAGCCACTAAGCGCAATAGGTTACTGAGAGTGATAAAAGAAGAGAAAATATTATTTAGAGAAAAGACAAGAAAAGCAAGGTTAAAAAAACAAAAAAAAAACAGATTGCAGTGACATTTAAACTTTTGAAGGTCGTATGTCAGTTTCGAAATCAGTTTCTAATTTGAGTTTATTGAAACTTTCTTTAGCAATATGAGATAGAAAACTAATAGATCAATAGCTCGATGGATAAGAAGGTTCAGAGATAGTCATTATGCTGAAGATACATGTGAAATATGCAATGGAAAAATTTCCCATAAAATCCGGCTTCATCTAAAGGGTTTTAAAAGTCATTAACAATTTGATATCTTAAACATAACTAACTCGTATTAATATACGTGCGGTGTACATGAGAATTTAAAAATTATTTTTAGTTGTATTATTCAGTAATAATTTTCATTCAGGTCATTGAAAGAAATTCGTCAATTATGCTCAAAGGACTTTAACTAACTTTATTTAAAGTACGCTTATATTTTTATCATTCATCAATAGATAGCATAGTAAAAATATTAAAGCGATGGTTCTTTCTTCAAAGACACAATTCATCCATCTTTCCCACACTTCATTAACGACGAAACGCGAGTCGATATTCTAGACAGTGCAGAAATGACAAAGCACAATTAACTTGTCTTGTCGCCAAAATCTTTCTATTTGTGTCCCTGATTTTTTTTTTTTTAACAAAACGAACTTTTTCAACTGGTAAAATTTTCACGCTACGGACAAGGCAGCAATTCACTGTACGAATTTCTGGGAAAAGCATTTTCATAAAGTTAAATAGATATTATTATTATCATTATATTTCAGTTTCTACTATCGTCACACTACCTATTAAGTCTGCGGGAAGATCTAAACTATGTAGTGGTGTGTTATGGATACATTTAATTTTTTGTTTTTCTAACTCTCATAACATTAGCCTTGCATGAAAAAAGTTCCTAGTGAAAACTCTCTTATCTTGTTCTGCAAGAATAAAGCCTTCCGTTTCAATCTTTAATCCAGATGCTCGTAAACATCGATGAGTGTTAACTTTATCAACATCGGTTTTATTTGCACTTCATCCAGAGTTAATTTCAGTGCTGCATTGAAGATTTTAATAGTTTTGAGGTTCACCTTTGTTGGTTGTAATTTTGGGAGTTGTTTTCGTTTCTCCATTCCAATATTTTGTGTCTGAATTATATGTCTCATAATTTATTCCTTGGCTTCTTGTATACTATTCTTGTTTTCCGTAAAATAATTCTGCTCAATGTGTTTTGGACTCGTTTTATTGTAGGCTTGTGAGCGACTAAGATCACGCCTTTCCAACTCTTCTAAACTTTCAGCATTATCTTCACAGTGATTGGTGTGCATCTCAGCTTATTCATTATGATCTAGGGTTTATGTTATGTTAGTATTTCTCATGTCCATTTCTGGTTCCTTTTCATGTTCTGTTGATTCACCTATTCTGGTTGTAGGTCTTTTTATTTCTTTAATTTTAGCATCTCTCAATCGGTTATTTCTCATGATGCACATTAAATTATTATTATCATTGGCTAGTTTATTTTCGTCAATGTACTTATCTAATTGCTTATCCAACCTTTTCTCGCAAAATGTCATATGTTGGGCGTGTGACGGGGTTTCTGTAACGCTTCATATAATACAGCTATAACAACTCCTCACGAAACCATTTTAATTTTTTCTATCGTTAAATGAATGGTTGTGGATCTAGTTTGTGAATTCGCTGGGATTATCCCGGTTGTGGGGAACTGAAGATTCATTATTTATGTAGGAAATTGTTCCTATGGCAGATTTTCGACCTCCGATAGGCTCCCTCATGAGAGACTGGCTCCCTGTTTATTCACTGGAAGTGACATACTGGTCTTTTTGGTGTGACTTTTAGTTCTCAGATTGTACCCACGAGTGACGTACGGGTCCAAAGTTGGCCGGCACATTGGGTAACGGTCTTTTATGGACATGGCTCCGAAGTCTCTAGGGGATCGTTCACGACCTCATAACGCAGGCACCGTTCACTCCGGGGTACAATTAGTGACTTGAGTTTCGGGTTTTTGTTCAGAGTTTTCATTCTCCTAGATAGGTTACCAAGAGACAGAGACACGATTAGAATTGAAAAAGAAAGTCGTTGGAAAAAGAAGCTATTAAACGAAACAAAACACTATTATACTAGTTAATGATGTTTAAATAATACATTATATACTTATAATTATGAAAAAAAAAGAGATGGATATCTTTATTTTCATCTATTTATTTCTTTTTTTTACTGTTGTTACTACTGCTCCGGTTAGTTGTTAATTAATTAAAACATATTATGCTACCATCATTTTCCGTTAAACGAAATTAAATGTCAAAAGTATTTAATGGAAAAAGTAAAAAATTAACATTCGGTTAATAAAGTTTAAAATTTATTTGAAGTATAACGTAACACTGCTGTGAAATTAAAAAAAAATAATGTTTACTATTTTTTAAGATAATCGGATTAAGTAAAACATCCCTGCAAATTGGAAAAATAAATAATATTTTACTTACTGATTAATTTAAAGAAAACATTGATATTATTTATAGAAGTATATTTAAAAAAATACAAGATTATTGATAACTTATTTGTTTGCATGAAATATATCGTACTCTTTTGAATTATCTACAACAAATATCATAGTCTTTAAGAATATATGAATAATTATACAGATAAAAAAAACGAGTTGATTAATCAATCAGGATCATTAAAATAGAAACAGATAAATTAAATAATAATAATAATAAGAAAAATTCATATTTACATTAAAGTAGTAGTAAAAATAAACACATTTCCTATTTACGTTTTTAAAGAAATAAAAAGTTAAATTTTCAGAACCTTCGAAAAATACGTTCTTCTCGTAATTCCAACCGTGTCTCAATTATTATTATTATTATTATTATTATTATTATTATTATTATTATTATTATTATACTCATTTAGTTTCCACATCTGTGATCTGTGGTGATTCTTCACAGAAAAAGAAGCTTCTTCAATACCCCAGGAATCTCTGCAATAATCGTATAGTTTTAATAATGCTATTTTTTGAAGGGTTACAATGCTTTTTGCCTCGGATTTCCAAATTTCATAACCACTTCGAGAATGTTCCAAACTCATATTTCATAATTTCGTCAGTTCTCTGTCAGGTCCAGGTATTATTACAGCCTTTCACTTTCTCTACGTTGGAGTCTGTCATTGGCTGTGACAGCGAAATCCAATCTGAATAACGAAGCGAAATCCAATATTGGCAAAAAAAAAAGATCTTCATATTTGCTTCTTGCATTGAAAGATTCGTTTGAATTTCAAATGGAAGAAAAAGAAAGTTGGGCATATACCATTATCTTGCATGATAAACACTCAGTCACCTGCATAATTTTCAGAATATATTGTTTCTCGTGCTATATAAGACTTTTTGGTTTTAGAAACCCGTATGGTTTTATCTGTGGTCACTCTATGCGATGTACAGGTATCATCTATCTACCTGATGCATGGTTGGGTCCTCCGTGACTAAATCGGTTTCCCCACTAATATTTTCTGGTGGCGAGACACCCAGCAGGATTTTCACCAAGATCTGTCAAACGGCGGAAAACTTTTTTGTCAGGTCAACAGCCATCTAGCAAAATGGAATAGAATAGACCCCATAAGAATTGTATCCAACCAGTGCGATAACGACACGGCACAGTTGGGCGGAGGGCTTCCTAGACTGAAACTACAGACGGGTTGGGGGATACTGTTGATAGAGAAGGATATCTGAAGAAATAGAAGAACCGCATGGTTTATTTGCCGAGGACATAAATGAACACCCTCTCAGACTTTCAATTCCGGGTATGTGCTCAAGCGATATCCTGCGCAGTGTCCCTTCGATTAGCAGTCATAGGGCCGGGGGTGTTGATGTATGGGTTTAGGACCATTGTAATCCATTCTATGTTTTGCTGTCAAGAATATTAAATTCACTTTCAAAAAATATATTTGAGAAAGGTTATGAATTATGACTTCCAGCTATAGGTTAAATAGCGGTATAAACCGCAGTTTTGATCTGTAGCACGCTCGAAAACGTGCAACCATTCTAAAGATGAAAAATCACATTGATTTACAACGTGTTTCAACTCTAGCCATCTTTGGTGATGATTTTACTGAGATCCGTTTTCAGGCACAGAGGTAAATTTTAACAAGGACCTACAAATTTCCACAGCAGACTGGCGTGTTTAATGTTTCATAGTTTGTTTTTTTTTACTTCTACCAGTTGTTGCACTGTGGAAATGATAAGACCGGTACGGTGCAATGAATTTTCTTTCCCGGATGTTGGCATCAACGATGTTGATGGGAGGAATAAAGGCTTTTTTAAGATGATTAAAAGACATCAGTCTCGCCTTTGGGGTTCTAAAATCTACAAGTCATTTGTTGCAAAAGTTCAGAACAGATTGAATATCAGATGCCAAGCTGACTTTATCGAGCCTATCAGACTCATTATTAAATCAAAAGTAAATAGCTATCTCATCAACATTGATACCGAGTTGGAAATTAATAACATCAGGAAGGTCATTGATGAAGATAAACAAAGTCAGTCCAAAGAGAGAGCCCCGGGGATCCAGAAGTTTGGCCTTTCTCTACCATTGTTTTGCGATTTTTTTTAAAGAAAGATTAGTTCAAATCAGTAATTCTGTCGGAGAGACCATAACCTTTCAGCTTGTGAAGAAGACCAGCATGCCAAACTTGTAAAACGCATTCGAGATATCTAAAACCACAGACCAGGCTTCGCTGTTCTTATCTAAAGCTTGGCATCTACTTCTAGTAATAACCGTTAAAACCTCGAGAAGCGAAAGCTATATACTTAGAGTACTATAGAGTACCCAACGATCTGAGATCTTTAACCAATTCGGTGTTGATTAGAGCCTCAAGTAGTTTGGCAAAATTAGGTAGAAAACTAACAGGTCGATAACTCTATGGATCAGAGGGTTGTACCAATGGTCATTATATGATGCTGAAGATATTTGTGAAAAAGGCAACGGAATAAAATGACTTCTAAGGTAAGTAAAAGACAGCATTTTCATTTTGCCATTTGCTGCCCCAGTTCACAACAGATTGAAGGTCAATTTAGAAATCAGTTACCAATTTAACTTTAACGAGTCTATCGGACTTATTATTAAAACAGTAGTAAATAATTGTGTCATCAGCATATATATCTAGACAGGAACTAATAGCGTAGTGAAGGTCGTTAATGAAGATAAGAAATTAAATTTATTTTACGTTTATTTATCTTTTATATCCACATATGTGTTTGATTTCGGTTTGGTTAGACATTCTGATTTGAAATATCTAATCTACCATTGACTACCATTTAATATCTGGATTAAAAAGATGAAAAAGTAAATATTACATAGTCGTCAGCAAAAAAAATACATCCCATGATGTGAGCTACACTTTGGGGACGTCAAAATCAAGCAAGTGCAGAAAGTTAATTATTTAGATAAGAGGACGGTACAAATGACAAAGGAATCCGAAGGGGCATAGGAAACGAGAAAGATGATTTTCTGAAACCGAGTGAAGTATTAAGAGATAGAAAAATGTCCTTCGAAACAAAGAAAATAGTTCTGAACCGCAGTGTAACATCTTACTTCCTACAAAACAGACAATGCCGCACATTCTCTTCACAAAAGAAAGAAAGAAAAAGAGGAATATTGAGTGTACCATGGGCTGAAAATTCGAGCAGTGAGAGGGCTTTAATTAAAATGAGAACAAAAACAACACTGATGTTTAGGATCAGAAAAAGAAAGATTTCTGAGAGAGACAATGAGGAAAGAAATTTGGAAAATTTAAAACTCAGCATGAAGGCATGAAAAGCATGAGAAATAGTTACCTCTTTATCCAGTTTTTTTTTGTGAATGGACGGCAGTAAGGCGTAAACGAGATGGTAATGATTAAAAAATTACTCAGAACAGCAAAAGGTGGGAAATTGTTGAGAACCGTGGCCGCCTGCGATCTGAAGAGACATGGCAGATAAAAGGAAAATACAGTTGGAGAATTTTATTTTTTGTTTTCTTATTTAGCAATTTCGTTTCGCTATCTACTCTCATCTTTCATTCTGGTTTTTGGCATTTTTTTTTACTCCACTTCTTCCATGATGTGATCACATTTTGAAGCAACAAATCTTTCCACACCATAGCTATGTTTACCTTTTCTTTACATTGCAATGGTTCATTAAACCATTTAAATTTTTCCAGTTCATTTTGATCCTGATGGAAATGTTTTCTGACTATTTTCTTTGATTTGAGGATTTCTTTCCTTTTTTAGAATGAAAATATTCTTTATCGTTTTCTATGCGTGTTCTGTCAAATTCAGAATAATTATTTTCCATTAACTATCTTTTTTCATATGCTGTGTCCTTCCGGTCTTGGGTGATCATGGCTTTTCGCAACTTCCTGTTCTTTGTAGCTCTTAGTAAGTTTTATCTTTCTGCCAACCATTTACACAAACTCGTGTGGGAGTTTATTTACTGTTTTCCTCTGTATCTCCTGCCTTCACAATATCCTGTCAGTGTGAAATTCTCTAATTCCTCTTTCTTCATTATGCGTCCCTCATTTTCCCTTACAACGTCTTCTTTCAAAATCTGTATGATTTTTACAGCAACTTATTCGCCTCTTACATTGAAGATTGCTTGTTCTCGGATTCTCTTTCTGTCTTATTGTTTGAGAGGAATTAATTTTAAAGAAACATTGGGGAACAAGTTTTTTTTTTTTGTCACGTCTGTTCCGTCTTTTCCTATTTTGGCCAATAACCTTGTTTTTACGCCACGAATGGAAAAACTGCCAAAAATTATGTGTATTGTTCTTTCTTTAGGCTACCAAGTAAACATCTGCCAGTCTAAACGTTCCCGTCTTATATGATTATTATTTTTTATTATTGCTTTATTGAAATTTTGCCATTGTTTTTATCATCGAGAATTTAAAATATTACTCATTATCATAAATATTCCCGCTTGTATCTTTCTTATTTTGAGTGATTGGTCGATCATCATTTGAGACAACCGTTAGAATACGTTTTAACTTCATTACAAATGCTGACATCACCATCCAAACTGTTTCCACTATGTTATTTGTTTCATTATAACTTTCTAGGCATGGACATTTTATACTAAAGTTCTTCCAATTACGGAGCTCGAGAGCCACGTAAGGAAGATGGCTAGTGCTAAAATTATTATCGTGAATGCGTGACATGAAGGAAAGAGAAGGTAATAGGAACCTTAAGATTAAAGAGGATAAAGAGGATAGATAACGATTCAGATTTGATTTAGAGGTTATGTTTGTAATGTTCAGAGAAGCATCTACACAGAAGCTGTTCCAAATACAGCAGTTAATTTGGGAAAGAGCTTTCAGTGTATAATTATTTCCTTATGTTTGGAATACAGTGAAAACGAGGCTGAGTTAACCCCGTGAAACTGGCCTAACTTGTCCTCGATTTCAAGATTTGCCCTTGTCAATTTAAGATCTTTTTTTTTATAAAGCAATTCAAGTCGGGACTGCCACTAGCATGCAAGGGGTTACAGAGGATTGAGAACAAGAGTAAAGAGGCATGTTTGGTGAAAGTATACAGAGAAGGACGGGGATTTATAGTAGATTTATAAACGTGCAAGATGGATTCTGATAAGAAAAAAAAGTCTATTACGACACAGTGAACCAACCTTCCGAGCAACAGACCTAGCAATTGATTCAATATAATCATTTCACTTTATGTCAGGGCAAAACGTGAGACCAAGAAGGCCTAAGGTGACCTCAAACTTTTAAGTGAATACAATTCTGTCTGGTTTTGCCTCAGTAAACTTGTCATGATTTTTCAAGACGTTGAGAAATAATGATATATCAGAGAAAAATCGGACATAGATAATAGAAGTTATCGTCATGATCGGCAGATGTTCCCTTGACAGCCAACAGGAAAAAATGGCGGACGTCCTGTGACTGTCGGATTTTTGTTGACAGTTATTCTTTTGATAACATAGAGGAAGTAAGCTGTTCATACGCGTTTGTAGTCTAGACTAAAAAATAATGGAATAGACATGACACACTTGTTCTCTGTTGATGTTTCAAAAGTAAAGATTCTGCAGAAATGGTACAAATATGGAACTAAAGAAAAGAACGTTTGATGTAATAATCTTGAAACTTGCTTAACAAATAAAAGAATTCCGAGAGAAGAATTTAGTTTCGGATATAAACGCAGAAAACAGGAACGAAGAATTCTTCTATTTTGCGCGTCACTTCAGGAAGTTAATGATCATGGCTCTTCATAACTTTATTTCCTCTTCAATTTGTAGCTCTTAGTAAAATATTTTTTGCTATATGTCTTAATCCCTGTTCTGCCAACCATTTATACAAGCTCGTTAGGTAGTTCCTCCTGCCCTTCTTGCCTTCAGTATGTCTTACGAGTGTCAAATTTTCCAAGCACCCTTTCCTCAGTATGTGCCATAGAATTCAAACTGCCTCTTTCTGATGCCTTTCGTTTCTATTTTCTCTAAAACTTCGTCATTGCTCACGTGTTTTATCCGTTTTTCGTCACCTTTAATGTGATACAAAAATGAAAGGTTGAAGTTTTTGTGGTTAGAAGTCTGCTATAAATGCTGGAATTTTGTGTCTCATTCTCAAGCAAAATTCATGAAGGATACAAATTCTCTCTTTGTAGTTTTTTTTTCATTTAAATTCTGAAATACGCAGTAAATGACAAACCGTCAGATAGAGAGATGATAAGCTAAATATAAATACAGCTTCCTACCTTTCAGTCTTGGTTCTGCCTTGATTTGATGACTGATAATTTAGAGTAGTTAAGTATAAACTAAACACCCTAATATTTAAAATTTCGGCACAAAGTCTTATCAATTTATTTAGGCTAATAGCTTTATTAATTCATTTCTGAGATGTTAATGCTGATCCTGAAATGCTTGAAAACGCTTTAGCATTACGTTCAGACTAAGATACAAAAAATAATCTTATTTCTTTAAAAAATGTTATTTTAAAAATATATGAGAAAATGATGAAATAGATTGAGAAGGAATTAAAAATAAAATTACCAAAACATCATAAATTATTTAAATTTAAATACTACACAAAAAGTTCCATTTTTAATTGCTAGTCATTTATTCTACTTTTATAAATTGGAGTGTTGGACTATTATTTTATAATGGCTTCCTACCTCAAGAAGCTACTAAACAAGAATAAATATGAGGTACTAAAAGGAAATGAAAAGAAGTGTGCCAAAATATATTTACCATAATGTTTACCACAATGTAACAATGTAAAACAACTTTATAACATGGCATTAACGTGGCACTTACAGTAGACGATTTTTTTCAAAATGACTTCTACCTTTTAAGGTGAGGTAGGGTGATCAAATATTATATATGAATAGCTTTGTTCTTCATGGGGAGAATCTGGACGTTAGATGCAGCAAGTGTTGCTCTAACCTCTTCTCAGGACTGAACTGGATCTAAATGTGACCAGTAGGCGAGAGGTTCTATCTAAACCCTACAGGAGCATTAACCGAAATCCTGGAGTCACCAATATTTAGGATATTAAGCTAAGTTTTTATCATTTATACATTTGCCGTAAATGTCTTTAATATGTCTTGAGAGCGGAGATGTAGAAGTCATTGTTGTAGTAGTCATCACAGAAGTTACTCTACTGCAGATTGATGAAAGAAGATGAAACGTAAAGCAGGTATTAATATCAACCAATAACAAATGTGTTGATTACTGTTACATACATATGCCATTGGGGAGATTTAAAAGAGTTTATTAGAAAACTGTGAAACCGTACAAAGGTTGAATGAAGAAAATAATAATGAAGTTTATCGGAAGATGTAAACATTTTTTTAATCATTTCACACCAATCAAGTGAATAAAGGTCACTGGGATACAAGAAGCTATCAAGAGTGAGAGAAACAGAGAGAAAAGGAAAAGAATCCAAGGAGATGACAATTGATATTGCATTTAAATCTTTGAATACCGTTGTAGACAGGAATTTGGAAACCAGGCGTGAATTCTAAAAGCAAGAGTGCGAAAGAAGAAACGATTAGCACATTCTTTATTGTTACAACTAGTAATCTCAGCAGTGAAATTATGAGACCTAACTGCAATCTAGTACTGCGTTTGAATTCGTCGAAAACTCATTAGAACAATTAGAGTGAAAATATTTATAGAACAAGTATTAAAAAGGCAAATGAAAAGAAGGGTGCCAAAATACATTTATCATTTGTATTAAATGTAACAGTGTAAATCAATGTACATTATTTACATTTTTCGGACTATTGTCCTCATCTTTGTCGCCATATTTATCACAACGTTTCGGCTGTTGTACGCTCCGGCCTTCTTCAGGTGGTTGGAATGTCGAACTGAACCCTTTATTTCGCTCACTGGGGTAATAGTTCTAGTTCCACGTGCCATGATTGATGGATGTCAGTTATCAGTTATCTCTTGTTAATTTCCTTTGAAAGTTCTCTACTGTCTTAAACGGGTATTGAACTCACACTCTTTGGGTCTTGTAACTGGATCTAACCAACGCCTTTATCCACTGTGCCATGTTGGTTAGGTCCAGTTGTCCTCAAGGACACATAGCAGATTATAATAGCGATTGTGATGGCCGATTGTCCACATGGTTAATTTTTTTTTAAAGTTTGAAGGACGAGACATCCAAGCCGACCAATGAGTCAATAGATATTTGGGAACAATTGGGGACAGTCTGAGTGGGCTGGGCTGGGCTACCCAACTTAGAGGTAGGTCTAACTGAGCCCAACCTTCAGGATTATGCCTCGCTTTTTAACAAAACCTGCCATTATTAGCAGTGCCTGGTATAACTTTATCAGTCTGTGTGATACAATGCAATGTATATTTGTACCCAAGCATACCGTGTTGGCGTGAGACTAGTGTGCTTCTCTATTATCGAATAATAATAATAATAATAATAATAATAATAATTAGTAGTAGTAGTAGTAGTAGTAATACTATTAGATTTTGTTGTTGTAGATGTAAGACTCATTGTGATGGTGTTGGTTTCTTATTTTTTTATATGCTTATTATAATCAAAATGATCCGGTAAAAATGACGACGATGTAAGAAAAAAATCATGAATTACGTAACTTTGGTCATGAAATCATAAAACTCTTACAGGAAACTAAAATGAAATGAAAGCGAAAGTAGAAATCTAAATAAACCAGACAAGACATTCCTGCAAAGGAAATGAATTTCGAGAAAAATTATTTAGAACGAACACACTTCCATATTTCGCAAATTCATTTCCTGGCCTTGTGAAAGAAACAGCAAATGTTGCTAATATTAAAGAAAACCATTTCTTTTTGAGGTTCTTGGATTGTCACATAAAAATGTTCATTTTTAAGTTTTGTTTGATTACACGCGTGGCGTTCTGAATATACTTTATAACTTCAGTATTAGGATGTTTCAAAATAAAATCATCCTTACATATTGTCCTCTCTCGCCCTCCTCTCTCTCTCACTCCCTCTTTCTCAGTAAACAGGCACACACATACAAATAACGAATTGAATGCGTTACCTTTTTCTTTCCTGAGTCATTACAGACATATTTTCTTTAGTCTATGAATATGTCTGCGTGGAAAAGTACGCGCGAGCGCACACACACACACACACACACACACACACACATAAAATATACTCACATATTCACACACACATATTTCCTGGTATCTCCGTTTCAGTTACTTTCTCACCACCGTAAAGTGTGCCTTTTCTATAAACACGCTCGTGGTAACTGTTCTGATGAACTTTCTTATATGGTATTCTAAATATTCATTTGGATTTCATTTTTAAATGTTGTTTCTTTTATTCCTCCCCCGCCACAAACAAATTGTACATTTGGGAACTAGTTAGGACTACATAGAGACTTTAGGGTATTATGGTGATTGTAGTCAGAATGGTAAATAAAAATGTAATGTTTTGATGTAAGGAATACTGTGGTATGTTCTGGTCAGTAATTGAGGCCAGCTAAGTTTAAGATGAGACAGATTGGAGACCGGCCTTCCCATATCCCCCTTTTCGCCTTGTGCCATACTTTTGTATTACTGAAATTAATTTTTAATAGGACCCTCTCGTAATTACAGACATTTTTCTTAGTATCCTCATCAAAGGTAGAAAGAAAATTACCATGTTAATGAATATCCATGTTATTCGACATTAGCACAGATTCTTGTTTTTTCAAAGACAAACAGTGTTGTGTTTATCTGATAAATAAATTTTTATGTGTAAAGTGAAAAACGTTAACATTATGTACTGTACATTTTTTAAATTTTATCATGTAGACACACGTACAAACGTCAACTAGGTTATTGAAATGTCTAAACATTTTAAAAAATAAATAAAAATAAATATGAACATAACATTTTTTGTCTTACAAAAACAAGACCCTGATGACGACATTGCGTTAATGTCGAAAGTACTCGGAATAAAATGAATATACATCAACATTATAATTTTCTTTCTTCCTTTAATAAGGATACTAAGAAACTTATCCGTAATTACGAAAGGATCCTAATGTGTCTAAATTATTTAATGAGAGACATATATATATATATATATATATATATATATATATATATATATATATATGATGGAATAGATGAAAACCAGTTAAATGTTTGCAAGTGTTATTTCCTTTGTAAACGTGTTGCTCCTCTTGTGGGAGCATTATCAAAACATAACAATCATAGTGCTCACTCTCTTGTTTCCCGTATTACATCATTTTAATGATATTTCATATCAATAATTTATCTATTTGTATATATGTATGCAATTGAGAATATATTTATTAGATTTGAGCAAAAGTTTTAATAATTTTTGCTCATTTGCTGTGGGTTTGAATGATCCCACAACAATGAAATACGCGAAAAAGTTGTTTAAATATAAAAATATAAAATATTTTTGCGTTTTTCTTACAACTAATTTTTTCTGATCGTAAAAGATCTTGAATTTTTCAGAATACAATCCTTTCCTAGTAGTTTTTTCTGTCCAAGATGAAAAGAAATAAATGTGATTTCTTAGTGTGTATGTGTGAGAAAGAAGGGGCGAGAGAGAAAGTGAGGAGGAAAGTGTAAGTGTCCCGTAGTTTGGGGAGGAAGACGGGAATATAAGGGAATTTCGTTTAAGTCGAGTGTCATGAACAGTTTCCGGCTATCTTTCCTTTTGGTTTGTCTCTCTGGAGACTTTTCTTAAATACTCTTCAAAGGGATCACGAAGCATGTTTTTTTATTGTTGGTGGGAACGCGACTCGTTGGTTGAGAAATATTAAATATTTATTTTCGTAGTATTATTTTTATCCGAAACAATGCGAAATCGTCCGAAAAAGAAACAATTTTTTCTTATTTGGTGTTTGACTATCATGGTGTTTATTTCTGTCAAATCCTTTCAGCAATCTTGAAAGTGTTTTTGAGGTTTATATAGTTTTTTGTTAATAATTTTATCGTCGACAATCTAAGTTCGAGTTTACAGAAATCCAATATATAACTTACAATTATTGAACCTGTTCATTCTCTGACTTGGTTTGTATACCATTATTTTCAATCTTAAAATCACATTCGTTTGAACATTTCTCAAAGGATCACCTTTCCTTTCCTGTCATGTCTGCATCTGTACGACTTATGAAAGAACTTGTCGCATTCTTTGATTTTATGATTTTACCCGCTAACCCCGTTTATTCTAGATTTACTATTTTTTTAATTTGATGAAAGACATAGCTGAATGTAGGTCGACATTGTTTACAGTTTATACTTAATCTGGGAAAAATAACTTTCAGCAGATATTAGTCAAAGGAACCGTCAGATTATACAAAAATGATGTGTTGAGAATGATTCTAAAAGTTTTTTTTTTTTTAGAAAAATAAAGATTTGAAAAATTTGCAAGCTATTAAACTGGGGAAAAATTTGATGGAAACTGCAGCAACATATGAGCTTGTAGATAAGTCAGACAATTAGTTTAATGCAGTCAATCAGTGTTATGGTGCAGGTCCTTGTACCACGGTGATGGTCCAAGGTAGAACCAATAAAGAAGAACTCGAACACGGATATGGAATAACACAGATATATTACAAACAGGAATATATACACAGAAGTAGAAAGTGTTAGTATGAACAATCAGGTTTAGTAGAGAGAACAATGTAGTCTCGACCAGTATCACTATTCCCATGTCTTGTAATAATTGTCTGAACGCTACTCAGTTTCGGACTGCCTCTGACTCGACTGACTGACTCGCTCTGACTGACTGACAGACTCCTGACGGACTTCACTCCAGACTTCAGACAACTCTCTGCTTCCTCTTGAGGCGCAGTATTTATTACGTATGGAATAGTCCATTATGTTATTATGGGTAAGGTCCCATAACAATCAGAAAAAAATCTAAAAAGCCAATGACTATCGAGTTAGTTGTGTGACGCTTACAGCAAATGAGATGTAACAAACAACCATGAAGGTGGTATAGGAACTACGAACACACCATATCAAGCCAGACTTCAACTTGCTTCGCGATATACAAACACTTCACGACACAGGTCACTGTTTCGATCAATTTCAAGATATTAAAAATGTTCTTAAACGTTAAAGTGTATCAAAGTTTTATTGATTATATTTGAAAAATAAAATACATAATTAAAATAAAAGTAAGTGTAATTTCATCGACGGAAATCCGGGAAAATGTCGTTTATGACTTGATAATAATCCTATGTATTTATAAAAATTAAGGACTATGTCAAATATGTCAAACCGTTGAATTAAGGCACGCACACACACACAAACACGATATATATATATATATATATATATATATATATATATATATATATATATATATATATATAGTCATCAATATAAAATAAATATTAGTGGATAATTCAAAAATATTATATAGCGACTAAATGCAATGTAAGACTCAAAATTCTCTAATTTTTAAGTTCTACTTATACAAAATAACCAACCCATCTTAATTCAAATGTATTTTACCACAGGAAACAATATCTTGAAATGTGTATAAAATATGTAATATGTGTAAAAAAAATGTAAATATCGACATTTAAGAAAGTGAACTTCATGCAATAACCCGCAATTGAAGTATCGACATTTTAACTATAAATAGTTGAGTGCACAATTTGGAACTCACTGAAACAACAATATTTTGTGATATACAAAACCCAGGTCTGTACGTGTTTTTGATTTTAGTTCAGCCCGAAGTCGAGCGACCGGCTGATCGGTTGAACTCTCTGCATTCGGGCGGGGAGGAACCCGAACGAGGCTACGCCGAAGGGCGGAGTCTCTTTCGGGGAGGTAAACCGACCCTGAGCCCGTTTATACGGGTTCAAAGGGCATATTTTTGGCCGAGCCCACGGTCTCGGAGATCTCACGGGCTCGGAGATCCCACGTTAAACCGACCTTGTGCCACATGATGCCCTCGTGGTGGTGGGGGTGGGTGACTAAATACCGTTTTTGATTTTACTCTACAAAGGAAGTACGCGCCACTGGGCTCGAACTTTATTAAGTGTAACAATTATTTTGAAAGAAATGCAAGAAAGAATGATAACAGAAATTTTATTTTCGTGTAAAACGGTTTTAAGAAAAATATTTTATAAATTTCAATCGGCAACAGCACTAAAAGTCCTGCCAATGAATGTCGAATATTTCCTGTATGGAAACGGCTATTCTTATCATTACTATTAGGTTGGTGCAAAAATAATGACGTAATAATGTCGTTTTCTGACGTATTTTTTAACGTCAAAGAACGACATTATTACGTCATTATTTTTGCACCAACCTAATATTATGGTATCTACTTGTGTTCAGTCATTTCGCGGCTTTTTTTGGTTGATTTTGTTTAACGGTATAACAATCTCTATTTAATACCGAAATTTAAATATTTTGTACGTAGTTTTATATTTTCAGAGAGGTTTGTAGATCATAAAATTTACTACTGGTTATTTCACTACGAAAATACATTGTTGGTAATGTTTTTATAAAAACAATGTACGGCTTGTATTTTTATAATTTTTATTCTTTTATTGATTGCCATTTTGCTATAAAAATCTATTGTTGGTCCTTTTACTATAAAAAAGAAATGTAGATTTTTTTGGCGGGGGTCACTATTTTCTTATAGCTAGGAACCTAAGAGGGTCTGCTATTCCAGGAACAACAGCAGTTAACGGGTGGTACCACGCTCCACAAAACCTCCAAGCTCCCGATAAATAGTCTTGCTGCCGGGTTTA
The DNA here is from genome assembly GCA_903632075.3 of Acanthosepion pharaonis. Taxonomy (NCBI): domain Eukaryota; kingdom Metazoa; phylum Mollusca; class Cephalopoda; order Sepiida; family Sepiidae; genus Acanthosepion; species Acanthosepion pharaonis. The sequence continues at coordinate 4,604,691 of CAHIKZ030001813.1, forward strand.
GTTTATCGTCATAACGAGGACGGTAGTGTTTTGTAACGTCGTGCTGGAACTGCTCTGCGAACATTACAACAGCTGGCAAATTTGGAAAAAACGTGTCTAGTTCGAAGATAGTTAAATCAGCTACCGATACACTTCAAAGGATTCGCCAAGTATATTTTTTTAAGGCGAAAAACATGCTTTATTTTGATTGGCACGTGGATGCCGGGTGGTTGACGGTTGTAGATGATGAGCGTTCAAGATGGCAATTGAACAACAAAATCCATGTATGTGAACTCATCCACGTGAACAGTTTAAAAGCAATCTATATTTATTGAATTATGTTCTGATCCAAGAACGTTCGGCTAACCCCACGTCATTCAAACATCGATATAACTTTGCACACAAACAGATCGCTTGATTATGATGGAAGGTGGAGAGAAAAAAGCGAATAAAAAACATCATCGTCTTACATGACAGCAGTTACAACTAATGTCCTACCTCTTGTACAGGTGTAAAATATATACCTATATTCATATTTATAATATACTAGCAGTAGAGCCCGGCGTTGCCCGGGGATGTAACAGTAAGTATCGACCATCATAAAGACTGAAAAATAAAATTGACAAAGATTATTGTTTAAGGTTGACGGACACGCATGTCTTAATTAGTTTTTTTTTTTTTTTTACGAATTGGTCAAACCCAAACTCAAACAAAACATTGTTTTCAATCGTTATGAGTCTACCGATTGAATAGAATTTAACAATTTATAAACAATTGTCTTGTAAATGGAATTTTTAAAGCATTCTGAATGTAAAAGTAAAGAAAAAAGTGTGCAAGACAATAAGAAACACTACCTGCCAAAAAGAAAGTGAAGTTTTGTTGAAGTCGGTTGAAAAACGTTGAAAAACGTAGAAAATCCGAGCCCATATTTAAACGAAACACACACACACACACACACACACACACACACACACACACACACACACACACAACCTGGGTTTTTATAATAAGTATAGCTCGATATGAGTTGTCCCACTTTCATTCTCGCGAAAGCGATGCCTCTTAATCGTGTATTCAAATTGATTTTGTGCAAAAACAATTGTGTTTTTCCAATTTTTGGCGCTGTCAGAACCACCGCAAGGTAATTTTACGTAGTCTTGTGAAGTTTTGTTGAAATCGGTTGAAAAATGTAGGAAATCCGATCCAATATATAAACGTACAGACACACACGCACACACACAACCTGGGTTTTATAATAAGTATTATTTGATATTGAAATCAAGAAGATTTAATATAAATGATTAAATTTCATTAATCTGATAACATGCGACGTTTAAAAAAATACAAGATTATAACAAGTAATCCTTAATTAACGACTTTCAGATTCTCTAGTTTGAATGTGAATGTTTGAATTCAGTGCTTTCTAATATTAAACATATGTTCAAAAATGTTATCAGCAAGCTAAAACATAACAGGGGCATAATAAAGATGAGTCATACCATTTGAAAGAAGCGTGTTTAATTGTTAGACATGTCTACTTTCACAATAGCTCAATTAAATATTGGTGATTTATTGTTAATGTTCTCAATAGTTTTTAATCTTTAGGCATAAATTTGAATATTGATGGGCAATTAAGAGTGATATTATGGCGTCCAGAGTTTGTGCCAACTCTCTTGACTATTTTAATTATATTTTTGTAAAATTTGTAGCGGAGAGACGTAAACGAAACATAACAGATTTTGTTTAAGAAAAAGCATATCACGTCTATTTTGGAAGAAAACCTGAAGACTAAAACAAAATCTTTCTTACGGTGTCTTCGCAGAGAGCCACTAATTAAACAGATAAACGGCAAAGACAAAGCTACTTGTTTTGGAGTTCGAATGATATGGATAGAATAAAAAATCATTTAGTAAGAAACCGGATTCTTCAAAGCTTCTGGGCTCCAAATCAAAAGGAAGACTTCATTGTGTCAAAGAACAGCTTCCTCTTGATAACAAAATATAGAAAGATTTTGCACCATACTTTTAAAAAGGCGGATCCATGGGTCATTGCGCTGTGTGCTCTCTCCCAGGAATTGGTAGAGAATCACACAGCATAGTTACAATATAAACCACAGTTTGGCACTGAAGAAACACAAATTGCTTGATTAGATTCATTTTATGAAACTTCAGATTTTCTCAAGGCCGACGGATCCCTGTATCAGTGTTGAAATTTGGAATCGATTACAATGCAGAAAAAGAGAAACATTCATTTAGAATAAGTAATTTTTCATAACGTTAACAGGTATGCATCAATTTGTTTTGCTCATTCTGTAAATTTAAAAGAAACAGCAAAATTTGACAAATGTTCTTCAGAAAATCAACATCAATGTACATTTGTTGGCTCATAAGTAATTTTGTGTATGCTGCTGTGTAAGCAAGCAGGATATAAAAAATGCCATTTCTGCAAGTGGGATCGCAGAGTCAATGATTTACGTTGGGTTCTGAAGAAATGGCTATGTAGAAACAAATTACAGGTTGGTGCCACAACCCATCATCTAACCAAACACTGAGAATTCAAAAAAATTTCTTCATATTATGCTTTGGTTTACAAAGCAATTTCCTAAGGTCCAATCATAATATGGGACCTCCTATATATATTTGTGCCAAAAATGTTTTAGTTGTCTAAAGCTAAAGTAAAAGATCATATACTTACTGCTATTGGTATTAGAAAATATTTCAGGGGTACAGAATTTGAATGGTACAGTAAACAACCTTCGGCAACATTCTAAATAATTTCTAGGTTGCTAAGTAATAAAATGAATTGCGAATGCTTTGTTCAATTTTCAGGAA
>CAHIKZ030001813.1:4610000-4657500 GCA_903632075.3 Acanthosepion pharaonis
GTGTCCGTAGCATGTACATGCCATAGTACCGGATGAAAGGGATATATGTAAGCAAATCTACATGGCAACAAAGCGCCATCTACCGTAAACTTTCTTTAATTTGCGGATATATATTTATACGGACCTTTGTCCTTGTTTTGGTGTGAGGAACCTGCCCCTAATGTTTTTGAAAGTATTTTTGACACACTTTGTATATATATATATATATATATATATATATATATATATATATATATATATATATATATATATATGTATGTGTGTGTGTGTGTATTTTTGGATGAATCATAATTCTTTAATTCCCTATTGTCTCGTTATATATTTCAACTTTAGCAAGTCATTATTTAAAGATGTAAGGTGGCCAAAATTAAAAGTTTTGAAAAAAACAAGATTATTCTATTTTACTCAAGTAGACATTAAATGCATGAAAGCCTTATCTTCTCTGCTTTCTTTCTTTCTTCCTTTTATTCATTTATTCTTTCTTTCTCTCACTGATACGAAACAGTGTCTCTGATATGATTTCCGCCTTTCCAAACGATTAAAAGGAAATAGTCCATTATTTACGAATAAGCGAAATTATATCTTTGTAACCGAATAAGCAAAACTATATTATGGTTTAATAATTACAATAGCATTCAAAAATATGAATGCAGTTCATTATTTACGGAAGTGAGAAGGTACAGGTTTTGAAATATATATATATATATATATATATATATATATATATATATATATATATATATATATATTTTTGTGTGCGCGCGCGTGTGCGCGTGTATTTGGGCATCAAACCCTCTTTTATTCAGGTTTCGTAAAAAACAACTCAGTTTTTTATATAACTTTTCATATGTTAATATATTTTTTTCTTTTCAGAGTATAAATTATAAAAATATTGTCCGAATATTTTATATATCCAAGTGCGTTTGACTATAGCCATTAGCCATTATCAAAGATAAAGTTTATTATACATTTTAACTGAATATATGGATAATTTTATTAATGCATTTAGAGTTAGAGAAATGTTTTATTTTCCAAAGATGAATGTTGGCTTTTTTCTTTTTTATTAATAATGCTTCCATTATTTTTAGCCTTTTTGTACATGTGGATTCTGCTATTATATTTGTATTATCAACGAGTATGTTAAGGATATATATATATATATATATATATATATATATATATATATATATATATATATATATATATATATATATATATATATTCTTGAAAGAGGCATGTATCTATCTTTTCTACCCCACACGCTATGGGTAAATATCAGGACAGACTGGGTCCTTTAGCCTTGGGTGAAAACCAATAAACTAGAAAGAAACACTGCATTCAAAACGAGATACCAGCGTCAGCTATCACGCACAGGAAGCATCATTGCAACTGCGGTTACAGTACATGTGGTGTCTTATATATATATATATATATATATATATATATATATATATATATATATATATATATATATATATAATGATTGAATAAGCAACAACTAAGTAAATCTAGAAATTTTAAATTGTTCACTATTCATCTTCATTAGAAATTTTCAGAAATGGTTTTAATGAGTTACGTTTTATTTTAACTTCTATATTTTTTATTGGTTGTGTATAGGTCATTTGTTCATGTTATGGCGTTAATATATATATATATATATATATATATATATATATATATATATTTTCAATTTTTAAATTCTCTCTCTATATTTATGTGTATATTGTATATGCATATATATTATACATATACATATATGTAGAATATGTATATGGTGATAGATATATATGTGTGTGTACGCGCGTGCGTGTGTGTAGTACTTGTATTGCTCCTGTAGTTAGATTTCTAATCAATGATTTTGTTTAGTGGCAAACTGGGTTATTTAATACTGATATCTAAATATTTTTGCGTAATTTTATACTTTCAAGTACAGCGAATTTGGACATAATTATATACTTTTGAGGGTAAACATATATTTTAGATATATAGTTTGTAGATCATATAATATATTCGTTTTTAAAAATATATTGCTGGTAATTTTACTATAAAAATGTATTTTATAACCTTTTCAGTGTTGCATTGATTGTACTTTTGCTATAAAATATATTGTGGATCATTTTACTCTAAAAATGTACTGTTGACTTTTGTTTGGGGATTCACTATTTGACTATAGCTGAGACCCTAAAAAGTGTTACCCTCCCGGGACAGGGTGGACCTGTGAAGAATGGCAACTAGTTCCTCGCTCCTCAAATCTTCCAATCTCCTAATCAGAGTCCATATTGCCGAATGTAGTATATCGTCATACCCAATTTAGGTAGATCAATTTTATTTTATTACATCACAAACAACAACAACAACTAATAATAATAATAATAATAATGCAAAAATTATTATTATTATTATTATTATCTCTCTCTCTCTCTCTCTCTCTCTCTCTCTTCCTCGAATTTTCAACTGACATGCTTGTCACAACTTTCTCGGATGTCTGACAAGGTCGAAATATTTATCTATCTTTACACCTGGTTTTCAAATCTTCTCCATGATCTTCCGAAATAGAAAAATCCACAATCTAATATGTTTTCTTTTTCTTGTTTACTTCCATCAGATCAGATATTCTGGCTTGAAGTACAAGATCTGTATGAATATCAGAGATTCTGGTTTTTTGTATATACCAGTGAGCCATAGTTTCAGAATATAGTACCTTGTTCGCTTCCCAGTGGATCACCCTTCTTGCCCTGTCGTGCCTATTCTTGTATTGTTTTTGAAAGAATTTCTCATACTCCTAGGCTATATAATTCAGAGTCCCCGCCTTTATTTCAACACAGTCTTCATTCCTTTAATGGGATTTGCGCTGCAGAATATGGTTTATATTTTTCTTGTTCGTTCCAGGCGTTACTTACTGCTAAGCCGTATCTTCTTCTTTTATGTACAGTGTCACTTTCTTCGGTGATCATAGTACTCCCAACTTTCTATCTTTTTTTTTAGCTCTAAGTAATGTTTATCACCTTACTATTCACCCAAGTCCCTGTTCTGATATGCATTTACACAAGCACGTTACGTACATAATTCAATGTTTACCCTTGGTCATTTTGCTTGCAGTATGTCATGTGAGTATCAATTTCTAAAAGCCGTCTTTCCTCATTATTCTTCACAGAAAGTTGAACTGATTCTTGCTGATTTTAAGTAAAAAGTGTAATTTTTATTTATGTTTCTCAAAACTTCCTCGTGAATCAAATGTTCTGTTCATAGTATTCTCAGCATCCTTCTTGTCGAATTGCATATTTGTTGCCTCAAGTTTCTTCCTTATCTGTGAGTAAATATTTCAGCATCCATTGAAATATAGGAGAATTGGTCTTATATAGCAGTTTAGAAATGTTCCTGTTTCATTATATTTTATTTAACTTTTGAACGGTATATTTTGCTATTTAAATACGCCTTCGATTTTCTGTCTCATATTTTCCGTCGTCTGTCAAAACACTTCTCAGATAATTACTTTTCTGTATTTGCTTGATTTGAGACTACTGCTGATAATCATAGATAGCTGATAGTCCTTTCTTCCTGCTTTCCTTTACTAGCTCATCTAGGCGTTCTTACTGTTGTCTGTCTATGTCTACTCCCAGCACAATATTATCGGCGTATGTTATTGAGATTGTATATACTAATAATGAGTCCTGCTCTCTCTTCCAATTCTCTTAGAATCATCTCGCTGTATTGGCTAAATAAGTCTGGCAAGATTCCTAGTTACATTTGGCTTTTAATTTGGTTTTTCCTCTGTTTTTTCACCTTAACAACTTTCTACATTTCCTAATGCTAATTTCAATTCCTCTCTTTGCTGAAGACACGGAATCTTTGTATAAGTATTTTACGTTTCTTTGCAGAGATGTTTAAACTATCATCTGTATACAACTGCTTTTCCGTCCTGGGTATGACGATAAACTACATCTGGCAGCAAGGCCTCGAATCGGAAGGTTTTGAAGATCCTGAAACCACCTGTTAATTGCTGTTGTTCCCAGGTCCACCTTCACCCGGGTTGGTAGCTCCTGTTAGGATCTCAGCTATTGGCAAATAGTTAATCCCCAAACGAGGGTGAAAACACTATAAAAGTATAAAAATACATTTTTATAGGAAAAATTCTAGCTATACATTTTTGAAAAAATAAATATCACCAGCAATACATTTTAAAAAAATAACTGCAATGAAGCTTTGAGAAAATATGTCAATGAAACCTGATATAGAAACTGATTTCTTACAAAGAATACACATTCTATTCATACGAACCTACCCTAAAAATAGGTTGAAATGTAAAAATATGCCAAAATAAACCAAACTGAACGACCAATTTTCCAGATATGTTAAAACACTATTTACATTTTTCGGAATATTGTCCTCATCTTTGTCGCCATATTTATTACAACGTTTCGGCCTTCTTCAGATGTTTGGAATGTCGAACTGAAACCTCTATTTCGGTTATCATTTATCTCATGCTTAATTAAGCAGGAGATAACTGATAACTGGCATCCATTAGACATGGCATGTGGAACTAGAACAGTCTATCCCAGTGAGCGAAATAAAGGTTTCAGTTCGACATTCCAACCATCTGAAGAAGGTCGGAGCGTACAACGGCCGAAACGTTGTGATAAATATGGCGACAAAGATGAGGACAATAGTCCGAATAATGTAAATAGTGTACACAATAACTTATCTCAGAAATATAGACAGATGTTGTTAAGAGTTTTTTTTCGTGTAAATGAGCCCTGTATCCTCTCAGTGAAGACCATCCTTTTTCGAATATCGTTGTTAGAAGATAAAAAAGCACTAATAAAAATCTGTGGCAAATGACAGAAACGCCTTTACTTGACTTTTGTTTACTGTTGTTCACCCAAAGCCACATAAGTTTACTAAATAAGAGTTTTTTTTTTAAGGCCGGACAGGGAAGGGGCAAATGGTGTATATTATGATGATATATTTATCCTCGAAGAGAGCGGCCTAAATCGGATTCATCCGGCAAGATCATTTTTCGTTTAACTAAATGAAATAAATAGATAAGTAAAATAAAATAATCCAAATCAATAAATAAGTAAATTAATTAAATAATAAATAAATTAACAAACTAAGAATCACACATAAACACAGGTAAATTTAAAAATAACAATAAATAATAATTTAATCAATAATATATAATGAGTAAAAATGTTAACAAACAACAATTATAAAATAGTCTCAAAACTGCATTCGAATCCACAATTATTTCTATCCAATGACCACTAGAAGAATTTGAAAAATAACCGTTACTACCCACCCAATAGCCATTAGAATAACAAAATAGACCTACGTATAATGTACCAGAATATATAGAGTCAAGCCAAAATACAACGCACAAGAACTGAAGATTGCGTTTAAACATGAAACAGACAGTCGCCGTTTCAATGTACATCTTAATATTTACATACGCTCTATCCCTGATATTGAGAAATTTAATCAATATATCGTATATACTTTAAAACAAAATTTTTAGCATTTATATATATATATATATATATATATATATATATATATATATATGGATAATTCTACCCTTCCCACTGTGCGAATTTGGTTTGCTTGTCAAATTGTATTCGTCCGGTGGTATATAAAGTAATCATCTTATTACTGCAAGTTACTGGCTACCTGAAGATTGTGTGCAAGCACATGGAACTTAAATTAGTGGCCTGATATTGCCTACCTGGTTATTGAATTAATATTCAAATGCTCTGTCATTTTTATGGCATGGAGCACTTTTTTGCCAGAAGGCTAATTTTGGGCAGACTCTATTTAGAGGTGCTTATTTAAAACATGGAATTATATATATATATATATATATATATATATATATATATATATATGTGTGTGTGTGTGTGTGACGTAGGTTGTTGCAAATGAGGCAAGATTGCTGTATTACTTTCTAGGAGAAGAGCATCTATAGATTGTTTAAAATGGGGAATAGTGTGCAATGTGGGAGATAGACCATTCATAGTTATAGACAATGTTGACATTGGAATCAACACTGCATGGTGACTGTCAGTTTCACGTCTCAGTGGTATCGTCCCATTACGGAACATATCTTGCTACCAAGGTCTGAAATTACATCGGGGTGTGAAAGTATTAGTGATCATGCAGTGTTGATTACTCTGTCCACTCTGCATCTATCTATCTATCTATCTATCTATCTATCTATCTATCTATCTATCTATCTATCTATCTATCTATCTATCTCAGTCTGTTCATATCTATCTATCTATCTATCTATCTATCTATCTATTTATCTATCTATCTATCTCAGTCTGTTCATATCTATCTATCTATCTATCTATCTATCTATCTATCTATCTATCTATGTGTGCATATGATCAAGTACGTGAATGTTTATAGTCGGCACAATCTTATAGACCATCATTAACTTTCATGATATGCACGATTTTCATAAATTCATTTGCAGATTCACTTCTCTCAATTTCCTTTTCATCATCTATACTATCATTATTTGATATAATGAGGTTTCAAGGTTAAAAGGGATTCCAGTCAAAATAAATCAAAGTAAACATACCCAGGTTTCATTGACCTTCATTAGCAACGAATTAACCCAAATAACATCAGATTGCACCAACAGTAATTACTAAAAGGTTAATCAGGCAACCAGTAGTCTAAATAACGAGCCCCATACCATATAAACTCAAGTCCATATATATATATATATATATATATATATATATATATATATATATATATATATATATATATATATATATATATATATATATATATATATATATATATATATATATATATATAAACTGCTTATTCCGTATAGGATGCAGGTTCGAATCCTGTCAAAGGATGAATATTTTCTATGAAAATTTCTCGGACATTCAGGCCGGTAAATGTTATTTAATACTGTTTATTATAAAACAGAGCATTTACTTAAATACTTGTATCTATAAAAAGAACGTTAAACATAAAATGTCTTTAATAAATAAATTGTCGGACTTTTGTCCATTTCTTAATATATGACGTCATTTGTTTACATTTGATACGCCAGAGCAGTTAAGAATGTACGAGATTCATGGAAGATTGAAGTTTATAAGCAGTAAATTGACCTTGCCTACCGAACGTTCCTTTGTGGCCGATCGGTAAGGCACGTCAGCGTAAATGACGGTTCCGTATAGGATGCAGGTTCGAATCCTGTCAAAGGACGAATATTTTCTATGAAAATTTTCATCATCTAGGCCGGTAAATGTTATTTAATATGTTGAGGTAAACAGAGCATTTACTTAAATACTTGCATCTAAAAAAAGAAATTAAACATAAAATGTCTTTAATAAATAAATTGTCGGACTTTGTCCATTTCTTAATATATATATATATATATATAATTATTTGTTTAAAAAAAATTATAACATAAATATGTTATAAAATCACTACAAAAATAGTGTCTTATCAAGTGATGATGTTGAAAGATTTTACATTCAACATCATCACTTGATAAGACATTGAAGGTGTTGAAACAAAATGGCTATTTTTGTAGTGATTTTATAACATATTTATATTATAATTTTTAAAAAATAAATAATTATATCTGCTCTACACTGTATTGAACACTCTTTTAAGAATAGTAATTATTAGTTATTGGAATTCATTCCGTATACACCAATTATATACTTGTATATATATATATATATAATTATTTATTTAAAATTATAACATCTCTCTCTCTCTCTCTCTCTATATATATATATATATATATATATATATATATATATATTGTGTGCGTGTACATGGGACTCTATTTTGAGCGTTGGTAATAAAAACATGAGTGTATTATTAAAGAATTAACATTGAAATATTTTAATTACAAACAATGCTATTAATATCAGTTTTAGGGTGTGGAAAGTTGAATACCTGGCACTATTTAATGTTGACTGGAAAGGCTCTACTAATCGACATAATCAGTAGTATGACTGAGGTAAGGAACGCAATATAGGAAAATTGTGTGCCATTCAAATATAGAAAGGCGCCCCTTTCTGTCATTGTCGATGTAATCGCGTCTCAGTTGCCACCTAGAATGCAGACAGTGGCTAGACTAACAGGAATAGTTAACAAGACTTGCTTTACATATAAATATTGCTTTTTATTTATGTGTCTACATTTATAAATTGTACCAAGGTATGTACAAGGTCATCTCAAGGAGGAAGACGACGCTATTTAGAAAAAACAAAAACAAAAAAAAAACTGTATCTAATTACAAACTACAGTGTTTGTTTTATGTCCTAACCGTTTCCGACATTGTTAAGCTTCTGTGCAAATAAATTAGCATAGCGTGATGGAATATGAGTTGCTACACGTGACATGTGTTCCACTGTGCAACGTAGAATATGAATGCTTAGTGAAGGTTTTTTTTAATGCGAAAAGCATGTTTCTGATTGGTTTGATTAAATGCTTGCACAATGATTTTGAATTATGCAGACCATTTAACCGAATATCTAAAACATGATAAAGATGACATTTTCTGGTTTGTTAGGGGAACGTCTCCCTCCAAGCATATGAACAATATCGTTCAGTTTGACAGCGAGAAAAGAAGAGATGACAGCTCGAGAGAAGATTACAGATTGGTGTTGGAGTAGAACATCTAGTCTATGAAACAAATCTTTAACCGCATGCCATTTTCTACCTCAAATAATACTTAGTTTATTGTAGCTTCTTCTTTCTCCATTTTTTCTTTCATGACAAGGGTGATTATGGCTCTCCACAACTTCCAACTTAGTTGTAAGCAATGTTCGCTCTCTGGTTATCCCTCATAGTTTTGTTTCTGATATTCATTTACACAAGCTCGATGGTTTCCTGAGACTTCCTTCTCTCTTACCTTTCATTCACCCCATGAGTATCAAATTTTCCAAACCTTCTTTCCTCATTATGTTTTCCAGATATGGTTTGATTGTAAATAGGTCTTTTTTTTTCGCATTTCATTAAAACTTAATAGTCAGCTTATATGATCCACCATGTAAGCAACGAGGCGGAGGGCTGGCTACAGTATACGTAAGCTGGCCCGAAATGGCAAACTGCTGGTCACGACTCTGCAAACTCGGAGAGGCTAGGAATGATTTCAACTGATGGACTGTATTTGTTTAAATTTAATATAAGTCCAAAAGATTCGGAAACTGTCTGATCGAGACAAGAATTGGAAGGATCAAGATGTGTCGCCAACCCAGATTCCTTAGCGAAGCCAACCAACACGTGGTGATGATATTTAGACAACCGGTTGACATCCGTCTTCTCCCTCTCCCTTTCGCTTTTTTCAAGAAACATGGTACGTTTACCGTCATTCTTGAAATAAAGTGAATAAAAAGAAACCTCCCCCTCATTGGTTGAGTCTATAGACAGTGATTCTCAACCTTTTTTTTAACCAATGCACAATTGCAATATATATCATTTAACATATATCATTTTCCCCTTTCTAAATTCTGTAAATCGAACAAAGATAAGGTAAATGATTCCCTCCCTCGAAACCTTGAAATTACCCTTTAGGGGAGTTGCCAATTGGTTGAAGTTCTCTGGTCAAGGATATAGCGTTAGGGTTTGAAGAAATATTGCCAAAAAACGATAAGGAAGGTAGGGTCCCCAACCACAGAGCCACGGATCGTCAGAGCCACAGATTGTCACTCCTCGTCCGTGTAAAAACTGTCTTGCATAACATTGGTCCGGGGCAAAAAAGTTTGGGGATTACTGGTCTACAGTATCCTCAGCATCCTTCTGTAGGACCACATATCAGTTGCCCCAAATCTTCTCTTCATTACTGAGGACATTTTCCAGCACCCGTTGACATAGAAGAATTGGTAGTATGTAGGAGTTCAGCGCTATTTTCTTTGTTTCTCTTGAACTGTTTCTGTTTCATAATATATTTTTTTAAATTTTGAAATGTATCTTTTGCTATTCCAATGTGCCTTTGGGATTTCTGTGTCACATTTCCCGTCTTCTGTCAACCAAATCCCAGATAGTTAAATTTCTGTACTTGTTTGCTTTGTCCATATTACTGATGACCATAGATATTACAGTATCCGTTGCCATATTGGTGTTATGTAGCAGTTCAACTATCCAATTGATTGATATCTCCTTGCACCTGTAGACAGGTCGGTAGATTAGAATATAGAAAACCAATTTTTCCTGAAATCATTTACTCTTCAGTATTCTCTGCTAAACAAAATTTAAAGGTTCTTCCTTGGAAATGTGGGTTTCGCATTATGTGCATGTCGTCCGAACACGGGTGGTTTGTAAAACATTACTAATCATCTCTCAGCCCTGTTTTGTTAGATAATATACTGTTTCCTTTTAGCGTAAATAATTCCTGTTAATCATGAATGACAACTGAATTTAAGGCAAATAACGCATTATTTTCTTTATTCTTTGAATATAAAATTGCCAATATACATAGAGTGATTACATAAGACATTATGAATTTTAACGGCTAGTCTTCTTAAGCCCTTTAGCACCAAGCAGGCGTCACCCAAGGCTCCCTTGTAGGTCCTTCTCTCTTCCTTCTTTATATTAACCATCCGCTTCAGGGCATATTCATTAGTAAATATCTATGTGGGTCATACAACACTGTAGGGATGCACTTCTAGAAATCTACACGATCAGAGTTTGGCAGCTGATCTCTACTATGACCAAGCTTTAACATCTCAGTGGGAGAGAAAACTAGCTTGCGGCATACAATACTTCCAAAATCAAACTAGTGACGTTCCATAATCACCAAGACCATGAATTCCCGCCTATCGTGATGAATGTTTGATTGGGAATTTTCTGACCTAGTAATTGTGAGTTCAGTCCCTAGACTGGGTAGTTTGTACTTGGACATAGTGGAAACGAGCAAGTAATAACTGAGCAGCACTAAAAATAAGAACTAGATAATCGCTAGACAGGGAGCGTCTCCCCCCCATAGATTAAACGAGGGGTTCAGAATTTCCTGTAGGTTACCCAGAAGAAGACCGATCGAAACAATGGCCATGTTGTTAAAAAAGGTAATAAGTTTATTTAGCTATTTAGAATGCATAGGTTTTCTTACTCATTGTAAAGTCTTCACATTGCTATCCTTACTTCTCCAAAGATATTTTCTTTCTTTTCAGCTCTTCATTTCTATCCTTATCTTCTCTCTAATCTTTTACCAATTCTTAATATCAGACCATTCCATTAGTACTATCCAAAATTTGTTAACCGTATATTGCATCATAGTTTCGCTATTCTGAAATGTTTCATTAATAATAATCTATTCTGGTATTTTTTCGTACAGTTTTTAAAGAGCAAATGTCGTTGCCAAAGTACGAGTCAATTAAGTTATTAACTTTACTCTTCTAAAGGTTGGATGATCGCTGTGGTAATGCTGTCTTTGTTCAAAATAGCCGAGAATTAGGAAGGTCGTAGTTAGAAAGAATAACGAATGTACAGAAGAATAGGTAGAGGAAAGAAAGAAGAAGTTTATTAAATACCCATACATAAAACGGAAAAACTTGAGTGAATCAAATACTAATCTTATTCTATTGTGGCTACTTAACATATTTCTAAGTAGTAGCAGTCCATTGTTACAGTCGTAGAGAAGAGCAGCAAGTACGCTGAGTCTTACTTTACAAAACGTACTTAAGATATAAAATGCTGAATTAATTTAGAAACATCAATAATGGTGAAGAAGTAACCCGAAATATTCATGGAATCTCTGGGTTAAATTCTTTAAACGAAATAAATTGCTTAACTGGGCATTTACTCGTGGTTCTAAGGAAGGTCCCCTCTTAATATACTGAAAAGATCAGATAAACAACGTATGCTGAAAAGTACTGTGGGGCGAAAATCGTCTATCCAAATAAGTTATTCTGTAGGTGCGTCCTGAGAAATATCTTAACTGATACTCAAACACAGGATTTTTTTTTATTCTTTTTGAGGTAGGTATATCATTTGTAAATTTCGTCTGAGTTGGTCATCTTCATTTTTCTTTCTCTTTCTTTATAATTGATGTTCTCGGTTGTATTTGAATGTTTACATTTCAAGTTTGGATCATCATGTTTTGGGGGTTACAAGTGATCTCAATATTTTAAAAAAGTGGGTATTCGAACTTAAAACTTAATAATTATTTTATTCTCTTCCCCAACCATAGAAACTCCGATTCACAAAGCCTTTCCTCGCTAACAAAGGCCGAGGTGGGGACTAGACTTTTTTTTTTACTCCTCGATGCACAGCTATTAATAAATGACTATTTGAATTTGTACACACACACACACACACACATATATATATATATATATATATATATATAGAGAGAGAGAGAGAGAGAGAGAGAGAGAGAGAGAGAGAGAGAGGGAGGGAGGGGCACGGTGGAGTAATGGATAGCGTCTTGGATTGAGGAATGGCAGAGTCGAGTTCGAATTCCAGTCGAATCCATTACATTCACTTACGTGCTAATACCCTTGGGAAAGGTATGAATTCTCTTCCTCTCACTCCAGCTATGGGTAAAATAGCAGGATAGGCTGGGTTCTATAGCCTTGGATGGCAACTGGTCTAGGAGAAGGACAACTCTGAATTCAAAACCTGCGGAGGGCCGTTTGGGAACCTTGTGGCATTCGGTGCACCAGGTCTCAGTATTCGGCCCTTCAAAAAGTGTGGATGGTCCTGCACGAGGCCTTCACCACTATAATCAAATCTCATCTGCCGGTGTCGGGCTGTCGGTTTCCTGGAAACTGATCTGCTTGAATCTCGACGGAGAGTCGATTTATATATATATATATATATATATATATATATATATATAAAGTAAGTATTCCCCTGTCCGAGTGCCAGCGATTAGACTGGCTACCCCACTCCATGTTCTTGCGAGTAAGGAGTGTTGTTAGCAACCTAGTAGGATAAAAGACCTTATAAAGGGCGGAAGAACTCTCGATGAGCCAAAGGATGGCTAACTAGAGGCGGTGTTTCCATAAACCACCGTAGAGAAGACAACGGATAACCACTCCACTATTAATCCTAAGATATATCATGTCAGTTAACAAACAAATTATGAAACCTAACGGTGTGAAGAGGGCTAAGTCTATGGGAACTAACGCCTCGCCCGGTAAGTTCTGACATGTGCAACAGGTGTCACCTGATCTTCATCCAGCAACTGCTAGCATCAACGGCGTAATGGGGATAAAATAAAATTTCTCGGAACCTATCCCTCGCCCGGAAAGGAGCGACAGGTGTCACCGGACCGCCATCCAGCGCATCAAACATAAAATTAACTCTCGGGATGTGGATCGTTACTATGTTAAACAACTGTGGCCAGGAGATGAGTAGGTTTAAATGTCAATATTTTATCTGCATGTGAAACTAGGTGGCCAAATAACGGAGATTTTGTCAGTGACAACCACATGATTATATATGCAGGCGGATTGAAAAAATAAAAAAGGAGTTTGATTGATACTAGAAGATATCAAGAAATGCCTTCTAGAATACTATCAAATATCTGAATGAATTCTTGTAGTTGAACTGAAAGAAAAGCCTTTCAACACATCTATTATAATAGAGTATAAAACGTCAGGACAAAGTACAGAAGAAGAAATCTTTCCACGCCATACGAGACAACGCCAAGGCTCAGTGCAAATCACATGAAGTTATAATTATCATGGGAGACCTGAATGCTAAAGTAGGCAAGGATAGGGTAGGGAGGATAACTGGCAAATGAGAAGGTAATAGCCAACACCTCGTTCTAAGAACATTCAAGACGATTATAGACATGGAGAAGCACAGGAAGAGAAACTAAAAACCAAATTTACTACATAACTATCAACAAAAGATTCAGAAATGCAGTTGTTTACTGCAAAATCTATCCAAATGCCGACTGCGGAAATGACCACCTCCCTGTTATATGTAAACTAAAAGTAAAACTACGGAAACTGAAGAAGAAACTCCTGAACGATTCGAACCTGAAGGAAAAATATATCGACAGTGTGAAAAGAAGATACGAGAAACAAATTGGAAATAGAAACACGAAATGAGACACACTAAGAGAAGCTTCAGTGATATCAGCAAACGAGATCATTGCAAAGGAGAATGGATGAAGAAGAAAAAACGAATGGATCAGAGATGAGATACTCGACATGATGCAAAGGAGACAGAAAAGATGACAAGACATAGAACGGAATGCAGAAAACTACACAATGAAATAAGGAACAAATGCAATACGCTAAAGAAGAATGGCTCAACGAAAATGCGCAGAAATGGAGAGAATGAGTATCACAGATAAAAGAGATATGCATAAAAAATAAGCGACCTAACAGAGCATAAGAATGCTCATCAACGAGCCGCCATATTAACGTTATTGTAGCGAACAACCTACACTCCCTTCCTCAATCAGTTTCTTCACGTGGATCACTACTCTGTTGAACCGACTATTAACATGATGTTTTCTCGATCACTACAATCTTTACTTTCCGCACATATCAGCATAAGCTGTGCCTCTTACTTTGTAACCCTCTACCTCAAGTAGCACCGAGCATCGTACAGGGTAAACTTCACTGTAAAAGAAAACGGTGAATTTAACAAACTAGGCTGGAATTTGAACTCAGCTCTCAGGCTTCATATTTCGAGCCGCAATCCATTACGCCACACGCACATTAAGCAGTTATATATGGGTCAGTCAAATATAATGTGTGTGACATCCGTCGGTCTCGAAAAACCTTGGATCTGTGCCCAAAGAGTTATGCCTCAGCTGCTGATGGCAGTGCAGCATCTGATATGGCTGTACAGACTCACGCGGGAGTAACAGTCTCGATTGCAACGAATTCTTATGAAAATGGTCTCTTCCGATGTCACCGTGTTGTTTTATTTCCTCGGCGACAGTTCTTTGTTTCTCTTACCCAGGCACTAGCCCACTGTGTAAATCGCGTCTCCAGTGTGAGAGAGCGTTGGTGAAGTCTTCTCACCACTCGATGTCCATGTACATCGCACTCGCTAACCTTTTACAGACGTCTTTGAAGCGAAGACGTTCACCGTACAGAAGAATACAATAACGAGGGGATAAAATGAGGAAGAAATGTACTTGGCAGTCTTTCTTCCTCCGTTCTAACTTTTCTCGACCTGATTCATTTTCTCTCGTTACATGATTAAAAAAAGTAAACAATGTCAAAGAAATAAAATCCGAGGCTATGTCTCAGAAAATTCATATACAGAATAATTTTAATTTTAAATTCATCTTTTTTATCCGGCATCATAGTTTGCAGAACTATGCCGGATTTTCCATTTTGTTGGACTAACAGAAGTTATGTGATAAAAATTCAATAAAACACCTCTGGCCAACTAATTATGCATCTTTCGTATCTCTACAGGTTCGAATTTAATAAAATGTTTCTATTTTAACTCGCGCCTGTATCTGTGGCGGCCCGGTGAATTTGGAGGGAAGTTTCTTGAAATGCAAATGATTGCTCGTTACTTAGTCCGGATTAAAGGAAGTAAATGATCATTAAAAATTCACCAGATCGGAAAATTGATGTTGTACCTTACTCTGGAAAGAAAACGCGATTAGAACATTGAAATAGCAATAGATTGCATTTTCTTCATTCAGAAATTATTACTTACAGATTTGTCAGTTGTTAGCAAAAAAAAAAAAAAATTAAAAGACTAAATAATCAAGAAAATGGTATTAACTATTGCATACCAGTATAAGTTTTGAAATCACTTTTCAATATTCTCTTTTTTGCTATTTTCTCTACGTTGGACTTTTCGCATAGTTTTTAATTTGTTATTTTTATCTATTGGCAAATAATTAAAAAAAAAATATACTGCAGTTTGTTCGTTTTAACCCCGCATTGAATAAAAAAAAAAATCAACTTTCATTACATTTTATGAATTTTATGAAGTGTATTTTAGCCGGTATGAAAAATATTTAATCTACAAATGAATTTTTATCATATCACGATATTTTTCTCGTAAAAATTGAATTTTCATAGCATCACGATATTTTTCTTGTAAGAAAAGTGCTTAATAGATCTTCGCAGTTTTTATGATTTTAATGAAATTCATCGAATCCTTGGGCTCACTTTCAGTCAAGTGCTTAGATATAAATGATTTCCTTGTCTGTCATGATAAATTCAGAAAAGTAATTTTCTTTTACCAAATCTGTCCAACATACACAGATGATGAATGATTCTGTTTATCAATCATGCTACAGTATAAATTTGAAAAAAAAAATAATAAAAAAATAATCATTATTGAATAAGAACAGTCGTTTCGGTAATAAATCGAAGTTATGCAATAAAAGAAAAAAGAATAATCCTTCTTTGTGTGTCGTCTCCTTTCAGAACGTGGGCGATCATGACTCTCCCCCCAATTCCTATATTTCGTAGCTCTGTTTCCTAAAAGAAAACAATCATCCTTCTTCATGGTGCCATATTCTCTCCTCAATTTACTATATTCCATTGCTGTATTTCATAAAAGAAAGGAATCACCCTTCTTTATATGTCGTATCCTTTCAGAAGAACCTGGGCGATCATGGCCCTCTTCAATTTTCCAATATTTCGTAGCTCTAATTCCTAAAAGAAAAAGTTGATCCTTCTATATGCTTGTGTCCTTTCAGAAGAACGTGCGTGATCATAGCTCTTCACAATTTCCAATAGTTCGTAGCTCTAATTAATATTTGTCTCCTTACTATACCTCCAGCTCCATCCATTTACATATGATCATATGAACTAACCCTTTTCTCTTCAACGGCTTACTGCCACATCACGTTGAATCACAGGTTCCCGTAGAATAATCGAAATCAAGCGACGTTGAGCGTTTCAGTGCCTAGATGGGTGACTACTTGGGAATACCAGGTGCTATAACCCTGGATTTGCTGGTGGTGTAATGTATAAAAGCTCGGAATTGTTAGAGATCCATTTCTCTTTGGTCTCGTTATATTCATTACGCACAAATGCCCTTGGGAAATGTATGAATCCCCTACCCATGGCTTAATTAGTAAGACTTGTATCACTTAATCATTATTATCTTAAAAATCCTACAATCTAAAAATAAACTTCAAAAGATTGATAAACGGTAAAAATGAATCAAGTGAGTCAATCTGGCCCTCAATATATCCAGTGAATTTTAAATTTTCCAAGTCCTTATTACTTATGTGTCTTTAACAGTCTCTTTCAAGTGCAAGTGTACTTATTTCCATTTTCATTAAATTTGACTCGTTGATCTTATATTCCGTCCATGTCATTCTCAGGATCATTTTGTAGAACTACTTCATTGGTACCGCAAATCTCCTCTTGATATAAGAGAAAATTTCCTAACAATCAGTACCATATAGCGGTTCAATGTCACTTTTCTTTGTTTGTAACGGAATTTTCATGTGTCATAATACTTTGTTTAGATTTTGGAAGGCATATTTCATTATTCCAACGCACCTTCGGACTTTGGAGTTATATTTTCCGTTTTCTTTTATAAAATTTAATTAAAATTAAATGGTAAATGGTTTCTGTACTTGCTTTATTTTGATGTCTCTCATTCATCTCTTAGTTCTTGGACTACTTGTTATCGAACTTATATTCTCTCTTCGGACAATTGAGGTTCAGTTCTTTTTGCTCGATTTCTTTACTTGTTTTGGAATTTCTGAAATTATTTTTTGTATCTGTCATCAACACAGTGTTATCTTTCGTATGTGATGTTGTTAAAATTTGATTACATTAGAAATAAACTTAAAATAAAAAAAATAATTAAACAGGAAAAATTCATTAGAAACAAAGAAAATAACACTGAAATGTTATGGAGTATTAGTCTTCCTATTTGCCAGTGAATGCTGGACCATCTCTTCACAGATTAAGAAGAGGCTAGAAACAACAGCAATGTGGTTCTACAGAAGGATGCTGAGAATACTATGCACTGAATATGTGAGGAACTTACCTAGCGAAGTTGTGTAAATGGATTGCAGAACAGGGTTTAGAGGCTATATAAAAAAGACGGTGTTCAGTAAGCGCTACAATGGATAGGAAATTGATCGCGAACGTCCTGAAGAACGACGACACAAAGAAGTTAAACAATGTCTGTCACAACTATGCTTCTATGAATAACTTGTATTTTATTTTCCTCCAGAAATATAAAGTAATTCATTAATCCTGCATTCGATTTTAGATGATATGCGAACGAAAGCAGTTTTGTAACTTTTATATTTAGGACTCTTTCTCACAGCTGAAACATAAAATACGAGGCAAATACATAGACAGATGTGTTAATTTGATGCATCAGAGACCTACACTACTTACTCTCGTATTTCTCTTTCATATATACACAAGGAATTGTATCGCAACACATAATTAATAGTGTCGAGAATATCGCTTAAAAATGTAGCAGTTGCCAAAAAAAAAAAAAATGTAAACGTCGCAACTTCCGTGGGAGTTATGTCGCTAAAAATACTCTCTGAGACATATCACTGGTAAATATTCAATTTGTTGCTATGCGTTTTGGGATGTTTCTGGGTAAGAGCGAAGGGTGTGGAAGAGTTAACTATTTAAAAAAAATCAGATATTTTCATATTGCCTGTGGTTGTGGGTGAGCCAAATGAATGTACTGCCAAATATTAGGAAAATAGGGAAAATATTTAAAAAAAAAAAAAAAAACCAATGTCTTCAACCTACATTAGTGCGAGTAGGTATTAATTTGGAAGAACTTTCATATTTATCATTTTATCGGTTTTTTTCATGAACTGAAAATGATATCCGGCGTTGCTCGGGCAAAGTATTTTTCCTTTACTTCAGTGCGCCAGTAAGTCGTTTCTTGAGAAGTAAGGCATCTACTATAAAATGACATTAACGAAATTGTCGCAGTTAAGTTAAAACAGCTTGATAGATTTAAAAATTGCAGTATTCATTTATTTCCTATTTCTTTATAAGACAAGAAAAGACATTCCCCCATCAGGATTGGGAGATAATCGTTCTCCAGAGCTTCCAGTCCTTTGTAGTTTAAAGAAACGTATCTTCCCTTACCACCTATCTCTGTCTCCAATCTTCTATTCACAAATTCATTAAATAGTTACGTCATTGTTTCTCTCTGCCCCCTTGTAGATATTAAATTCCCTAAGCCCTATTTCCTGATTATGTGTCCCAGAAATTTTAAACATAAACATTGTTCCTTTCAGTCTAAAATTAGACACGCAATTCGTTATAAGAATCATATTAAAGAATACATTGAAAATGATTGGTTCCTTAATAATTCAAATTGTTTTCTTTCTAAAGTGCTTCAGAAACCAAATTTAAAAAATTCCAGTTAAGCTAGGTGGTCTTCCTTATATTCCATATGTGAAGCACGCTTGGTCTATGTCTCTTTTTGATTGACGGAAGAATTCCCGCAGTAGGCTACCGTTATTATCTGCAGTAGACCAGTTACCAATCAAAGCTATAGGACTCAATCTGTCCTGCTATTTAAACGATATATGGGAAAAAAGATCGATTTTCCAAGGGTATTCCACCCACACATACACAAAGTAATATATATATATATATATATATATATATATATATATATATATATATATAAAGAAAACAGTCTCATGACTTTCTGAAGACAATGAGTTAAATTCTTTAGGTACCGATGCATTTAATTTGAATTTTGTGAAGCCAAAAGTTACAGAGTTTATTTATATAAACAAAAATACAAGAAAATTCACTGAAATTAATTTGTTTACAAACGATTTAGAAGTAAGTATTAAACGTTGAATTCTTTTGTATATACATTCAGATGCAAAATTAATTTTCTATCCTCAAAAACACGTGCCTTTTACTGCAACAAAAGGCCAGAATAGGCTTAGCCTCGAGTTCACACCTGACTTCAAGTAAATCGGGTACACCAGAGGGTTAATTTGGGGTCACTTTCAGTCACCGAACGCAGAAGCATATATTCCCACACCTCCCTCCGGTAGAGCAAGCATGAGAACGAGGATAATGAACAAATGGTTTTATAAACAGCAGCCCCAGGAAGTCTGGGGATTCTCACCTACCACAGATCGAAAATGTAGGATACGTATGCCAGACCAGGGGCATGGCTGACGTCGAGTCCGTTTCATTCCCACAAAGATTACCTGAATTCTTTTGTTAACTGGAGCAAGGAATGGCTTGTTGATTAAAACTCCTCCAAAACGAAAGTGCTCTTTTTTAATCATCTGAGAGACCTCTTTTTACCTTCCATCAGCATGGCTGATGCTAACCTCCAAGAAAGTAACACATCGTGCCTTCTCGGGCTAACGTTTTCCGCCGACATGAAATGGAAAGATTATATTGAATCAATTGCTTAGTCCGCTGCTATGAAAGTTGGTTCCTTGTGTATTGCAAGACATTTTTTCGCGTCAGAATCTATTTTACATATTTATAAGTCTAATATTCGTCCTGGGTTTGAATATTTCTACCACATATAGACTGTTGCTCCTGCAATATATTTAAAGATTCCTGATAAAATCCAAAGAAAAATCTGCAATATCAATGGTCCTTAACTAGCATCTTAGTTTTAGTCACTGAATGCTAATGCAAATGGCGGATGAGTGATGTCAACAAACAACCAGTGAAAAACTATGTTGTCGTTACACTATTCTATATTACTTTCTGTGTAAAGTTGTCCAATATGTCCACCTAACACAGGTTTTAGTGGGATATACGTATTTGCGCCAGTCTACTTGAGGTACGGTAAGTGGTGTATAAGAATTGTTTGGAATCCTGTCCCACTTGTTTACAACTTGTTGCTAAACGTTTGTCTTTTATAACCGCCATATAACTGT
Source organism: Acanthosepion pharaonis (assembly GCA_903632075.3). Classification (NCBI taxonomy): domain Eukaryota; kingdom Metazoa; phylum Mollusca; class Cephalopoda; order Sepiida; family Sepiidae; genus Acanthosepion; species Acanthosepion pharaonis. The sequence goes on from CAHIKZ030001813.1 coordinate 4,630,792, forward strand.
TATGGAGTGATTTCACAGTGAAGGCTTGTATTTGTACTAAGTCGGTCCTAAAATAGGTTCGACGTACAAAACGTTAGGAACTTGATATAATAGGTATAACGCAGAGTAATCTAGTTGTGGTCGCTGATACTTTAGCAGTCGACTAACTGTCGTCAGACATCGACTGACTGACCATCTCACACGTTACTCTTATTACTCCTACTTATTATAGGTGGGAGAGTCTATTAACAATAGAATAGGTGTGTTCCACTATAACAATAACTCAACCCCAAGTTATCTTTTAGGCTTACTTAAAATTTGGAACTAACAGTTGAAATTTCTGAGAGTCATTATGAGGAAAGACAACTTGGAAAATTTAACACTCACAAAGCGGCAAGGCCAAGGATGAATAGTGAAGAATCAAACGCTGGTTAGAGCTACATGGAACAGGAGGTTGTGGAGAACAATGATCATCCACGTTCTAAATGGACACAGCATATAAATATTGATGTTATAATACTAAAAAAATAATGGTCTTTGTTGCATTTCCATAGTAATTAAGACAGGATGCAATTAATTGTATATAAATGTATTTAATAATTTTCTTTCATTGAATATCCATTATACTCGTTAAAGTATATGGTAATGCATTGTATGTACCTATGTGATGAAATATTTTAGAAGTATTAGATGCTACAATTCATCTTTTTGTTATCTGGATTATCTGCTGTCACTTAATCTCAAGGGTAATTCGCTAGTTATGTCTTGTGTAAATACACAAGGGATAATAATACTACTAATAATATTAATAATAATAATAATAATTATTATTATTATTTATTGGATTATTATTATTTATTTATTTATTGAAATTAAATTGATCTACCTACATTGTCCTTGGTATGACGATGAACTACATCCGGTATCAAAGCCCCTGATCAGGAAATTGGAGGTTTTGAGGAGGGCGAAACCACCTCTTAACAGATTTTGTTCCTCGGTCCCCACCCTGACTAGGGATGGTATCACCTTTTAAGGTCCAAACTATGAGAAAATAGTGAAAACCCCATACAAAAATCAACAATACATTTTTATAGTAAAATTACCAGCAATACGTTTTTTTTATGAAAATTACCAAAATACATTTTTGTAGTGAAATTACCGCGATATTTTTTTAAAAAGTTAACAACAATACATCTTATCCTTGACAAACTATACAGGGTGCGATGGGTAAATTGTCGCCATTTTATATTTTTCATTTCGCGTAAGAAGGTTGTTTGCTTTTTCTTTATTTTGTCGACTGCACAGTATAGTAGGGTCAGTTGGGCACCGTCTGCGAGAAAAAGAGCACCATTACGTAATTCACTCCGTCAGAAATTTGTAAACAGCATGTTGAAGCTTCAATATTTCATAGTGTTTGGGTGCCAATCTGAGAACTGTGCAGAGGATTCGGAAAGAGTTGGATGAGTCTAATGGTGATTATGAATGTGTTTGGAGTAATAACTAGTGATGGGGATGTATTCTCCATTCATTTTCCTACAGGGTCCCGGATTCAACACGACATCAAGTGCCTTGGGAAGGTAATGCTGCCCTAGGTCAAGAGGGTGGATGCTGGAAGAACCTGTCTGACAACAGGACTAAGCACCATGATACACAAGCAGGAGAACCCAGTCCTAGCTGTCAGACAATTACTGTGATTATATCACATCTTAAATCTGACCCCCTAACTCCCCCCGACTACAGCCCCATTGTTTATTATATGTGGGGCGTAGTTGAGCGAGAGACCAAGAAAACTCTTTGTAATACCAAAGATGAACTGAAGGCAAGGATTATGGCAGAATTCAACAACTTAAACAAGAAGACCACCCAGAAGAATTGCAGGAGATTCCGAAGCCGTTTGGAATCCGTGTTGAAGCCAATAGCGATTTTATTGAACAAATTTACTCTTTATATTTCAAGATATTTTTGTGTAACTTTGTTAAATATATCTGTTAAAATAAGATGTCAGTGTTATTTTCATTTTTGCTTAATTTACACAACAATTTATCCATTGCACCCTATGTAACTAAAAAGAAGAAAAAAACAACATACGTTTACCCTGAAAGTATAAACTTATGTACAAACAGTGGAAAGCACAAAATTGCATTATTATTGCATCATTATTATTATACATGTCTGTGCAATGAAACTTTAGAAGTATTATATAACAATATGCAAAAATTTCTCTATGTCCATTTTAGATTAAATCAAGTATTCAGTTTTGATCTGTGTTCACCATATCAGCTTTTTTCCTTATACACTTGATTGTAGAAAACCGAGTCTTTCATTAACCATACTTGAAGTATTTTTCAGCTTTGAGATATTTTAAAATTTTGTTCGCTTTCTTAGAGCAAAATTTCTTCTGATTGAATAAATAACAAGCTAGCAGAATGAGATTACCGGATGTCTCATAAAAAAGACATCGTACATTCTGATCGAGACTTATTATGCAACGGATATGAGTGCCGAAATTAACGAGAAGGTTTCCATGAGGACATATCTGAGATGGAACTGAATTATCAAAGCTTCTGCGAACTAAGCCAGAGGGATAACATATACGATTTTTTTCAAGCTCAAAATCAAATATCTTAAACATTTCTGAAGATATCAGCATTAAATTGGCGATTTTATATCTGTCCACTTATTCCCCGCCAACATTAGTTTTTTTTTCGGATATAAACGTCATTTTTAATCATGAATATAATATATTCTTTATTATTTTACGGCGAATATATTTAATACATAAATATGCTATGCGCATATCTCAAAAGCATGACCTGTTAGGACAATTCTCATTAGAGATATGCTATAGTGTCATCGGTTTAGTCTCAAGCAGCCTCTGTTGTCTGGATAGTAGATAAAAAAAAGTTTTGTTGTCAAGCATTATATAATTATTGTTCATGTTGTTGGTTTAGCTGTTGGAATTGTTTATTTCAACAAAGGTTCATCACTCAAACAAAACAGATCTTGTGCAATATTAAAATTTTGGTTTTAGTATGATCAAAAGCAAACAATCCGTGTACAAAATTCAAAGCTATTAAGACATTGTCTTTGTTGTGATCGAAACTAGACAATCCTTGTATAATTTTCCAAGCTATTAAGATATTGTTTTAGTGTATCGAAACGATACAATCTTGTGCAAAATTCAAAGCTATTAAAATATTGTTTTTGTTGTGATCGAAACTAGACAGTCCTTGCACAAAAATCAAAACTATTAAGATATTGATTTTAGTGTATCGAAATGAGACAATGTTGTGCAAAATTCAAAGCTATTAAGATATTGATTTTGTTGTGATCGAAACTAGACAATCCTTGTACAAAAATCAAAACTATTAAGATATTGTTTTTGTGATCGAAACTAGACAATCATTGAACAAAATTCAAAGCTATTATGATGTTAATTTTCGTTTGCTCAAATAAAACTGTCATTATAAGAAAATATTATACTCGATAAATGTTGGAATATTTGTCAGAAGTGTTCGTCATTATTGGAGATGTGTTTTTGATATCTGATTAGAAGGACGTGATTTTTTATCTTGTGGCTTGGCTTTTTTATAGCAGGTTCTTCCGTAATAGGACCCTTTGATATTGTACTAATGGCAGAAACGACTAATAAGGAAAAAAGGTTCTTTATTAATAATTCTCAAATGGACTGCATGAAAAGAAAGCTGTGGATAAAGGATAACAAAACTGTTCTATGTTATAAAACAGAGACAAGATAAAACACATCTTTAAAAAAAGGTTAGATAACAATGGAGAAATATAAATATAGAATTAAGATTGGTTGTATTGAATTGCAAATAGAAGGGACGACAAATAATAGGAACTCCGAAAGAAAAGGACAAAAGACTCTTCAGTTAGATAAAGAAAGCTTATTGGTCGAAGATAAAATCAATTGACAAGCTAAAAGCCGTAATAATGGAAAGGAAGCAATCCTACAGTAAAATGATTTGTAAAAAAATGAAAAAGGAATAAGAAAAAATTAACAGATTATTATAATATATTAAACGACTTAATGTATATTTCAATTTCTATGAATGAAACATCCTGAAAGAATTGCTAACCAAGATTGAAAATAAAACTGGATAAAGAAAATTAAAATGTTCACAAAAAAATGAAACAAATACGAAGAACTTCCGAAAATTTGATCAAATGACCAGAAAACGCCTTCAGGTTTTCTTGATCGGCATTTTTCAAATATCTCTTCATAAAAAGTACTTAAAATTCGAAATAACATAGCAATTTAAAACAAATGTAAAAACACAACGTGGAAGATATTATACTAGAAATGTTTAGCCAATGTATATATATATATATCTATAAAAAAGAGACCAACACTGGGTTAACAAGTACAGAAAAAAATCATATATTATAAAATGAGGCAAGTATATTTCCAGGCAATAAAACAGTCGAAAAGGCAGAACAACAGTAAATGCTCGCGAAATAAAACAATTTTTTTATAACAGATGTGAGAATATAATAATTTCCAAATTTATGGTGGAGTGAATTGCGTCATGGTGATCTTTTTCTTACAGACTGTGTTTAAATGACCCTACTATACCGTACAGTCGACAAAATCAAACACAATCAACGTGCATGCGCGGAATTAAAAATATAAAATGGCGACAATTTACCAATCGCATCCTTTATAGTTTGTAATAATGTTGGTAAAATCTAAGATAAAGTTGCACTTTTTCAAGAAGATATTAAAAATAAAGCAAAAATGAAAGAAAACACCGTACTTTTCTTTTCAGATTAAAAATCTCCTGAAATCTTGAACTGGAAAACACCAAGACATAATGAGTTTCATTAATTATGTTTTATCAGATCTCTAGAAAGATCAATTCTGATATCCTTGCTTCTATCAAGGACTCAGCATTAGTGACTCTAGAGTTCTTGTTTTTAGAGACATCGGATGCATATTTATGAATCCCAGCCAAACAAACATATATGTAATGTACAGTTGAATGCAAAAGATCAGTGGATATTATAACATCAGAAAGGTTTACAATATGACGGTTATTCTTTGTACGTTTTTTACAAGAATTAGTCTCCGATTTAGGTTTTGAGAGAGAATTTTAATGAAAAACTGCATTTACAACTTACCATGTAGACGTCTGAAATGATATAAAGGAGAGAGCGGTTGGCCGTTTAGTCAAACACAAGAATATCGAAAAGCTATGTACATGGTATACATTGAGCTGCAAGGGAGACGCTTCTGGCCAAGATTGCGGGCTTCTCCGTTGGGCAGAGTTATCCACCAAAATAAAATTCACACGCTTCAAGGATCAGTTGAAATCATCCCTGACACATGCCAACATTGACACTGAAACCTGTGAAACCGTTGCTGCAAATCGTCCTTCCTGGCGTAGGACCTTCCGAATGAGGACCGAAACTTTTGAGTACAAACGTCGACATGATGAGGATCTCCAACGTCCTGTCAGGTGGGTCCGACTCACCCAGCCTCGTCTACCACCCATACTCCTCGGTGGCTCCTGTTCACGAATCTTCGGAAGTAGACTGGGACTTCACAGCCATCTCCGTCAACTTTATGGAGGGAGAAAGGTAGAATTGTCATTTCTAGAATGAAATCCAAATAATATCCAGAGAACGTCAACAGGGTATGAGAAAAAACCCGAAAGAATCAACTTACCTCAAATGATCGACCAGGTAGATCAGCGTGAATTTTAGAGTAATTTGGATTTTGGATACAGTATCAAATTCTTTATTTTAAGAAAGAAAGGAACGGAAAAGATATAGAAATGTTGTATAGCCGTTTCTCTACAGGAAAGTTTCTGTGGGCGGTACAATGGATAGCAATATCAAATGAAAAATCGAAGAGCTGAATATGAATATGGGTTACGCGCAAATACCCTTGGGAAATGTATGAATCCATCTCTTTCCCTACATATGGGTTAAATAGTAGAACGTTTATCTAAAAAAATAATCGTCATTCGTAAAAGAATTATTAATGCCATATTCACTTGTAAAATAACAAAACAGAATTGTTCATACAATGCAAGATATTTTCCGGCTTTAAATAACTCACAGAAGTTGATAAACCGTTAAAAACAAATTAATCAACCAATCAGAGAGCATTCGGCATTCTTTGACTTAGAAGTTATCGTTGTAGACGGATGAATTTTATAAAATCCTTCTGTTAAAAGATTTTTTCAGGAAAGTACTCTCTTGCTCTTTCTATTATTAATTAACGCTTCCTTCATTAATATGGAAAATCAACATCTTTATTATATCATTATTTTCATTTCAATTTACATGTGCTATCTGTTTTTGTTTTTGTTGCTGTTCGAAGAATTCATGTTAGGTGTTTTTTTATTTGGTAAAGCTCTTTGTCTTTGATTATGTAGCACCAGTCTATAAGGTCTGATAACTTAAGACCTAACCGATTCATTCGTTTGAAGCCGTTTTCAATCACTGATCTTAGCTAACCGTTATGTATATATAATAGAATGCTGTTAAGATTTCAATTTTCTCTTTGCTACTATTTTTTCTCTTGCGACATTCTCCCAAATAGCCTCTTTTCATGGGGAATTACATTTAAAGAAGGCCACAGAAGAAATGGTTCGAAACTGTACGGAAACAATAAAAACCAGTAAGAATTTAATCTAATTGCTATTTGAATATGTTACGATCTTAAACTACCGGATAAGTATTTTTACGAGTTTTATCCAATGCAAGGCTCAATAGCCATCCAAGTTAGAGGGTTACTGAATAAAGTTTGTGATATGAACGTAATAGAAAGAAGTAGGACGTGAAGATTATGCTGGATAGATAATGAATGATCCTAGATTGAAGAAGTTAAGATTGGAGAGTTCTGAGAAGCATCGACAAGGGACCTTGTTCTACAAAGTAGAAGGTCTTGGGAACGTTTTATGTGTTTCAAGTCACTCAGGGAAAAAAATCGTTGAATCATTTAAATTCTCTATTATTTGGCGAACTTCAAAGAAGGCATAACTTGAAATCTACGAAAAGTTCAAATGAACACCAGAATGCAACAAATCGCCCATTTTAGGCAAAATGATTTAAATTTTAGTAACTTAGTAATAACCTTTCTATGCGTATGGTGTAGAATGCACATTCCACTGGTCCAGTCTACAGATTTTTGCACATGCCTATTGCTTATCGCACCGGAATGGAATACTATGTAAGTTGAAGGCTAATAGATTTCTACGTTTATTTTGGCGTAAGATCTAGCCAATCCTTCAAATTTAGTTTCGTGCGTACACTAATATTATTCAAGAAAGATTCCGTATATACAGTGTAACCCGGATATAAGAGACCCGGATATAAGAGAAACCCGGATATAAGAGAGATGTTCTCTGGTCCCAAATTAGAGCCTGTGTTAATGTATATAAAATAGACCAAACCCGGATATAAGAGAAACCCGGATATAAGAGACTTCTTCTCCGGTCCCGACAACTCTCTTATATCCAGGTTACACTGTACTTGAGTATAGTACAAGGTTTTATAAGTTGTTTTTACGCAAAATTAGGAGGTCTCGTAATACAAAGGTAATTTTTTGAAGAGGTTAAAAATCATGATTCTGACTGGTTGAACTATATACAGTTATTTTTTTTTTTTATTGGAGGGGTTAAATTTCATGCAAAAAGAATTCAGGGGTCCTTTATACACGAATATGTACGGTGTGAATAATATGACCAAGGGTGCCACGAGGCGGTGTAATAGTTAGTAGTGAGTTCGATCCTCGTTGGGTGCCCCCTACTTTCGGCCTTGTGCCACATTTAAGCTGCACTTGGAAAATCGCTAAATAATATGACCAAGAAATTTGGCGCCTAAATTAAAGATTTATGGTTTATGGCCAGCAAATGATCCTTTGACAGTCATGAAAATGATTTTTTTCCCAGTATTTCTTGAATATCTTTCAACTGGGCATTTAGTCTCTTGCGAAAAGTCATGATTACCCACGTCGAAAAAAAGGACACGGCATATAAAGAAAAACGACCAAATGTTTTAATTCTTGTTTTATTTCGAACATTTCTTCTCTTCATTGTTCATATAGATGTTATTACAGACACAGCGTTTCGACCAAGTACTATCTGGTCATCATCAGGTGTCGTTTAATTCGCTAATATAGGATATATGTTGATTATCGTGATATTTTATCCCTGTGATATCGGTTATTATTCGTTCCTGTTGAATTGGCGCACCATTCCCAGATCTAATATCCACTATACAATACCCTACTGTCCCGTCACTGAACGAAATGGGTGTAGCTATCTACCTACATGGCAGTTATTGATTGATTGATTTTTAACGGTTTATCGACTTTTTAGTGAGTGAATATTGCATTAACATTTTGGGGAGAAAACATTGATCATTTCCATATGCAAGTGCTATTTAACCCATAGATCGAGGAGAAGAGGTGATTTCAACCTTTCCCAAGGGTATTTGCATGTAAGTACAGTGTAACCCGGATATAAGAGACTCGGATATAAGAGAGATTTTCTCTGGTCCAAAATTAGCGCCTGTGTTAATGTACATAAAATAGACCAAACCCGGATATAAGAGAAACCCGGATATAAGAGACTTCTTCTCCAGTCCCGACAACTCTCTTATATCCGGGTTAAACTGTAAATGTAACGATTTTGACTGGAGTTTGAATTTGGTTCTGCAAATTCTCATTCTGAACCGCTATAGATGGCAGTGAGTGCTGGGCAATTTCTTCACAGATGAAGAGACGACATGAGACAACAGTAATATGGTTCAATACTGAGAATGGCATGGACAGAGCATGGAAAAACTCTTCGAAACAGAATGAGACAGTTAAATTTCTACGACCCATAATGAGGAAAGGAGGGTTGAAAATTTGGCAGTCACAGAACATGATGAAGGCAAAAACAACAGAGGGTAACCTATCTAACGAGCCTGTGTAAATCAATGGCAGAGCAGATACTAGAAAGGACAGTAAAATATCAAACGTTACTAACAGATACAAAGTGTATGAGGTTGTGGAGGGTCATGATCACCTGGTCCTGAAAGGATACGGTACTTAGAAGAAGAAGTGAACTTTTTCATATAGTTAAGAGTTCGTTTAAACTGGGCGCTCCTAATCGTAGTGTAATTGTTAGCGTGCCAATCTAGCAGATTATTGCTAGTGAATGGTAGAGTCGGTCCTAATTGTGTGCTATTTACTTCGGGCCTTGTGTCAAACTATTCTAAACTTAATAAATAATAACAGTAGTTCATTTACACAGTGACCTTGTAAACAAGTGGGAGGAGTTCAAATTAAGATATGGACATCGGTATGTTTGCGTTTGCAAAAACACTGTACGTACGTAATATAGAGGTAATGTTTTATTACTCTCATACAATTGGATAATCTGTTTAACCAATTGTAATCAAGGCTCGTCTTCCTAAGACGCTCAGCTTTAATGAATTTTGTTGCGAAAATACTTTCTAAATTTGATCTGTTGTCGTTTCATTGGCTTGTATGCAAATATCCGGGATCGGCGGAATTAGAACAACATTTGCATTCCAGACATATACGAGCAAACGAAACCAGTTTACCAATCCGTAATAATTTTTATAAATATATACGGAAATTTACTAAAATACACATTCATGAATTCATCTGTACATGTACGCGATAAATTTAATTTTGATTTTGTCTCCTTAACAGGTTTCAGTCATTTTTTAAAAAATTTTCTGTTGTTTTGTTGGTGAATAATCTCTTTGAAAGCTCCACATCTTGAATCGACACTAGGTTGACTATGAAACGCACGTGCCACTCACGAAAACTTGAAAACCCGAGGACGCACTTCGAGGTTATCGGAAGCAGATTTGTTGAGATTACCGTAAAATCTGATGCGAGTACATTGATTGAATTTCTCAGCCATCCAAAAGATCACAGAGACGTTTCAACAAAACGTTAAAAACTCTGCGCGATGACTGAACATGAGTGCGAACTCCGGCAGGATACGAACCTGCGTCTTTGTGGGTAGAGTGAGACAGTCGTTACATCAGACATGCCATAACGATTCGGCCATGAAGAAGCGTTGCCGACTAACGATGGTTTGAACAGTGCCTTTAAGCTAAATCCTACTCGTCATAGATTCCTCGAAATTAACATATCTGTTCAAACACGTATCTAAATGTAAACAAAGGATAATATGCCGGGGAGCGTATATTTTCTTTAATAAATATAGCTTCATTATATATATATATATATATATATATATATATATATATATATATATATATATATATATATATATATATATATATATATAGTGGTTTTCTTATGTTAAAAATGCGACAAATTTCTTATCAATGTAAAGGTTATTTTTAGTGGATACCCGTATTTGAATCGATTTTGCCTTTATTTTTTTAAGAACTATATTTATTTATTTATTTTTGTCTACCTGCGTGAATATTTGAGAAATTTTATTAGTGAAATATCGGGGGCCGTGTTTTTTTCTCTAATATGATTTCTCTAATATTCAGGTAGGTAGACAAAAATAAATAAATACAGTGTTTAAAACGTAAATGACGTGTCTACTCTATATGTGTAGCCACTAAAAATAACGTTTAACGTGATTATATACATACATACATACATACATACATACATACATATATATATATATATATATATATATATATATATATATATAAGTTTTTATTTTTAAAATGTATTTTTCACTTTTATATATATATATATATATATATATATACGTGTGTGTATGATGAAGCTTAAAAGAATATTCAAGATAGTTAAAGAGAGACTGCTAAAACTGCTAATTTTGACTATCTGCATTGCAAGATAACATCGGCAACTGCCCAATTTGTCTGTTCTATACTTTGAATGTTTACACATACACACACGTGTATAGATGTGAGTGTTTGTGTTTGTACAAGTTGTTTGTATATGTAACTGTTGTACGTACACAGATGCGAGCGCCACTGACACAGAGAGACGCATACATATCTGTGCCAAAAGCACGTTGCTGTCTGATTTCATTACTTGTCTATAAGTATGGAAATAAATGCAGACAACGGACAAACGTAAGGCACATTGGGTTAATATTTAATTCGATCACTCTTAGCAGAATTCAATTGCGCCGTCCTGGTAATCATAGAATCTCCCAGCTTCTCTACAGTCATTCCACAGATAATGAACCTCACAGTTCTTTGACAGCATTCCACAAATCATATCGTTGGAGAACTATGTACGTTACGGCCGATAGGATAACTCACCGAATATTTTCAAGTGGGTTCTTATGCAGTCATTGCCCTTCAGTTAGCTATGTTTGGATGAAGCTAACAGAATATCAGCATTTTTATATTGCTAGGAGACAATATTAACAGTAGGAAAGAATGGATGTTTGAAATCAATCCATAGTTCAAAATAGTCTGCTATTCTGAAGTATGTAACGCTTGATTTTCAACTTCGCTCTGAGGATGGATCAGAACAAGAACTGGGAGGGATAATAAAGAGATAAACATTGCTTAGAGCTACAAAAGAAAGGAAGTTGTGGAGAGCCATAATCAACCTAGTGGACAAGCTTGTATAAATGGATGGCAGAACAAGTATTTGGAGGATAGTAAGGAGACAAACATTGCTTAGAGCTACGAAGGATAGGAAGTTGTGGAGAGCCATAATAACGCCTAGTTTGTACAGTCTAAATACATGAAAGAACTGTATTACTAGTAAACAGATAAATGGTGTTACTGTTTTATTTACGTTTTTTTCTTTTTCGTGAAATTGTTTATCCCAGTCAAGTGTTTTCTCTATTATTTTATCAGTCATCGTTTGACATCATACTTGCTCTCTTTATTATATTTTCTCTGAAATTCTTTTTGCAAAGTGCACTTTTCATATTAAAATACACTCTCCATATTAAACTGCCTCACACAATATTTTCGCATCTAAACAGATATCAGAAACATCGCTGATCAACTTAAGTCTGTTATTATTATTATCAATTAGAATTTTTTCTTTGTAATACTGAATACGAGGCTGGGCTGAAATGTTCATAGGCTGACTATGAAGAAGTGATGCTAGAGATATGAAATCTTGAATGCATTAATTTCAACATCTCTTATTAATAACTGCATTGTTTTCTTTCAGTTAAACTGAAATCTGAATGTTCAAAGAGTGTTTCTCCTCTTGGTCAAAAAGGTCATTAACTGCAGATATAACGTCATCATCAGTACGATACTGGTTCCCAGGCAAGTATTTTTTCATGTTGGGGAGAAGATGATAGCCAAATTAAGAGAATATGGAGGGTAACCATCCAGTTCAAAACCACAGTCCTGCACCATTGAAACCAAAGACTTGTCTGTCCTGATGATACAAGAGCCTTATCGTTAGTTCTCCTGTGAAATGTTGATAGCCTTTCGTAACACTCATCAGAAAGTTGGTATAATACTTGAGATTGATGGTATGTCTCTTGTCAATAAACACATAACCTTTTGTGTCCCAAGCACTGAGGCCATTACCTGCTTGATATTTTGTGGTCAAGCTTAAGACTTGTCTTCTGGATTAAAACCTTGTTCATGCAATGTTCGAGCCACCATTCACAGATGTTCTGGAAGTTTAAACTTCTTCTAGCTAGTTGAGTAAGTGCCTGCGTTAGGCTTCTGAAAACTTGTCTTCTTATTGACCCACCGTCTCTTACTATATTGAATTCTGGTTCCTTGAAACCCTATTTTCTTGTTTATTCTCTTTCAAATTATTGTTCAATACCCTTCCTGGCAGACAGGGAAACGGGTTTTCCCCCTTTGCAAAAGCGGGTTTAACATGTCTTGTCAGATTCCTGAAGACCATCAATGTGATTTTTAAAGACACTATGTGAGACGAATTTTCTTCATGGAATGCTAAGTTATAACACACTTAATCTTAGAAATTATGAATTTGGTTCAAGTGATGTTTGAACCACAGGAGAGTGTATATATATATATATATATATATATATATATATATATATATATATATATATATATATATATATATATATATGATAAAAATATACTTCTATGGTCTGCTATATTTATGGGTAAAAGTGATCAATATCAGGGATAAAGCGTATGTGAACATAAAATATAGAAGTAGACACCGGGTTCAACACCAAGTGGCGACAGTCTGCTTTATGCTTGAACTTATTCTTCATGAAGATTGCGTTCAAGAGTAAAACTGACTGTGGTCTCTAGGTGTTGATTTCAGTTTCCAAGTTTTGATATTTTAGATGTACAAGAAGCTCCGAAATGTTCTTGGTCAAATTCATTTCCCTAAATCTCACAGATTGCTCAAACATATGATATTTTTGGGAGTGGCTTGTATGTCGATTCGAGAACCTTTCTTCGTCGCTTTATGTTTAGTTTTAATACTAGCAACAAATCGATTTTTCGTTTGCTTACTTTTTTATTTGGTGTCAATTTGGTGATATATCGTATGGTTCGAAGTACTTATAAGTCTCCGAGGAGAAATCTCTGTGAGAAAATGTGCCCTGTTTGCCAAAACCCATCAGTGATTTCTGGGGATATAGATACGACTGAAAAAATGTTATGTGAATAAAAACATAAACGTTGTCTATTGTAGTTTCAATTATTCTTTACTCTTACTGGGAAAAATAAAAATGACAGCTAATAACGACGGTCACTGACAACAAAAATGGCGCCTCAATGTTTTTATTCCAACACATACACACACAGATACGTACACACACTTCCAAGCACCCGCTAGCAATAATCAAGCTGATCCCGCAATCAATTAACCGAAGTTTATCTGACAATTCTTCCAATGAAACCATCATCAACTCATCCAAAAGAAGATTATGAAACATTTCTAAATGATAGTGGATTTTCAACAGCACTCACATACGCAACACATAGTACAAAAAAAGCCAACACTGACTTAGAAGTACATCGAGACAACCTATACATTACCAAATGGAAAACATATAAAAAGTAAGCTCTGAGAAAAAACAAACAAAAAAACAAAAAACAAAAAAAAAAGCAAGAAGAAACATCATATGGTTCAACCCACCGTACAGCAAAAATATAAAAATCAACGTACGAAAAATATTCATTAAATTCATACACAAAAATGACCGCACCATTTACCACTTTGCAGAAGATATAAAAAAAAGTTGCACTGACAATATGAGTCAAATAAATAAACAACACAGAAAAATAACCAAAAAATCAGCCGAGCAAATGAAACACATCTGTAACTGCAAAAACAAACAATGAGTGTCACTTAAATGTCAATTACATGTAAAAATTTGTTCTAGAGAAAGTAATGGATTTTTATTAATCCAACAGATATTTTTATCACTTTAGACGCTATTTTTAGTGTATACTCGTATTTGAGTAGACGCCTCATTTATTTATTAAACAGTATAATTATTTATTTTCTATGATAAATATAGCATATCTTAAACAATATATTTTACATAATGTATGTAACATTAAGTTTTCAATCATCACCTGGAGACAAAAATGAATACTTGTAGTAACATATAATTTATAGCTCTGTTATTCAACTCCAAACACTATTTCAGTAACACCAGTACGAAATGTGCGATATATATATATATATATATATATATATATATATATATATATATATATACACACAGGGTGTTCAAAAAGTTACGTTGGAATTTCGCATAAATTTATATCTTTTTTTAGTAGTAAGATTAACATAGGGTAATTAATCATCTTCTTATCTTATATTGGTAACAATTAATCTAATTTCAGAAAAAAGAATAAATTCATGAAAATACCTTATCGAACACTATATATATATATATATATATATATATATATATATATATGTGCAGTGTGTATTGGAAAACGCTCAATATCAATGATAGACCTAACACATTTAGTTGAATGGATACGAGTTCATGAACTTGAGTTTCACGCTTATGCGATCCTCAAACAAACTCTATGTATTGCATAAGCGTGAAACTGACGGTCACAAACTCATATATATATATATGTGTGTGTGTGTGTGAAAAGTGTATATAAATAAATATATATATTATATGCGCGGTACTTATTAGAAAGCGCTCAATATCAGAGATAGAGCAAACATATTTGGTTGGATAGATGTGAGTTTGTCTGACGATCGCTAAAGGGTCACAAACTCACATATATATATATATTAAGGAGGATTTGAGACAATTATCATCGTGTCTAGAAGAATCCTCAATAATACAGAAAGCACTGAATATTTGGGATTCATCAGCAGTGCGCATCCACTACCGAGAATTGAAACCCGGACAGTTACATTGACAGGCAAACGTCATACCAACTGTACTAACGGGCCTCAGTAACGAAGCGGTAGCGAACTAGATTCGATATTGCGTTCACATGTTCCGTGGTGGAACTCATCCAAGTTCCTTTACCCATGGATAGAGAGAAAGAGATCCTTTGTTGACATCTCGGGGTGGTGCAATGGTTAGAAAGATTGTCTCGCTAGAACAATTACGAGTGAGTTCGATCCTCACTGGGTGCCCAATAATTTCAGCCTTGTACCGCATCTAAGCTAAGCTTGGGAAATCACTATATATTGTCTTTGCATATCAGAAGCATTCGACACGGAAGTTTTGGAACTCAGTGGCACGCCCAGTATTAATACACAAATCTATAGGAACGGGCTAGATTGGACGCGTCACTTGATCAGGGAGGATTAAATAGCGCATTCCCAAACGACCACTGTTTTGACAGATAAAGTGGAGGTAAAAGTTTACAATATAAACTAATTTCCCCTTTTAAAGGATTCAATAGAGAAGTTATCCAGCTTTTAAAATCAATCAGAATAATGGGAAAAATGATACTATTGACCGAATTAAAATGAAAGAAAGATATCGACGAGGGAGCAGAACGCTTTGAAGAAAACAGACGTGCAGTCACGCAAACGCAAAAATAACCGTATGAAAGAGACGGTCGGCGGATGATGACAATATTCTCTTTATGTGCGACAACCGCGGCTGTGTTTGCTTCTCATAAGCTTGACTGGTCAGTCTTTACTCGTAGCCATACACTAAAAACCCCAACATATTACAATCAACGACTCCCTTCAGATCCATCCTGCCTAAGTTGTTCATAAATTATGTAGAAATAATCCCGTATTTTTTAGCTTTGTAAAACATCAAAATATCAATGTAGAATCAAAAATTTAATCGAAATAAGATTTTTTATGTCATATTTGATAAAAAGATTAAAAAAAAAAAACTCTTGCTAATCTTAAGAAACATTCGGTATCTTATTCTTTATCCGTCGTGTCCCTTCAGGACGTAGGTGATCAAGACTCTCCCCGATTTCCTGTCCTTTGTAGATCTTAATAAATTTTGTATTTTTGTTATTTTTCCTAAACCCTGTTTCGCCATATATTTACTTGAGTTCGGCATGTATGCTATGCGTTGTTTTCATCTCTCCCTCTTGCCTTCAATGTCATGTGTGTATCAGAATTTCCAAGCCCTCCTTCCTCATTATGTACCCAAGAAGTTTCAACTGTCTCTTCCGGAATGAGTTCCTTTTTGTTTCCGTTTTCTTTAAAACCTCGTCGTTGGTCAAAATCTGTCAATGGTATTGCCAGCATCCTTTTCTAGAACCACATTTCTGTTGCTTCAAATTTCTTCTTCATCTTTGAGAAGATTGTCTAGCATTCACTGTTATATAGGAGGACAGACGTCACGTAATATTTCAATACTCTTTTATTTGCTTCTAACGAAGTTTTTCTGTCCCTTAGCCTTTGGAAGGCATCTTTCGCTATCCAATGTGCCTTCGAATTTCAGTGTCGTACTTTCTAGTCTCTCTGTTAAAACACTTCCCAGATATTTAAATTTTTGTACTTGTTTAATTTGCTATTTCCGATTTGTAATTTGCATTTTGGACGCATCTGTTTGCTAACAACCATGCATTGCCTTTTTGCAATTAATGTTTAATACTTTCATCTCGCTTTCCTTCAGTAGTTTCTGTAGGAGAATTTGGAGTTTTCTTTTCGTGCCTGCTACAAAAACTGTGTCATCTGCATATATTATGTTGTTAAGATTGTGGCTGCCAGTAATGAATCTTGACAGGATTTCTAATTCTCTCAGAATTGCCTTGCTGTATGGGTTGAAAAAGTCCAGTGAGGAGAAATATCTTTGTTTAACAACCGTCCTTTCTTTTTGTATATGTGTTTAGTTCATTTTCTATCCGGACGCAGGCGGTTTCCTGCCACTATAGGTTCTTGATTATTCTAATATCCTTCCCAAATATGTCGAGATTGCTGAGCAGTTTAAACACATATCTGTGGCGTTCTTTATCGAAAGCCTTTGCGCAATCTATAAAACAACAGGTACACATCCTTCTGCATTTATATTGCTCTTTCTGATTACATTCTCAGCATACATATCGCTTTCATTGTTCCATTGTCTTTGACGAACCCACACTGTTCTTGTCGTGTTTTACGTTTTTTATCCTTCTTCGCGTTCTATTTATCTGAATTCGGATAAGTATTGTTATATGGCTCATCGCTGGATCGCTTGAACATATTGTACTGATTTTATTTAATTATTAAAATTTTTATTCTGTAACATAATAATTAATATTTATCTATTTCAATTTTGCACATAGTAAGTTATTTTGTACATAATTTTAATCTTTAAAATGTATTTTGTGACGTAAATATACGATTTAGTGTAAAATTAGTATTACAATGTAATCTACTAATGCGATTGTTACCTTAGGTTATAAAATAATGTGTTAGAAATATCATTACCCGATTACAGAAACGACAGCAATTAATAAATATATCTAAAAATATGATCGACCATATCTACAGGTCACCCTACTTGTGCAATTGTGGCATGGTGAGATTACTAAAATCATAGTTGGATGTTTTTGAATTCTGAGTTGTCCTCTTCAACTGGTTGCCGCCCAAGGGTATATAATTCTGTGTCCTGCTATTTACCAGCAGCGTTTTCATGGGCCAATACATCTCACGAGTCACCCAGGCTTGTTTTGTGATGAGCTATTTTATTGTGTCACCATCTCTAGAATTTGTCTCTATTTCTGATATGAGGTGTTATGTACACTATTTACATTATTCGGACTATTGCCCTCAATTTTGTTGCCATATTTATCACAACGTTACGGTTGTTCTACGCTTCGGTCTTCTTCAGGTGATTGGAATGTCGAACTGAACTAAAGCGAAATAAAGGGTTCAGTTCGACATTCCAACCACCTGAAGAAGGCCGGAGCGTACAATAACCGAAACGTTGTGATAGATATGGCAACAAAGATGAGGACAATAATGTAAATAGTGTTCTCTAGAATTGTTTCTAACTAAGGCTATAGAACTCAGTCTGCTCTGCTATTTGACCCATACCTTGGTGGAGATGGGATGGATTTACACATTTCCCGATGGTATTTGCACGTATGTGAATGCACCCGATCTCAGCTCTCCGTTGCAATCGCAAAGCATATTTGACCCTGGCTATTCATACCTTCTGAAATAAGATATTCATATTCACTGGTTCAATTGTACTGAGGTTAAAATTTCATAATTTGCTCACGAAAGAAACTGATACTCTTGTATCAAGTGGCTGTAGTCTTTAAATAGATGTACCTCTTCACTGGCAACGTATTTCGTTCCTCTGACATTTCATAAAAAAATTCCATTAGGGATTGGCTTCATTAGACTGTTCCCACCAAAAATGTGTTCTTGCTTGTGTTTAAAACAACGAAAATACAGAGTTGGCCAAGTCTTGTGAGCAGACCTTAGCAACACAATTTCGTAATAATGCTGACCACTGAAATTGGTTGTTTCGTAATGAAGCTTCTCTGTCTCATACGACGAAAAACATATTTATTTTGTCATAACCAATATATAAGAAGAATAATGGCCGATTTTATTTGATGTCAGCATATCTTAATTCAATTCAGCTGAGGATTTTTAGAAAAAAAATTACTTATAATTTTCATTTTCAAGCAACTATCAATACTATCTATCTATCTATCTATCTATCTAGCAAACTATCTAGCTAGCCAGCTAGCTAGCTAGCTAGCTGGCTGGCATGTCACGTTGAAACACCGGCTTTTGTATGCTCAACGAAGTTAAGCAACTTATAGCCAGGTCAGTGTCGAGAAGGTTGACCACTTGGGAATACCAGGCGTGGTCTTAATGGATAACGATTCTGAATTGGAGATCGGAAAGCCGAATTACAATTCCAGTCGGGTTCGCTATATTCACTTATACGCAAATACCCTTGACAAAAGTATGAATTCATCTTTTCTCCCCAGCTATGGATTAATTAGTATGGCGTATCAGTAAATCATTGTAATCTCAGAAAAATTTTTGCAATCTAAAAATATTTTTGTCTTTAAATAATCTGCAAAAGATCGATAAACTCTAAAAAACAAATCACTCAATCAGTACCTATCATTCTATGTATGTACATTTCTATCTATCTATCTATCTATCTATCTATCTATCTATCTATCTATCTATCTATCTTGCTAGATAGCTATATAGATATTTTACCAAAGATAAAATACTTTAAGTAGGAATATATTGTTTGACTCTGGGTTATTTGAAAAAATAAACGCATATGTTGTGATAAAATTAATTGTTAAATTTTCTTTCATATTCTATGTATTTCAGGACATTGGCTAACAGGGTTCTCTGCAGCTTCCTCTCTTTTGTTGTTCTAAGTAAATCTTACGCTGCATCAACCCTCTTTGTCTTTTGAATTATTGTCATTCATTCTCTCAACACACATGAAATATGTTACTCGATGTTTCCCTTATAGCGTCTCAGAAAAAGAAATCGGTGAGCCGACATCGAATTCCAGTCAGGTTCGTTATATTAGCATGCGCACATATACTTTTGGGAAATGTATGAATCACCATCTTCCCTGCAGATATGGATTATGCTTAAAAAATCTCAATGCATTATTCACTGTTATATATATATATATATATATATATATATATATATATTAATCCCCTCTTCATCTTTAGAAATTCCTGTTCTTCTCTCGTCTGTTACCCACTCCTATAGCTTCCCCACTTCATCTTTAGACCTTCCTGTTCTTCTCTCGTCTGTTACCCCTCCCTATAGCTTTCATTTACTCTAACATTCATCCCACACTCTCATACATATACTCTCACTAAATTTTATTTTTTATTCCCGGAGTTGTTTTTTTCTGTTTTCTTTTTGAATTTGTAGGTCTGATGAATTGGATCGTATTTACGATTCCAATGGAATAAATTATGGAATATTAGTGTTTAAGCCTTTTTTTATATATATATATATATATATATATATATATATATATATATATATATAAATTGAAAAGAGAAACGGCAAACGTTTTTTTGTTGAATGTGGAATTTTATTTTAAAATGTACATTATACTTTATTTTCAATAATTCTGCTAAACGGGTTTCTGGTTACGCAACATTCTTCAGGCCAACAGTAGATATTTCCACATATTAAAAAAAGGAATTTTTTGCGTGGTAGTGATTCAAATGTCTTTCTTGGAGTGGTATGGGGAAATATCTACTCTTTGCTCGAAGAAGATCGTGAAGTGAGAAACCCGTGTAACATAGTTATGGAAAATAGATTATAATATATATTTTAAAATAAAAAAGAACACATTTCAACCTAAAACGTTAGCGGTTTATTTTCTTTTTAAATTATACACTTTTCTCTCGTTGGAACAACTATAACTAACTTCACACACACGCACACACACACACACATTCTCTCTGTCTCATATATATATATATATATATATATATATATATATATATATATATATATATATATGATTGAATAGTTGTGTTAATAATATATATATATATATATATATATATACATATATACATATATATATATGATTGAATGGTTGTGTTAATAATATATATATATATATATATATATATATATATATATATATATATATGATTGATTGCTTGTGTTAAAAAAATAGTGTCCGATATAATGTTAGAGAACTCTATTAATTATATATTAATAAATATACATTTTAATCCACCACCGGTAGTACAACTCGGAGTTTCATGCACAGTGCTACCAGTGCTACTGGTATATATATATATGACGAATATATATATATATATATATATATATATATATATATATATATATACAGACGATCCCCCTCATCAACGGACTTCGGATGCAACAGCCAAAATCTGCAGGCAAAATGAAAATTATCTGCAGAAAAAACAAAGTTCCATATCGTCAGCGATATATTTCAAAATTTGCGTGCTTAGCGGAACGAATCGTATTAGTAATTAAATGACCGAAAGTATGATACATTAGTGCGTGCATAAGAAAGCAGCTGTGAGAAATCCATTATTTTTGTTAGTTTGATTAATATATCTATATTAAGTTATATATTTATTTATGTCATATATACCTGTTTATAATATTTACATTATGTTCGTAACTACTGGTAGATACTAAAGTGTTTTTTTAGCTTAAAAATAATCACTTCCCATCGACGGACAATCGGCTTTAACGGACCCCTCCTCCTATTAATCCGTTGATGAGAGGTTTCTCTCTCTCTCTCTCTCTATATATATATATATATATATATATATATATATATATATATATATATATATATGCCTTTAATCCAAAATATGTTCCGGCTTTAAATAACCCACAAAAGGTTAATAGGCCTTAAAAAAACCCCAAAAAACAATGAAACAATTCCACTTTTTTTAAATTTTCTGCAATACACCAATCCATTTTTAAATTCACCAAGCCTTCATTCCTATATTATGTGTTTACAATTTTCAACCGTCGTTTGTTGATCGTTGGCAGCAGTTTTCTTACGATTGGCATTTTTGTAAAACTTGTTCGTTTCTTTCATGCTTGGCCATGGTATTCTAAGAATTCGCCAGTAGATTTATCGCTCCATATCATCTTTTTATCTAAGAAAATTGTACGATATTCATTGTGATATAAAAACATTAGATCTTACATCGTAGTCCAGTGGTTATTCTTTATTTCTAAGGACATTTAATGATCACTTAATATTTTAATTAATTTTTCAAAGTCATCTCTTTCGGATTTCTAAATAATATTTTCTGTCTCCTGTTTTTACAGTATCCAAATGGCTAGACTTCAGTACTTGCTTGATTTCGACATCTCTAGTTTGTACTTCATAACTTAGGCTATTTTCTTTACAACTATGCATTTTTGTATTCTTAATGTTAATGTTTATTCCTTACTTCTTGCTTTCTTTGACTACACTGTTTAATATTTCTTCCACTTTTTTTCTGTATCGTCTATCAACGCATTATTCAGTTACGTATCGTAAGTTGTTAAGGTTATATCTGCCGATAACACATCTTGTTGGGTTTTCTCGTTCTTTTAGGATCGTCTCGCTATACAGGTTAAATAAATCTTATGAGAAAGCGCACTGTTGTCATATGCTTATTGGAAAAGGTTATAATTCCTTTTTATATTGGAAAGGTATGAATCCGAATTCTCTTTCTCTAGATATGGGTTAATTAAGTGATAAGGGATCTTTAGTTTTGGGTGGTAACCAGTCAGAAGCAGGACAACTCTGAATTCAAAATAATATTTCCTAAAGAGACAGGAAACCCTTCCACCATCATTCCAAGAGGGTATCGCAATTTGCAGAAAAAAGGTATCAGTGAAGACCCTAGCATTTAAAATCTCATATATATATATATATATATATATATATATATATATATATATATATATATAATGAACAACAGACACTTCAAGGTACCATGACAATAATTTATTTCACCAAAATCCTTTTTAGGGATTTTGGATCATCAGGTAACACTTCCAACAATGAAATGAGAGGAAAAATATATATATATTCAGGCAGAAAGTTTTCTTTAATAAAACGACAGACATTTTGCGTTAATTTTAATGATTGACTTAACGAAGTTTTGAATATTCCTCCTCAGATAAATTGGAAATTCCGTCCGAAATTTTCCGAAGTTCATTTCGGAAGGAAAGTACAGGAAATATGGTCGAAGCTTTCAACTTTCTTAAGCCATCATCAGGGTAGATAAATACAAATGGTGCGTTTAGTAATATTTTGTAAGGGTGTAACAATGTTTTTTGATTTTTTTTTTAAATAAGCTGTGAGAAAAGGTTATAATTCCTTTTTCCTGTGCGATGAAAGCGTGTGGATGGCATTTTGGGATCTAAGGTCGTAGAACTGTGTATCGTAACATAAGTCAGGGTTAACGGGGTTATTTATATACATTTAAGGATGTGGGCTATTACGTTTTCATTGTTTTTATTTATTGATGTTTGTTATATTGTATGAGTATTGCTTCAGGGATCATAAATCTATTTTTACTATTTGATTTTGTTAGTATTTTGGTATTGTTTGTGAGTAGCTGTCTAATTTTACTATGATCCTTATGCTGTTTATTAAGGTGTTGTGCGATGGTATTATAGTCCGATAGGTGGCAAATGAGTCAACGTGAAAGTGTGATTATGGTATATCCTATGTAAGACATTTTGTGATAAACCACAACTTCACATTCATAGAAAGCCATTTGCAAGCTATCGGACCATAGTGATATCAGACAGCACATTAATAAGCAATATAAGGATCATAAAAACATTACCGATTTGGCTTTAATATCCAAATAAATAATTTAAAAGAGGTTGGCATTCTAATGCATTTATAATTTCGTTACACTGACACAATGATTTTTATTTTATTTTTTTAAATCCAGTTCATCCCAAGCAAGGCAGTAAAGCCACTAAGATACAAGTGGTTACTGGGTGTGGAAGAATTAAAAACAAAAACATTTCTAATGAGCGGGAAGAGAAAATAGTACCCAGGAGGACAGTAGATAGAATTGACATTGCATTAAAATATTTGAAGATTAATATTGGCTGGAAAGCATTAAGCAGGAAGTGGGTACCATAAGCAAGAAAAGAAGCTGTTACCATAGAATTTACGGCTATATCCAGCCAGATCAACTGTAAACTGGTGAGATCTCGACGCTAGTTTAGTACTGCGCTTAAATTAAAAAAAAAATGTCTAGGTACAATAGCGAAGAGTTTATCCGAACAATTACCATGAAAGTATTTATAGAAAAGTCACAGAAAGGCAACTTTCTAGCAGTGGGAAATTGACGGAAGCCAAGACACTAGATCAAGGCCAATAATATTGCTGACTCTTTGGATTTTATCAAGGAGCTCTAGATAAATAGCAGGAACGCTAGACCACACGTGGCAGCAACTTCATTTTATTTTAGTAAGTAAATTCATTCATGAAATTTAATTCCGTATTATGCAACGTTTATATTATGCATCGTTGAAATTCCCATCTTGCTAACTTGCTTACGCAATATTTTATGTTCTGCTTAGGTTTTGATTACGCAATTAAATTCTAAGATTATTTGTATTAGATATTCACGAATACGTACGGTCTTCCATAATACGTACGGTCTTCCTTAAAAGTTCCTTAAAATATATTTATCTCCACTGAAATAAAATACAAACTGGAAATATGGAACAGTTTTACTTATAATATAGAATTAAAATGTTTTCTTACAACGTCTGAAGAGAATGACTGGCATACGAATGTTTCTTTATTCATGGCTGAAATGCCGAGTCTTATGTGATTTAATCAGTCAAATGCGCTCCACATAACACTACATATCACTTGATTTCTTCTCTATCAGAGCAAACAAATTTGCAGGAAAAATAAGTTTTAATATAGACTAAATCAGAGTAAATATCAAGTGGTTAATAGACAGAAAAAGATGTCAGGTAGGAAATCAGCAGGTGCTAGTATCTTGCGAATTTAAGAAAAAAGTGAGATAGAGAAATGATGAATGCAAGAATGTTTTTGTAAATGTAGTTTATATATATATATATATATATATATATATATATATATATATGTGTGTGTGTGTGTGTGTGTGTGTGTGTGTGTGTGTGTATCTGTGTGTGTGTGTGCATGTGTGCGAGCAAATAAACACAAACAGCGGGAGAAAGAGACTTACAATCTAAACTTGAGGAAGTCTGTATTTGAGAGAATTTATTTTTAAAAATATCTACTTTCATTTGCTTCATGTGCTACCTTTATTTTTGGCGCAGAATTTCCTACGGCCACTGAACAGATTAATATGAACCAGTATCGGGTAAGTGTAGACTGTATATTCCG
This sequence comes from Acanthosepion pharaonis, assembly GCA_903632075.3. Classification (NCBI taxonomy): domain Eukaryota; kingdom Metazoa; phylum Mollusca; class Cephalopoda; order Sepiida; family Sepiidae; genus Acanthosepion; species Acanthosepion pharaonis. The sequence goes on from CAHIKZ030001813.1 coordinate 4,655,997, forward strand.
TAGTAAAATTATCTCCAAAGAAAAGAATCTTTCATAAAAGGTACTTTGAGAAAAATAAATAATAATATAATATATGTATATATATCTTGTAAGTATAAAATTATAAATAAATTATTTAATGTATAAATCATATTTAACATTTTTGTTGTCACTTCTCACGAGAAAGAAATATATAAATCCAGTTGTCATATGGTTTTATTTTAATTTTCAAAATAGCTTTTAAAAAGAATAAAAATTACTGAGTTTATTCAGTAATAGTAGTATCAGGAGAAAAACCGTCCTTTTGATATACCGATTTTTTGTGGGAAGGTTTGTTAAACTTTGCTGAAAAAACAATTATAATTATAGGTTTCTGTTGTGGTGTCCTCTCTCTAAAGAGTCTATGTTGGACTCTTCCGCCTACTATAAAATTAGTAGGAGAGAAGGCCTTAGGGGAACAATCAAATAGATTGAACTCTGGGTCAACCGACACGTACTCACTAGTCGTGTAATACTCTTCTGTTGTACTTACTGTTTAATATATGATATATATGCAAAACTTGTTTTGTTCATTATTTCCATTATTCGGACTATTGTCCTCATCTTTGTCGCCATATTTATTACAACGTTTCGGCCGTTGTACACTCCGGCCTTCTTCAGGTGGTTGGAATGTCGAACTTAACCCTTTATTTCACACATGGCACAGTGGATAAAGGCGTTGGTTAGATCCAGTGACAGGACCCAAACAGTGTGAGTTCAATACCCAGTTAAGGCAGTGGAGAATTTTCAGAGGGAAATTAACAGGAGACAACTGATAACTGACATCCATTAAAACATGGCACGTGGAACTAGAACAGTCTACTCCGGTGAGCGAAATAAAGGGTTAAGTTCGACATTCCAACCACCTGAAGAAGGCCGGCGCGTACAACGGCCGAAACGTTGTAATAAATATAGCGACAAAGATGAGGACAATAGTCCGAATAATGTAAATAATGTACATAATACCTCATCTCAGAAATATAGACTTGTTTTGTTATTTCTTTAACCATTTACTTGGTCACAACAGTTTTTAAAAGCTAGTATGAATTATAATTTTATAAAAATTCAGTGTTAATTATAGATTAATGGAAAATTAATTACCCAAAAATGGGACAGTGGGCATTAATATGTTAAAATCAAGGATACGTACGGTCTTCCATAATACGTACGGTCTTCCATAACATTGCCCCAGGAAGTACCTGTGTCTTTTTGCCATATTATATCTTTACAAGGCTGAAAAGAGAGTATCGTTTTCATGTCTGGTCAAGTGCTGCTTTATCCTCTTTTTCCAGTCTTGATAGATTTCAGAATCGTTTACCTGGTCTCGTGGGACATGACATTATTTCAACCCTAGAAATTCTTACCCATGGGCGCGACGTTGCAAGCCTATCGCGTTCCAGTCGCGAATTCGATACACAATATTCAAATTAGCTCAACTATTTCGAGCATTTACATTTAGAAACACGGCATACAACTACCACGCGGT
>CAHIKZ030001813.1:4662500-4812500 GCA_903632075.3 Acanthosepion pharaonis
ATTCAAAAAGCTTTTCTGTACGATTTTTACGAAAACGCAACAAGTGTTTTTCTAATGTTGACGTGTCTTTAAGTAGATATAAAAAAAATTATACCTTCTGGGCTAAGCGTGTGAGATTTATTTAATGAATTTTATCGATTTTCAATAAAAGTGCAACATCTGATGTGCGAATTTTCGCATTCCCGCAAGTTTCCAACATATAAATATGCCAAAATATATAAACAAATAAATATTAGTTAAAAGTTAGTTATTTTAGTGCATTTAATTTAAAAAATGACACTTGTATTTAGAATCAGAAATGCCCTGGGTATAGCATGTGAGTAACGAGGAATTTCTTAAGGAAAATTGAAAGAAGGACGGTTATACTTAGTATCAGAGACAGAATGTTGAATATTCTTCAACACATCACGAGGAAGGAGTATTTGAAGAATTTAACTCACAGGTCATATTGCAGGAAAGAGTATCAAAGGGAAAAATCAAATAACGTACCTCATGCTTGGGTAAATAGGTCACTGAATCAGAACTGATTGATTCGTTTTTCTACCGTTTGCAGGTTATTTGAAGGTAGAAAATATTTTTAGATTGTAAGAATTTTATTTTGGAGACAATAATGGTTTTGTGATACAAGACTTACTAATTACAAAAATGGAAATTTGCAGCCACCGCGCAGTCATACAGTAAAGAATTGAAGTAGATTCAGTTGGGACTTTGGAAGAAGGAACAAGAAAACATCTTAAATTGGAAACAAAGGATAAGCATATACTCGAGAATAGATGGTTGAAATTGTGTGAGCTAGGCGATAAGCGAACCTACTTACTCCTAGAGGCCAGTTCAGAGGATGATTTGAAAGCTTTTATTGAGACAACGTTTCTAGGAAAGTATTCGAAAAATATACAAGCACACCAACCTCAGACCAGTTCAGACCAGGAGAGAATTACTGAAATCTACGTAAAGGTAAGCCGCGTGGTTGAGTTTTGAGAAATTTTAGATTAGATCGATTTCTTTTTTACGGCTTATCAACCTATTGCAGGCTAATTAAAACCAAGAAATATGTTAGAATTAGGAAGTTTAGAGATGATAATGATTTATTGATATAATTTGTACTAATTAACCCATAGCCAGGGGAAAGTGGTGGTCTTACACCTTCCCCAAGGTTATCTGCGTGTAAGAGGATATAACGAACCCAACATGAATTGAAACACGGCTTTCCTGTTACACCTTCCGAACCATTATCTTTTACAGCACCTGGTATTCTCTAGCGGTCACCCATCTAAGTACTGACCAGGCTTGACATTGCTTAACTTTAGTGATCGTACGGGAAATGGTGTTTCAATGTGATGTAGCCGTAAATGGTAGGGATAGTAAGTACGTTGTTTAGAGCTAAAAAGGAGAATGTGGAGAGGCATAATCTTCCATGTTCTGAAAAGATGCGGTATATAAAAGAAAAATTTAAAAAAAAAACCGTTTGGATATTGTTTTGCGATTAAAAAAATACTAAAATTCGAATTCATAATAAAAATAACTTCATCGACCTCAAGGAAAGTTGGTTCTTTGTGTCGAGCCAGAAAGTTTTTCTAGCCCGAGTCCATCCTTCAAATTTATAAATAAACCATTCGTCCTTGCATGGAATATGCTGCCATATATGGTGTAAAGACCCCGCTGTTCTTCTCAAGGTCCTCGACAAAATCCAGAGATCGATATGCAATGTGACTGGTCCTTATCTGGCATCTCGTCTACGGTCATTTTCTCACAGACATACCGTCACGTCCCTCTGTCTTTTCTACAAATACTGCATGAATTTAAGCGTGCTACTAGGTTGGCAACTCAATCACACCTGTTCACTGTCGAAACTGTGAAATGTAGCCGTCTTTTCTACTCCAATAGCTTCATGTCTCGCACTTTCGTGCGTGGAACTCCCTTCCTCTTACTTGCTTCCCTGATAGCGATAATCTTCACTTATTCAAATGCAATGTCAATCAACATTTTCAGATGCCTTGATCTAATCAACCATTCATCCTTACATGGAATATTGCTGTCAGATATGGTCCGCTACCCCCGCTGTATGTCTCGAGATCCTCGACAAAATGCAGAAACGGATATGCAGTGTGATAGGTCCTGGTCTGGCATCTAGTTTACAGTCGCTTTCTCACAGACGTGCTGTGGTTTCCCTCTGTCTCTTCTGTAAGTATTTTCACGGCAACTGTTCCGACGAGTTGCTTTCGCTGGTTCCTGGACAGCATTAATTTAAGCGAGCAACTAGGTTGGCGTCTTGAAACGTTTAAACTTAACCTTCTCCTCCACTCAAACAGCTTCTTCCCTCTCACTTCTCGTCTGTGGAATTCCCTTCCTCTTATTGCTTCCCTGATAACTATAATCTTCAAATATTCAAGTGTAATGTCAATCGACATCTGATATCTTGATGTTGTTTCACGTCCTTCTCTTTATCTTCTCCCCAAACACGTCTCTTTACTCTTGTTCTATACTCTCTGTAACCCTTTGCGTGCTAGTGGCACTCACGCCTTTCTTGGGGTGAAATGGTTCGGGGTTGATTTCGTACCTGTCAACTCAGTTATATTAAATGATATCAGTGTTTCTTTCTGAACTTCTGGGATGAAGAGTTATCATTATTTACACTATTTATAAACGGACTATTTTCAGCAACTTTGTTGTTGTTATCAAAACGTTTCGGCCGTTGTAGGTGCATATCGATCTGGGTAACCTACAGCGAATTTTGAACTGATCTTTTAGATAATCTACGGGGGCTTGACAAATATTCTCGTCCCACTGCCCATGTCTAGGTATATCGTTCAGTTTTATTTCTAGTGCTGTTTAATTATTGCTCGCCCGATTCCTCTAAGTCCAAGTACACACTGCCCAGAATTTGAACTCACAGTTGCTATATCAGCAAATGAACAAACCAACGATTTAATCCAAACTCTTATATTTAACGGCTTGAAAGTGATTTTTGTCGAGAATTCCTCAAAATATTTGTTATTCTCCAAGAATCTATGGTTTTTAAACGCTAATATAAGATATTCTTTTCAGTTGTTATTTAAATATTAAACTGAAAGAAAAAGAAATAATAAATTCCAAATACACATATTTAAAAATCGCTAACTGAATGCACGCAGAGTTATTTGCCTGTCAAAGAATAATTATCGAGGCGATCGATTACTTGCATTTTTATTCACTGAAATAGACTTCTTCTTTGATGCTATGCAGACTGAAGTACGATACAGGCTGTACGAAATACGAAAGGATATATATATATATATATATATATATATATATATATATATATATATATATATATACATATATGAAAAGAGATTTTAAAAGAAACAAGAGGGGCAATAGAAAGAGAAATGGATTATTGAGGAAAGAGACATTTTGAGGATGCTTATGTTACTGTGAATAAATTATTTCTAGTTTTTATGTTTCATGCAATGCAATATTGATTTTAATGAACTATGACTCTTAAAGACTGTATTAGGAAGGCGAAAAATATGGTGGCTTGGTTGGACCTTTATTTCCCTTTCACTTACTTTCACTCTGTTTCGGTTTAGCATTTCTTTTGTCCAGAAATAGCTTATCAAGATGGCTTTGGAAGATAAATGATGACTGACTTTGTTTCAGTGATATTATAATTGTGAGAATTAATTATGAACTACTGATTACAATAGGGAAAAATCATGGATGAAGGTAAAATATTGTGATAGAAAAACACACACACTCCCATATATATTCATAGAGATCCACCTATAAAATGATCTTCTTCTTCTTCTTCTTCTTCACGTTCTCCTTTTTTGCCATCTATTCACAAAAGCTCTTAAAGTAGATTCCTTCTGTGTCTTTCTTTTGTCAATGGTAGTCTCAGAAATTTTAATGGACTTATTTTGATTTTAAATATACGTGGCCTTCCTGTTTCAATTTTCATTAAAGCTTCCTCGTTGCTCACATGCTTTCTCCATGGTATTCTCAGCTTCCTTCTGTAGAACCACATTTCTCTTTATCTGTGACAAGACTGTCCAGCATTCACTGTCATATAAGAAGACAAATATTACATAACAGTCCAGAACTCTTTGAATAACTTCCTTAGCAAGTAAATATACTCAAATGTCCACGCAGCTATTTTTGTTCGACTCTGAATTGTCTTAGTGTATGCGTTTAGTTATATCGATATGAGTACACACAAATGAAACCCTTCTTTGCATAATTTCTTTTGTTAGCATGATTCTTCAACCCTCGCTATGTGTAATCCTTGAGAAAAAGGAAACATTGCGGAAAGAAAAAAACGAAAATAGTCATTTTTATACCAACCGGAGCAGTCTTTTTTTTTAGTAACACTAAAATCCTTTTTGGAAACACATAGTACAACAAGTGTTCTAGCGATTCCTAATTAGACCGAGGAAAGTTCTCTAATATCGATATTACTAAGCAAAGAAAACCTCGTCCTGTTGAAATCTTGCTATTCATCGGATCCTTCTTACTAGACGTTTCCTTACGAGAGAAGGGTTTGATTGAAATTTATTTATTTATATACATGGTGTAAACTAGCCGTATACCCAAGGTAAAATTCGAGGAAAATAAGAATGTTGTAAGCAAAAATATGGCATAGCAGACCCAGTCCAGACAGAGAGTGATCACTATCATATTTAATTGACCCCACCTCATAAAAAATTAGGAAGAATTTGGTAGGGAACCTTTCTCCACACATGGCATTTATCAGAAGCTAAAAATATTGATTTTTTTTTTTATCATTTTAGAAAGATCTCCTGTTAATAATAAAGGGTGTTCCAATAACTTGGACCTATTTTAAATGTGAATTAAGTTTATACGTCTAATGATTCTTTTTCTTTTGATTTGGCGGACATTTGGGCACTATTATTCTTCACATATAATTGACATGACTTAAATAACATGATCCAAAGGAGAAATAAATAAATCTTCACCTTATTATTCACCTAATTTATTTATCGCTGACTTTGATCCGTCTTAATGAAACACCCTTATATATAATCCATCTTAATGAAAGACCCTTTATAAATCCAGTGTCAAATCGATCTCTGATATTTTAAAGAGTTATCGGTACATGGTTTTTATGTACAAATGTCAACTTAAAGCTGTCATTGATAACTGCGTACTACGGGTGTTGTTCTTTTTCCTAATTCTTAATAGTTACGTAATCAATTACATAAGCATAGTTTAAAACTTATTTGTAAATAAAAAATGTATTGATATTTATTGAAGAAATCAAAGATCGATTTGAAATTGTATTTATATTATGAAATAATAAAAAAAATCCCGTTTCTGGCAAAAGCTCATAGTTTTTTTTCGCCCATTTCTCCCTTGCAGAACTCTTTTCTGGCTCCATCCTTTCCAGCCAACATTGATCTTCAAAAATTTAAACACAATGTCAATCGCTATCTTCTGGATTCCTCTTCTTTCATTGTTTTCACTTCTTAATAATGTTACTGTTTTTCTTATTCTCCTTTCTCACTAATCAGTTGCTTGAGGTGAAATGATTAAAAAAAAAAAAAAAAAAACGTCGTTAGTAAAGGAAGTTCTAATAAATGCTAAAAATTGCTCAAAAAATTCTGTCTTTTTTTACTAGTGGGCCAAGTAATTTAAGTCCTGCCAGAGAATGTTATACTCTGCATTTGAGATGAGATTCAGATATTTTAGAGCGTTGAGGAAGCTGAAAGATGTATAAGTACGGATTTTTAATCTGTTTTTCTTCTTCTGCTCAGTGGGTGTCTGGGAACTCTCTTTCCTGTCGTCTGTCCTGTGTATGACGATAAACTACATGCGGCAGCAAGGCCTCAGAGCTGGAGATTTTGAGGAGCATGGAACCACCTCTTAATTGCTGTTGTTCTCAGGTCCACCCTGACCCGGGACTCAGCTATGGGTAAATAGTGAACGCCCTAACTGGAGTCATAACATAATGAAAGTATAAAAAAACTTTTATAGTAAAAATACCAGCAATACATTTTGATAGTAAAAAAAAAGTTACAATAATAGATTTTTGTAAAAAAATAAAAGAAAATTACCAGCAATACTTTTCTGTTAGAAAAAAATATGAGCAGCAATACATTTTTTGTAAAAAAAAAAAGAAAAGTTATTTACCAGCAATACGTTTTTGCAAAACAAAAAATATTACCAGTAATACATTTTTGTAAAAAACATATTGACAGCAATACATTTTTGTCAAAGAAAGAAAATAACCAGCAATGTATTTTTGTAAAAAAAGGAAAAAATATTATCAGCAATATATTTTTGTAAAAGAAATTGCTAATGTTTCAAAGAAAAAAACATTTCAGCATTAAATGACCCATAAGAAGTTGATATGCCGCTAAACCAACAAACAAACTTTGTGTGAAGTCATCAGTGTGTATTTTGTAGCTGATATTGTGGAAATAGATGAATCCGGTGGATACATTTACGAAGAAGTTTCTGGTGGATGCACGTTTACTTTGATCTGACGGTTAGCAACTAACAAGTGTTGGTGTATGAATTGGCTAAACTTCAATAAGAAGCAGTTAATTTCTTGTATCTATTCTTATATATATATATATATATATATATCTACGTAAATGCACTATCAAAAGTATACATAGACATTGATTCTAAGAAGCTTAATTCATTCTGTTTATGGATATACATATTTATATATAATCTAAAAGAAATTAATAGATTTGTTAATCCGGAATTATTTCCTATTAGTTTAAACATTATTTTTAGTGGGTACACCTGTCTGAAGAGACACGCTTCTTCTTTTAACAGTAAAATGAAATATCCGCTGGATCAGAAACCAGGAATGTACCTTCTGACTGGAATCGAACCTGTATTTCCTTTTGGTCTTGATTAAAATTTTCCTCGATTATATTTATTGCCTGGGAAAACAAGTTATAAACAGATTTCTGTTGGGGAGAACGTTTTCTATAATAAGACTTTTGATATCTAGTCTGTTCGATATAAATGTTACCGTCTACTCAGACCCAGGCTGCTACTAAATGTTTATAAGAAAAATATTTATATGCATGTGATTGATTTTTTTTTATTGTTATTTCAAGCCAGAAAATAGTTTTAGATTGTAAGAAAGTTTTGGAAATTATAATAATGGTTATAAAGAACCGACTGGGATTGAAATGGGAAGTGGGACGAATGTTAGAGCTATAGAGAGGGGTAACAGACGAGAGAAGGTGGGGGATTAAAATTTAACAGAGAGAAGTTTTAGAGAGGGGAGTCAAAAACGGTTTAAGTGAGAGAAATATGAATGTTGTCGGATGTTTAATATATTAAAGATGTAACCGGAAAGGATACATTCTGTGGTGACATACACACACAATAGACCAGAAGAAGAGAGAGGGAGAGGAAAAGAAAAGGGGTGGAGGAGAGAGATGGGGCGGGGGGAACTAAAATTAAAGTGTATTTATTAAAAGGGCCGCTGTGTAATTAAGAAGATTTGATAAAATTAATATCGACTACAGGTTACAAATCAAATATAAACATAAAAATAAATATAATAGCTCTAAGATTCGTCCCACACTCTCATACTTACACTCTCTCTAAAGTTTATTTTTTATTTGTTTCTTATTTGTTTTTAGTTGTTTCTTCTGTTTTCTTTTTGAATTTGCAGGTCTGATGAATTGGATCGTATTTACGATTCCAATGGAATAAATTATGACCATGGAATATTAGTGTTTAAGCCTTTTTATTATATCCTTACTCTGTCCTGGACATTGAGTTCTACCTGGATTCTATCCGCTTGGAATTTTTTTATACAAAATATATGTGTATGTGTATGCATGTATGTATATATCTTACTTATTATAAAACGCAGATTGTGTGTGTGTGTGTGTCTGTACGTTTATATATTGGATCGGATGTCCTACCATTTTTCAACCGATTTCAACAAAACTTCCCAGGACTACGTAAAATTACCTTGCGGTGGTTCTGACAACGCAAAAAATTAGAAAAACACAATTGTCTTTGCACGAAATCAATTTGGAAACATGATAAAACACGATTCTGTCGCTAGAATGAAAGGGGGACAACTCATATCGAGTTATACTTATTATAAAACCCAGGTTGTTTGTGTGTGTGTTCGTTTATGTATGGGATCGGATTTCCTACATTTTTTAACCGATTTCAACAAAACTTCACTTTTTTTTGGCAGGTAGTGTTTCTTATTGTCTTGCACACATTTTCTTTATTTTTACATTCAGAAGCGATTCCATTTACAAGACAATTGTTTATAATAAAATTCTATTCAATCGATAGACTCATAACGATTGAAAACAATGTTTATGTTTGAGTTTGGGTTTGACCAATTCGTAAAAAAACAAAACAAAAAAACAAAAAACTAATTAAGACATGCGTGTCCGTCAACCTTAAACAATAATCATTGTCAATTTTATTTTTCAGTCTTTATGATGGTCGATACTTGATCTATCTCTTACTGTTACATCCCCGGGCAACGCCGGGCTCTACTGCTAGTATTTATATATTTTGCATATGTATGTGTATATTTACCACTAATATTATCTCTCTCTCTCTCTCTCTATATATATATATATATATATATATATATATATATATATATTCTGCTAGGTCCTGGAAAAACTGTTTATAAATACATCAGTGTAAAAAGTGAATAGTATTTTATGTCCCAGATAAATGCTGACGCCATCATATTCCGTTTAATCCATGTGTTTTGTCTCATCGCTTTTTATTTTTTTTTGCATGGTTAGCGCTGCTTTGACCACCAGTTTTTATGTCGGACACTCAAGAAAACCTGAAAGAAATTCACAAGTATAAAATTTATTTATAGTCTTTCTTTTTCTTTACTAGTCTCTGTCATTAGCTAAAACCTTCCACCTCTCTGCAAAAATGTTTTCAATCGTGCTTAAATATGTGAGATGGGTGAGAGTGAAGAAAACGTCTAGTGTTGAGAATGTGTTCCTAAACCAGGAAATACATGAGAGGATATCTGAAGTTATAAGCCTCTTATCTCATTTTCCCATCCGTAAGTAAAGACATTTTTTCCATATCTGAATTGAATAAGTTCGCACAAAACTCTCCAACAAATATTCACATTCATAACTAAATTATTAGCCATATTAGTATAATCCACACCTCTACAGACAGCAATATACCAATAATAGATGCCTAAAATACACTAAGTCTTGGAGCCTACTAGGGCGGCAAACTAATCCCTGATGCAGACTTATTTACATTTGCGTTTCTTAATAACCACACAGCCAAACTAGTTTTTACTGCATCTCTGCTGAGCAGACCTTATTACAGTGTCAGGGAGAGAGCTCAATCTAGCGTGATCAGTAGTTGAACGAAGCCAGCAGGTTCAAATTCAAACTCTCAATCACAATGATTTGTAACATTGTGTTAACCCAACCGTTACCGTTACAGTTTTGTCTACCCAATTTCAGTTACAAGGCACGGTCAAATCGTGGTATGGTTCAGACGCATCCAAGTGGTGACACATGCTGGGAACGTCTACTCAGTCCGATATTATCAAGAAGTCGTCTACTTGAAAAAATCGATCACGGTGATATTCTGACTCTAGGTTTATAGTTGGAGCGTCAACCTCTTATTTTGTCAAGCACCCATTTGATATTGTTTGAGAGCCTGATAAAATTCTCAGATATCCAGCTCCTTTGAAACGTCGTAGCAGTGGCGGGTCGATGTCTGAGTTCGAAAGGGTGACACGTGCTGCAATAACATTCGGTGGGGAGGAAAGATTTCAGTGCAAGCAAATGCCATGTTATAGCGACATACTTATACTCCTTTTGTTCAATTAAAGCTGTTTGAAGCCGATCGAACTTGGGGTCATGGAGAGGCTGATTGGCATCTGGGACAATTGCTGGGCATGTTGCAGATGGTGTAGTCAGTGATGCTTCGATGTTGGCAATAATGTTCAAATGAAAGTTTCTACATCCGTAAGTCGAGTTATGGAGGGCTATGCAATGCACACACTCTCCAAGCGACAGTTGAACTTTCTAGGACGCATAATAATGAAAGAGGATTTAGAAAAGTTGATACTGACAGGACAGATTGAATGTAAGGCAAACGGAGGAAAACTAGGCCTAACCTACTTTTATAATCTTAAACGAACACTCGTTGTCACTTTTGTGATGCCAACGTATACTCGTAATTGTAATAATCGTTGTATAAGAGACTTTATAATCAGATATAAAACTATAGTACGCCGTTGAACAATACTGGTGTCAGACGCTTTCGAATAGTATTCGTACCATTAGTCCTTCGTGTAGTGAATAGAATAGAGAATATCGGTTTCAATAATAAGAGAACATAGAGAAGAAATGGTGATCCATATAGTATAGAGGATAGACCAAAGATAGCGGGCAGTAGTAATAGAGGATAGACTAAGGATAACGAACTCATAAGACGTCTTCCTCTATATATGCGTTTCCTCTATAGTCACGTGATCTATTTAGTTTAATAATGAGATCGTCTGTGTTTGTTCACGAGCGATCTATGTTCAAACAATACCAATGAGACTTTCTTCCGACATAACACTTACCTATCGAGCTTGAGCAAATAGATGGTGGGAAAAATTAGGAGAGATAACAGACAAAATTTATTAAAAGCTACAAAGGACAGGTAATTGTGGAGAGCCATGATCACTAAAGAGTCATGGTACATGGAAGAAGAAGTGGCGGGCCGCACTGCATACTCAGCACAGACTAGAGTACATGCCGTCCCAGGGGTATCAAGTCAGACCATTGGGAATCGTTTAATTTTTGGCCGATTACGGGTAGGTGTGTTTCAATTGAATTTTTCACTTACACCACAATACATCAGAAATAAGTGCAGGTTTTGCTTTCGAGTAAGTGCTGGACGTTTATATGTGTAACAGACCTGTGGAGCAACATATCCTATAGTACATTCGCTGACGTCACAAATATCTAACGCTTGGCATTATGGTGCATTTAGAATTCTCACTCGTATTTTGTGTTTGTGGAGGGAATTTTCAAAATCGTTTTGTATGCCCCAAAGATGATTCAAACCATTGTTTCTATCTCTTCAATAACTGCCTACAGTTACCCATTACACCCAGCATATTCTGTACTCTGTTCGCTAACTAACCTGCTCAGCACGTCCTGATTAAACCTGTATGTAACATGATGGTACGGCACCGGCTTCATTCAGTTAGCGCACCTGTATTACGTGTTTTATGGTGGCTACAGTTGCAAAATACCTGAACGAATATGGTATATATGGTATTCATGATCTGTAATTAAAGATTCAATGAAAAGAGAACTGCTACATGATATTGATCTTCCTATGTAGCAGTGAATGTTGAACAATCTCCTCACAAAGGAAGAAGAGGCTTGAGGCAAAAGGAATGTGATTTTATAGAAGAATGTTGAGAATACCATAGATGGAGCATGTAAGCAACGAGGAAGTCTTCATGAAAATGGAAGCAAAAATTGCATTTATACTCAAAATCAGAAAGAAACAACTGTAATTTCTTAGATGCATAATCAAAGAACATATTGTGTGAATGGATGGCGGAATTAAAAAGACAAAACATATTGAGAGCAGCAAGAGGTAGGAAGTTGTGGAGAGTCATGATCGCCCACGTCATAAAGAGACGAGGCCCATAGAAGACAGAAACTTCTACCTTTACAGATCAGCTCTAATGTGGAGTACTCTTGTCATATTTGGGTAGGGGAGGCCCGGTCATCACTTTTCAGTCTTGATAGTCTAAAAGCGCTTCCGCCTCCTTTTGGCTGATGAATTATTTCCCGCCCTACAACCCCCTTCCCCAGAGACAAAACGTTGCAAGCCTCTTGCTGCTCTATTGTTAGCCTCATTACTTTCGTCTTCCATTGATGAGATGTGCGTTCCATTCCAGCAGCTTCTTCTCCCAAACTGCTGCTTAGTGGAACCAACTTTCAAGAGAATGCTTCCCCGATCGCAACAATCTTAACCTTTGCATGTCTAGGGTTAACCATTATATTCCACACATATCCCCATAAACTGCGCATCTCACTCTGTAAGCATTTACCTCGAGTGTTTCTTGTACAGGAAGAACATTATTGTTAAAAATCTATGCGTGCGAGTGTACAGTCCTATGTTAAACTTCTGGGACAGAAATGAAACGAAAATAATTATTATTGTGTTGAAATCCGTATATGCAACTTTCTTAGGGGATGTTTTCCTTCTACGACGGAAGAGTCTGATTGAAATTAATTTAAGTGGTATCTATGACATGAGAAAATGTATTTTTTAAGCATTTTCACCCCAAGCAAGGCGGGAGTGTCACTAGCACGTAAGGGGTTACAGAGAGTGCGAGCAAGAATAAAGAGGTGTGATAGAGGAAAGGATGAAGTGAACGACGGGGAATTAGATCAAGGCATCTGAAAATGTTGATTGACATTGCATTTGAATAAGTGAAGATTATAGCTATCAGGAAAGCATGTAAGAGGAAGGGAGTTCCACATACGGAAGTGCGAGACATGAAGCTATTGGAGTAGAAAAGACGGCTACATTTCACAGTTTCGACAGTGAAAGGGTGGGATTGAGTTGCCAACCTAGTAGCACGCTTAAATTCATGCAGTATTTGTAGAAAAGACAGAGGGACGCGACGTTATGTCTGTGAGAAAATGACCGTAGACGAGATGCTAGATAAGGATCAGTCACATTGCATATCCATCTCTGGATTTTGTCGAGGACCTTGAGAAGAACAGCGGGGTCTTTACACCATATATGGCAGCATATTCTATGCAAGAACGAATGGTTGATTTATAAATTTGAAGGATGGACTCAGGCGTGAAAAACTTTCTCGCGCGACACATATCACAAGGAACCAGTCGTTAAATTACAATATGCAGTGTATTAATGCGGAATCTGACTATTGTTGATGTACCCCTTATTTTAGAACCTGCTCACGTATCTATCTATCTATCTATCTATCTATCTATCTATCTATTTGAATCTACTAGTCAAACGATCTATCTGAATGTTATTATTTATCTTAATCGTTTCGTCTAAATATCATCTCTTTCTAATCTATCTATCTATCTATCTATCTATCTATCTATCTATATATCTATCTGAATTCAATGTTATTATTTGTCTTAATCAGTTCGTCTAAATATCTCTTTCTAATCTATCTATCTATCTATCTGAATCTACCAGTCGAACGATTTATCTCAATGTTATTATTTATCTTAATCGGTTCGTCTAAATATCATCTCTTTCTAATCTATCTATCTATCTATCTATCTATAAGCATTTTACTGTAATCCAACTATATCACCGGTATTTTTAATCTTCAGTGTATTCATATATATTCTGGGTGTTGCAATTTTAATTTTTGTAAGTATATTTTATTTGTTTCTCTCTTTACCCTTTGTTAAATATATTTTATGTTTTAAGATCTTAAAAGGCTGGTTATTGGATGTTGTACCTGTTAACATTTACAAGGTGATTGTTTGTGAAAGCGAGCTGAACCATTAAGATGATACCGTTTCAAAAGGAACTTTTCCAGAGGAAAACAGTAGAATAAGACAAAATAAAAAAAGCAGAACCACATTTCAGAATGATATATGGGCATGCCAAAAGGTTCATAACAAAACGGCAAAGTGATTGTTAAATATAAGAAAAAGTAGACATTTTAAGAATGAAAGAAGAAAAGAAAGCAAAAGAAATGCATTTCTCCTATGAAATAAAACGCTTTTCGGAAAATAGCCAAGTGGAATACAGCAGGACGAGATAAAATCTATGAATTGCGATTGAAGAAGTATTCAACAATGCACAATTGACTGGTCCATCAATTTCAAATTGCCTGAAGGAAGGAGAATTTCCAGAGCCGGATCACTTATATAAAAAAAAAGACACAAATTAATCATAGAAACAATTACAAATTGCTCATGCGCTTATTCCTGGTGTATAAAAATCCTTGAGTTGTTATAATAACAATCCACTCTCGCCTTTGAATGGCAAGTGAGTGAGATGCTAAAAAAACAACAAAAATGTTTACTGGCGGAAAATACTAGCGACGAGAGAATTTGCAATGGAGTTTTGGTTTTCTAAGCGTTGCTTAGATGTGACACAAGGCCGAACGTATGGGGAACTCAGTAGGGACCAAACTCACTAATAAGTCATAATTGATATAGCGAGACAACCATTAAACCAAGTCGAAGTACTCAAATTCACAATCACGTGGATTGAATTATAATAAAGCATATGATACGATCACGCAATTTTGGCTTCTTAGATTACATAGGGTCTTTATGTGAACAATGGTAATATTACTAGAAATTTCTAAGAATAAATGACAGGTGAATATGAGTACCAACGGGGATTCCTTTTATCAAAAGAGGTCTCATTTATTTTTAAAAAATTAAAAAAAACATTCATACCTTCATTATTATTTCTCATAGATACGAAACCAGGAAATATATATATATATATATATATATATATATATATATATATATATATATATATATATGGGGTGGGGGAAGTGTGTATAAAATATATATATATGTATATAATTATTTATATATTATTTCGTGGTACTTATTAGAAAGAGCTCAAAAATAGAGAAATGCTCTGATTGCTGTAATGTATACATTCACGAGACATTCACGAGAAATTTTCGCTACTCTTCCAATCTTTGAATTTCAACATAAAAATGCATATGTATAGACACAACACCACCCATATACATACATATGTCAAATCTCAAACTGTCCACATATGTTTATATATGTATGAGTCCTGGTGGAGGAGAAAATGTGTATGTGTGTCTGCGTACCTCATCGGGTGTACGGACATGCATCTATGTTTGCGTTAGCACGATGACATCACGACGACGATTCCCCACCCACTCCCATAATAACACCAATACACACAATCTACATAAACCCAAAATTTAAAAAAAATTAATCAGTTTGTCTGACGTTCGCAAAAGCGTGAAACCCAGGGTCACAAACTCACATCAATCCAACCTAAATATATATATATATATATATATATATATATATATATATATATATATATAAGGATGACATTATGAAATAAGATATATATTTTGAATAAGGTGAAATTCCTAAGCCCATGAAAATCAACAGATCCAGAGAGAGAGAGAGAGAGAGAGAGAGAGAGAGAGAGAGAGGGTGAAACAGACAGACAGAAAAGAAAATAACAGACTGGAAAGAAAGTCCTGTCGCTTTTTTGACATGATCAATTTTTTAGGCTATTTTTATAACCTTTAATTTTTACACACTATTGTTTTTCTTTCTTTCTTTGCAGATTACTTAATATCAGAGTATGTTAATTTTGTATCGATTTTACTACTTTTAAAGGAGTTTAGATCAGGCCTTCTCCTATCCACTATATGGATTCAAAAATCTTCAACAACGGAAACTGTAGAATATATCCACTCTGTCAATGGAAATGAAGCTATACGTGTCCGGAAATGTCAATAATGGTCTGACCATTTTCGATCGAAAATGTTCTCTCTCGAAGATACACATCGATCTGTCAATATTGAGCCTCGGCAAATCGCAGCTGAGGAAATTCCTAAGCAAACTGCACAGGAATTAGCAAAATAGTTCAATACAAGTGACAATACAATTATAAAACACGTTCTTGAATACCGAAAAGTGTATAAACATGGAAGATAGGTCATTAAAAGCGTATTGAATTGTTATGTGATATCTGTCCTGCTGTATGGTAACGAATGCTGGACAATCTCCTCAAAGAGGAAGAAGAATCTGGAAACAACAGAAATGTGGTTCTACAGAAAGATGCTGAGGATATCGTGGACCGAACATGTGAGCAACGACGGGGTTTTGGAGAAAATGGAAACAGAAAGGAAACTGATAATTAATCTCAGTTTCAGTTGAAATTTCTGGCGCAAGTAATGTGGAAGGAGAGCTTGGAAATTTTGATCCTCACAGGGATAGAGGAAAGCAGCGCATTACATACTTGATGAACTTGGGTCAATGGATAGTAGAACAGGTTTTGGGAGAGAAAGACAAAACTTATTAAGAGACACAAGGGACAGGAAGATGTGAAGGCCCATGAACAACTACTCCCCGAACGATCACAGCGCATAAAAGAAGTCATCTGACTGCTTTTCACTTTAATTAAAATGTCGCTTTCCATTACTTATTGAAGAGTAGACTTGCGATTTAACCTTTCCTCGTTAGAATTATCCCTCGTGATGAAATGTGCGTTTCTATAAACTTATTCCACGAAAACAACAATGGTAAGCGCCTAATGAAAAAAGTAAAAGCCATCTTCAAACCAGGTATATATCTGGAAAATAATGTGCGTTTGTGTGCTTTTGTGTTTTGTGGGAGATAAAGCCTGTAATCTGTCATAAACCAAAAGGAAACAATTAATGTCTAGAAGTATTGTCGTTAATCCAAGAAATTGGACAAAAATTGACAGAAAAAGGGTCTATCATTGTTTAATCGTAAAGGCGTGTTACTCTTATATGGTAATGCAAGAACCTATATTGCCCGAGTTGCTTGGGAAAAGATTATGGGACTGAATATAGAAGCGTCATTCCCGTTACTCTTTTGACTTTATCTTGTTATTGCAACACAATTTAAATGGAAAAAAAGTTTATTAATTGTGAATATATCATTGTTTATATTGAGTGTTCCTTTGAATCAAATTCTGAACTATTTTACGTCCGAGTGATCAACAGTTTGCCAAATAAATGAGATCTATTTAGCGGCAATGAGGAAAATATTATTTTGATTAAATATATCAATAAAAAACAAGCATTTGTTTCTTTTCATTCTTCAAATGTGGCTGGACTTTTTTTCCATTGTGACATGCAGTGTATTAGAGTGGATTCATTCTGGTCATCCAACCCAGGCAGTATATTTCTTGTAAACATGGAGAAAATAAAATTCTTAAAGAGGCTTATTTGTGGTGACTCCGATATGCACTGAGCTCCCGGGGTAAATCATAGGGTTGTCCTGGAAAGTGTTGCCATAGCCAGTATGTACAGATTTGCGCCTCACAAGAAGTCAGTCAGACATTTAAACAAGTGACCCATCAAACTGCACTTAGAGTATTCACAAAAGAGACAACCAGATGTCAAGACTATATAGAGAGTTAAGTTCAGAGATAGTTTATATGGATAGGAGGGGAAGTTAATGGTTAACTCTAGACTTGAAAAGTTCAAGATTGTAGGGATCAGGGAAATATCTTATTGGGAGTCGTTTCCACAGAGCAGTGGTTCGCAGAAAGAAGCTGTTCGAATGGGACTTATTTGTTTCCAATGGAATATGGAGGGAATGTCGGTGGTGTGCAAGATTGTTTGTAACATGGCGGGTTCTAAACGTGAAGGTTACACCTGGCAGAACCAAGGAATGTAATTTATCCGATCCCTTTCCATGGAAATATGGAAAGAGCAGTGAGAGTCTCGCCACATTCCGCCTGTGAGAGACAGGTTTGAGGTTGGAAAATAATTCGTGACCCACACCTCTCGGAAACGCCATTGAATTCTATCAACACTGAAAAGACGATTGAGCAGCCCTTGCCCAAATACGACAACAGTACTCCATTTTCGGCCAGATTTTGTAAAGTTAGAGGATAGCATGATGAGTCAGGTACTTACTGGAGCAGTACAGATAGTCGACCTTTTTTTATCTGTGTCTTTAGCAATGGATTGTATATTCTAGTTCCACTTGAGGTCAGGCTAGAAGCCTAATATTCTCTCAAAGCATGGTGCCTCCTCGAGGGGACATCAGTTAAGCGTGAGTGGCGGTAGTTTGGGGTCCGAACGGCGGTAGATGGAATGTAAGTGATGGAAAGTTAGTGTTATAAACGGATGAAAGGTTAGCTGCCAATTCAGCAATGAAGGACTTTCGATTTTCTTCCACAACACAGAGTAAAACTAAAACCGCCTGAGAAATAAATCTGAACATTTAAAAATATCTACAGATTTATGAAATGCTATTTAAACCATACACTGAAACAAACACACATACATACATACATATATATATATATATATATATATATATATATATATATATTGTCTGTGGGGAGTAATCTTTCTTTTATACAAGTTTTGTCTAAAAATAGTTGATTAGACGTTCTTGTAGATATAAAATAGTCATTACATCAACGATGAACACGGTGACAATATGATGACAGTGTTTGGAAATACATTCCTACAACACTTGATATGTACATAAAAATCTACACATTCAGTTAAAATATAAATTATTGACAATAGCTAAAAGAATAGCCGAAAGCACACAGACATACAGAGCATTCGGACATTTTTTACACGCTTGATGTCCAGAAACGAAAAAAACAATACGAACATAGGAAAAATTAAATAACACCTTTACCTTATTATTATCTTTAATGAAACTGGAATATATATATATATATATATATATATATATATATATATAGAGAGAGAGAGAGAGAGAGAGAGAGACAGGGTGCGATGCATAAGTTGTCTAAATTATGCAACACTGAAAATAACATTGACAACTCATTTTAACAGATATATTTATCAACATTGCACAAAAATATTTTGAAATACTAAAGAGTACATTTATTCACTAAAATTGCCATTGAATTCAACCACCGCCTCTAGACGATTGTAGACTCTGCTGCAACTCTTTTCGACGGTCTCTTTGTTTAAGTAAGTGAATGCTGGCATATTCCTTGTCATCAGTTCATCATTGGGTTTTAAGTTGGTCCCTCGATCAACTGTCACCCGCACATAATTATCAAGAGGTTTGCAGTCTGGGGTATTAAATAGCTAGATGTAAGGAGTGATGAGGCCGCAGAAATTGTCTGACAGCCATGAATGGGTTCTCATGCTTGTGTGATATGATGCAGAGTCCTGTTGCAAGACTTTGGTTGTTCTAGCAGCGATCCTCTTGACTCAATGTAACACTACCTTCTTAAGACACTTGATGTCGGTCTCCATGTTGACTCTGAGGCCCTCGTCAACACAGTCAGTTCTTTTCTTATCAGGACGATCAGAGTGAGTTTTCAATGCTGCTGTACCTTCGTAATCCCAATTAGACTCATTCAACTCTTTCCGAATTCTCTGCACTGTCTTCATTCTGAAATGTTCGTATTGGAGCGTTACAGCACGCCGTTTCAAAATTTCTGGCGAAATGAATTGCGTCATTGGGGTCTTTTTCTCAGAGACGGTTTCCAACTGACGCTGCAATACTGTTTCGGTCGACTAAATCAAAACCAAACAACGTGCAGGCGCGAAATAAAAAAAAACGACAATTTACCCATCGCAACATATATATATATATATATATATATATATATATACCAATTATATAATTGGTGTATACGGAATGAATTCCACTAACCAACAATTACTATTCTTAAAAGAGTGTTTGTGTTTGTGTTGTTTTATGCATGAGTTTACCACCCCATTCGTACACTTGGGATTAAAATTTATACATATATATTGTCAGAGGACCGGATCGAGTAACGTCTATTCTAACGTAATTTCAACGAAGAAATAAATTGAATAACATATGTATTTCTCCTTTTCTCCTTGGTAATTTTATAATTTTATACTTAATAGTGATTAAATTTGGATTTTAAAATTGGCAGTTTTTAATTTTAATATCAAATTCTATCATATAATTTAATAATTATTGGTTAGAAAATTTAAAAAATTTTTTAAAATTTGTAAAAATTTTTTACCCGTATTTTAACGATCTGAATAGCTATTATAACATGACTTCGTTGTCAGGCTTTTTGAATTTTCCTATACTTGTATTTTGATTGGTCATTCTAACTTTTGGAATAACATTTTCCCCTTTGTGAAGGATCGTTAACTAATTTGAAAGTTTTAAAAACATTTGTTTTGCATTCAACATCATCACTTGATAAGACACCGGGTGTGTTGAAACAAAATGGCTATTTTTGTAGTGATTTTATAACATGTTTATGTTATAAATTTTCTAAATAAATAATTATATATATATATATATATATATATATATATATATATATATATATATATATAATGAAGGAAATCTATGCTATAGTTGAGGAAAACAATGGCTAAAAACGCGAAAGATATATTTATTTTGAGCAGAAAATTATGTAATAAACATAAGATATCACCCATTCGAAAGTAATGGAGGAATATTTTTCAAGTCGAGAAGCGGAACAGATGAAAAAGAAGAAAATCAAAAACTACATAAACAAAAAATTATGAAACGAAATTAGTTTGAAAATTAAAAAATCCGGCACCAAAAAAGTCCTACAAAAATTAGAAAAAGAAAAACCCTTAAAGATTATGAAGTATAGAATTTTATGTAAAAAACAAAAAAAAACAAAAAAAAAAAAACGAAACAAACTAGAAAGCAATAGTTCAAACAAATATTTATGATAACATTAATTTATATGGGCACATAACAAAGACAGATGACACGAGCCAGAACAGACGAAAAATTTATTGTTAACACCAAAAAAATGTATGAATTACACAAATTAAGTGTTTTTGTGCAAAATATTGTCCAATGTAAATGGGGTATGTAAATTATCAATGAAAATGAAATATGCCTTTTTTACAATTAAAATTCTGCAAAAAAAGGTCGTCAGAAAAGAAAACTACATAAGAGGAAGAAAAGGAGAAATATTTCTCTGAATAGTTTTTAAGTAATAATTTAGTAAAATTTTGGAAGCTAAATTCGTAGTAACAGCTAAGAATAAATCAAACCCGTTAGCCGAAGACTTTTTCCTTGATGTGGGAGCGACCTTGATGTTCCTTTCAATTCTGCTGGTTGTTAAATTTCTACTGTATTGTTTCCATTCTAGATTGGGCCGGCTTGGGTTCCTGCAGCAGCTCATCGTCTACCTCGAAAATTAAATTCATGGCTAAATAATCTACAGGTGAGCTCCAAATATCTTTCTATGAATTTGAAGTGAAAACCCTTCATTGTTTCCGGGTGAAAAACAGACGCAGCTGTTTTACCACAAATCAAAATGTACAAACAATATTTTCGAAATTCAAAAATTAAGCAAGAGCCCAACATAATCTCTGTTTTCTGTCTGAAAGCCAGACGATGAACGATCAACCAGCTTAAATTCTTTAATGCAAGAGTAGAACTTCGGATTTTATTTAAACTAAACCATTTAGAAAGGATATTAAGGCAGTTGCCAAAATACTGAGAAAAGTTACTACCACCTCATTTCATGCCTGAAACATAGAATACAACCAAAGAGAACATTCGTAAATAATAATAATGATCTTTCTAATGATTTAATAAATGTATTTTTTATCCAACTTTTTGTCATCACACTACAGAAGAAACAGTTAAAATTATGGTCACTATCTTTTCGGTGATTAGTATATGTATACTCGAAACTTTTGAAATTGTTACCGAGGAATTCGATTTACAATATAAATATAATACTAAACTAAAGCCTTACTTTGTGTCCTTAGCTAAAACAAATCCTTACTTAACCGCATTAAGCATATATCGCGTTGAAATTTATGGATCGTAAAGTAAAACTGGAAAAAATTAAAGTTTATGACGTTTTTTCTAAATCTTAACCAACTCTACGATTGACGTTACTGTGGTTTAAGTAACTCAATAAATAAATAAACGTAAAATTAAACAAAAATATTTACTCAAAATGTTATTCAAGAAATCTATTAATTCGACTAGTTTAATTACGTTGAACTGTCTTTATTTTCTATTTAGTAGATCGAAGGATAAAAACTTAAGGCGACATTTAACTTCAGTAGTAATTCTTGGGCAAAAGAAAGAAAATCGATTTGTGGCCGAAATCCTAAGTTGCTTTAAAAATCGTGTATGAGCAAAATGTCTAAGCAGGAGGCTATAAACATTAACCTATTGATAGCAGCGATAGTTTAATGTAAAAACAATGAAGGTAAAGCAATGTATCTGATTACAATCTTTACAATTAATGTAAAGCAATGAATAAAGTTGCCTGCATCAGGTTCATTGCTTACTTTTCACTACCTACAGAATTGTTTGTGTCCCTGATTTATTTATGTCCTAAAATGGCTTTAACATATTTAAAGCAATTAGAGAGATTTCAAAAGTTTGGAAGCCATTTTTATACACGGCAGTTAGGCATCTTGGCGGAACGGTAAGCGTGACCACGTAGTAAAGTCACTAGTAGTTTCAATAATTATAAATGAATAAATGCAGTATTAAACAAAATAAATCCAGTATTAAACCAACTTGGGCAACTCATAATTCATACAAATATAACGTGAAACTATAAGCATATTAGAAATGAAAATTTAAATTGGTTACATTTGCAAATGTCAACTATACTTACTTCCCTTTACTATCGTGATCTAAATGCTAAGATCTTTAGTGCATTAAGAGCAGAAATGACTGTATTTGAATAATGAAGAAATTTAATTATAAATACCATAAAAATAATTGCTGATTTATAAAATTCATAAAGACGAGAAGAACAAGAAGAATGGCTTTAAAAAATCATTTTTCTACTTATTCGGTTGTTCAGAAAATAATGTCCGATTTTTAGAATGAACCTTTTAATTGTGCCGTAATGTTTTATACTAATAATTGCGCACTAATAATTACGCAATAATATATTCCTCATTCCTAGTGATAAAAACATCCTATTTGTTAATTCAATATCAATCTCACTCTCTCAAGAAAAATATGTCTCTCATCTTGAGCAAAAAAAAATAAAGTGATGCTTTTAATGTTTTGCTTCTCAAAGTGTTGCCAACATTAACAGAGCTTGGATTGACGGATGAACTTGTGATCGAACATTACGGCGCTGTCTTCTGTGGTTCCACAGTGGCGACATGTTTCTTGAAGATCAAGTTGGGAGACAACTTCCATCTGTAATCGATATTCAACATTTGAAAACACTAGTCAAACAAAGTTCACGTAAAAGTGTCAGAGAAAGTCCACGTAAAAGTGTGTTAGATAATGGTTGTCAGCATTTGAACAATGTCAGACCATCTCAAGAAAATTGGCAAGGTGAAGGATCTCGATAAATGGGTTCGAAATGGGATCGGTGAAAGTTAGAGAGTTCGACGTTTTTAGTTGTGTTCGATGTTTGGTCGAATAAAGTTTGGTGATGAGAAATGGACCCTTTATGACGATCGTAATTGATCGGCTTGCTCATCACAAAGGACCCAAACACTTTCCAAAACCGAAATTGAATTTAGTGAATCTGGTGGTTCGGCATTGGAGTTGTTCATTACAGAATTTTGAAATCTAGCGGAAGCATCATTGCTGAAGTCTACTACCAAGATGAAATGCACATGCAATTATGCAAAACGCAACCGGCTCTGGTTAGTCGAGGAAGTTCAATTCTGCTTCATGACATTCATCGGCCACATCTTTCTAGAATTACACTGTAGGATCTCACTGAATTGGTATACAGTGTCTTGTCCACATCCATCATATTACGCTGCTCACTCGCCTACTAACTACAATTTATTCAGGCATTTTGACCATTTTTTTTATTTTGTGGCAAAAGAAAATGCAGAGACTTAATTCAAAGACTTATTGGCGTCTAAACCTTTAGGGGTTTAATTGCAAAGGCGTAACCATGTAAATCGATGTCAGAAATGGTTAGATGTTCTGTGTTCCTGTTTTGACTGATTTATTAATTCAGGAATAAAATTTGATGCTAAAATCGGACATTATTTTCCGAACAATTGGTATAGAGATTAACTATATTCATCAAGATAGAACAGCTACGTTGAGCAACATATAAGACACGGGCTGCTAGATATAAATAATAAAAGTTCATTTATTTTGGCGTCACCCTTTTACGTAATATTTGTTTACTCACGCTAACATATACAGACAACAAACTATATATACAATCTGTAGTTGTGGGAGCAGATGTTACTATCTTATCGTTTTTTTTCCTATCAACACAGATCGAACAATGTAAGTAAATCGTCTAGACATTATTATCAAATACAGAAAAGAAAAAAAAATGCATACTGATTGATATGAGTGTATGAAGTAATAAAAAGAATTCTGCGAAGGTCTTTGAAAAAAGTAAGTAAATGAAAAGAAAATGGGACACTAAAAACTAAAACTGTTCTTCTTGTCGTTGGAGTTTTGGGTTTGATAAAGAAACTCAACAACAAGTCGACAAAATCCCCGGTGAATCTTGTCTCCAGGAAATCACAAATTGATGGCAGAGCAGGCTTTAGAAGACATAACAATTATACAAAAATTTTTAAGAGTTACAAAGAAAGAAGTTGTGGAGAGCCATAATCGCCAATATTCTGAAGGGACACGGCGTGAAGAAGAAGAAGAAGAAGAAGAAGAAGAAGAAGAAGAAGAAGAAGAATAAAAAGACAAAGACAAAGATGAAAATAGAAAAAATGTGGCATTAAAATAATAAACTCTTCCTGTTGTGGATGAAGCTTTGGGTCTGATAAAGAAAGAAAATCAACAACAAATCTACAAAACTCTGGTTGAAAGATATTTCAAAATAGTCAAAAAAAAAAAAAAAGAAAAAAAAGAAGCAAAGCCTATATACCATAGCTGTCTTTTGTTCAATTAAGTGGAAATAACAAAATATCCAAATTGCATCCTTCAAATACCTAATACCTAAGGGGTCTTCTTGCAACTCACCACCCAGCGATAAGTGTGAATATAAATAATATGAATATCTAACGATCGAGTGCTTTCAAAATGGCTGAACATTTAAAAGGATAACTTATTATAAGTATAAGTTATTATTAACTTGGATCACTGGTGATGACCCTGCATGTGATTATAAAACAAATGCAGGACATTTTCTTAAATAATAATAAGAGAAGCATTCACATGTAGTAGTAGTTGTTGTTGCCGCGTCCCTTCCGAACATTAGCGGATAAGCTCCTCCATAATATCTTGACTGTTGTAGGTATTCATACATTTTTGTCTTTTTGTTATTTCTCCTAATCCCACAATACATTGACTCAAGTTCTCTAAGTAGGTTATACCTTATTTTCTTCTGTTCCTTTTGCCATTAATCTGTCCTGCGAGGATAAGATTTTTCAAAACCTCTCTCCTCATTCTCATGCTCTAGAAATTTCTATTTCTCCCTAATGTTAAGTAAGTATCCTATTTGTTTCCATTTTCTCTAAAGCTTCCTTGTTGATCGCATGTTCAATCCATAGAATCCTCATGTAGAACCACATTTCTTTTGCATCAAGTCTCTTCTTCATCTGTGGGGAGATTATCCAACATTCACTGTCGTATAGGAGGACTGATATTCCATACATTTAGACCACAGAGTGAATTTCAAAGACAAGGAGAAATTAGGGAACTACAAGGACCTTAGTGGGAAGGGGGAGCTGAAAAATGAGATATCATATCTCATTTTTCAGCTCCCCCTTCCCACTAAGAAGAATACTACCCGTAAGAGTAGGGTCACATAGAAAAGTGACAAAAATGTTGATTTTGGAATTCCGAGACTGCACGGACGGTGGCGTTGCTAGGTTGACTGAGGATACTGAATAAAATGGCGGATACCTAAGGGGACCTCTTGAAACTCACCACCCAGCGATAAGCGTGAATATAAATAATATGAATATCTAACGATCGAATGCTTTCAAAATGGCTGAACATTTAAAAGGATAACTTATAAATATACTCTCTTTCAGATTAGTATTCACTTCATGCTTTATCGATGTATAAAAGATATTTCGTCATGGAATGTAAAAGTTTATTTGATGAATGAGAGCAACAGATTTTCAGAATTAGACTGAAAGCCGGCTGATTCTGCGCAGGCGTAAATAAATGGCAGTCATCTGAATTGAATAGCCCTTGTCATGAGTTTGAAATTTTTAAAATGAATCGTAAATTTGGAAAAATTGTAACTCTCAGACACAGAAAAAAACATTACATCGTCTATTAACCTTGTCTTGAAAGATATTCCTCTCCATCAAATATTAGTTCCCAAGATACAAAATTGTGTCCGACAGCATGAAGATATAGATAACCCGTCCCCCGTATATATATATATATATATATATATATATATATATATATATATATTTGAGAGAGAGAGTGAGAGAGAGAGATTGTCTGATGATCGCAAGGGCGTGAAACCCAGGGTTACAAAATCACATCAATACAACTATATATATGGCTCCTGAAATATCAATTTCAGTTGAGCTCTCTGGGGACTAGGTGTGGGTTGGTAAACAGTGACTATTATACCTATATAGCGAGACTCTTCGCAGATGCGAATTGAGTCACTGTCGGTCACTGGGCGTGTTTCTAAAAATAAATACGTTAAAAATCCACTTTCATCCCTACGGCTTAATGGTTAGAATCTCTGACTGACACCAATTCAGTCGGGTTTCGATCCTAGCTAGAGGCAACCGGATGTCGAGCCACACTGATGAGCGAAACAGTCTGTCTGTGGATGACGTTATATATATATATATATATATATATATCTCAGAGTCTTTGTTACACTGCCTGCTACTCATGCGTGCTTATAGTTAATACTATTGTCGTCATGTGATAGAAGTTTGTGCTTGATCGCGTCAGTTTT
This sequence comes from Acanthosepion pharaonis, assembly GCA_903632075.3. Lineage (NCBI taxonomy): Eukaryota > Metazoa > Mollusca > Cephalopoda > Sepiida > Sepiidae > Acanthosepion > Acanthosepion pharaonis. The sequence continues at coordinate 4,689,057 of CAHIKZ030001813.1, forward strand.
CTTGCTGCTGTTACCGTTTAAATATGTGCGATCTGCTAGCAGCGTGCACAAAAGAGGAAGACGAGCCAGTGATTCTCTTTCTCTGGTCGGAAAATGTGACATGAGCTGAAATTTATCGGAGACCTTTAAAACAATACGGCGACAGTACACTACCATGTAAAAGTTCATGAGGGGATCGAGAAGTGACCGGACAAGCATGAAGGAGCAGAATGCCGTCAACTGACGAGAAGATTCAACAAAGGCTCGAGAGATGTTAGTGACAAACCGGCAAGTTATCATCGAGCATGTTCTCTGAAAATTCAGATCACTGCTCTTTGTTCCTCCTTGGTGTACACTGCTCGCGGAGCGGCCATGTTTACACGGTGACAGAAGCAAGAGAACTGGCGAGATCAAGATCAAACTTTGATCATGTCACCACATAGTACCAACTATAAGCAACGTGACAGAAGATAATATAGTAAACCTAAAGTTATGTTATGGTGAATGTGCAATTAATTTTTGACTTACCTACGTACACACACACACACACACACACACACACACACACGCACACACACACACACAAGAGTGTAATGGTGATGCATGTAAAAAGAAAAAATAGAATATTTCGGGTAAACGGCAAATATATATATATATATATATATATATATATATATATATATATGTTTGTGCGTTACTTCATTTTGGTTTGGTTTGTTTTGTTTTATGGCATATCAACCTTAATGGGTTATTTAATGTCGACAAAATTTTTATTGCTGGTAATATGTTTTTCTTCAAAAATCTATTTCTGGAAATATTTTTCCTTGAAGAAATCTATAGCTGGTAATATTTTTTTTCAAAAAATGTATAGCTGTTTCTATTGCTGGTATTTTTTTAAAGTATTGCCTATAATAATTTTTCCTTCAAAAATTATTGCTGGTAATACATTTTTTTTCACAAAGTATTTTTGGTATTAAAATCTATTCTTAAACAAGTTTGAGTGTTAAATATTTGCCCATAGCTGGGACCCTAACAGGTGCTACCACACCGGGTCAGGGTGGACCTGGGAACACCAGCAATTAAGAGGTGGTTCCACGCTCTTCAGAACATCCTGATCAGAGGCCTTGCTATCGGACGTAGTTTATCGTCTTATCCAGGACGCGGATGTAGTTTATCGTCATACCCCATGACGATGTGCTTTACTTGAACACGGATTGTTTTCAAAAGTTGGGCTTTGTTCATTTAGTAGTCCAATATTTTTTTTTACATTATTTACATTGTTTGGACTATTCTCATCTTTATTGTGATATTAACGACGTTTCAGCCGTTGTACGCCCTGTCCTTGTTCAGATGATCCTCATGGACACATGACTCACCGGATAAAAGCGTTGATTGGAGCCAGTGGCTTGACACAAAGAGTTGTGAGCACAATACCTGCTCACTTGGAAATTTGAGTTAAAGGGAGATAACTAAGACATCCGAAGAGGCATGACACGTGGAAGTAGGACAATCTACCCCGGTGGACAAAATAAATTCCAATCACATCAAGAAGGCCGTAGCTTACAACGGTCAAAACGTCTTGAATATAGCAACGAAGATGTGGACAGCAGTCCGAACAATGTAAATAATGTAAAAAAATTACAATACCTTATCTCAGAAATATAGACACATATGTAGCCCAATATATATTTTTGTGCGTCATTTCAAATTTGTAAAAAGCTTAAGCAAAGTGATAAGAAACAGGAAATTTTGTTAGAAACAAAGAAAATAATAGTGAACTGTTTGGTAATATCAGCCCTTCTCTCTGCTGGGCAATCTCCTCATAGACTTGAAGCAACAAGAATGTAGTTCTACAGAAGGATGCTGACAATATCATTCACCAAATATGTTAGCAATGATGAAGTTTTAAAGAAAATTGAAATAAAAAGGATATATACTTAGCATCAGAAAGAGACAGACGAAATTTCTAGAGCAACAGATGAAGAAAGAGTCCTTGTGTAGTTTGATACTTACATAGCAGATAAGAACGAGAGAATGAGAAAAACAACGCATAACCTTGGTAGCGAGTTCGTGTAAATGGATGGCAGAACAGCGTTGATGAGGGATAACAAAAAGACGAAATTTATTAAGAGCTCCAAATGACAAGATGTTTGTAGAGAGCCATTATGGCCAACGTAAGTGCTGAACGGACACAGCACATAGAAGAATATATACACACTGAAAGTTCTGACTCCATTCCAAGGGATAAAAAACGTTTTTTTTTAAACTCTCGACTACTTCTGTTGTCGGGGGAACATGAGGTCAGAAGAAATAGATACTCATTATTATCCTCATGATGCTTTCAGTGGGTTTTCAAACAGCTTGGCGGCGCTCATCTCCTCTCCAACTTTTTGACCAGCAGCCGAAGACCAAGGAATATGATATAGGTTGTTCTCGGTTCATAGGCCTTCAGACTTTGAATTCAGAGTTATCCATCTCCTACACTGGTTGTCATTCAAAACTATAGGACCCAGTCATTCCTGCTATTTACCTATAGGTAACCGGGGTAAATATGTATTCATACTTTTCCCAAGGTTATTAGGACGTAATGAACTCGACTGGAATTCGAACTCGGAGTTCCGATTCCTCAAATCCGAGCTACTATCAATTACTCCATCGTGTTAAAAACGGTAAAAATGAAACAAAATTGAATGATAGTCATTTTTATTTTCAACTAAAATAATGATGAAAGTTTTGTTGGAAATTGGAAAATAGGTTATATAGTAGGGTAGACTATGTTGTATAGCTTCGGATGTCAATCAGTCTTGGAGAAGAGATACTCTATATGCCAGTCGTGAAGATGACAGCGGAATAATTCCGTTATTTTTCCTAAGGAGTCGTGGCAATTCATCGATAATAAATAAAATGAAAACACTCGCTGTTTGACACAACAGTGTTAGGTAGGTTACACGCTGTCTTCCCCACTGTTACATTTGCCCTTGACATGCCCTGTGACGGTCAAATTTTCCAAGACTTCTTTCCTCGGTATGTATCCCATAAACTCTCGCTTTCTGATTCTAAACATAAGTGACCTTTTTGCTTAAATTTTCTTTCAAACTTCCTCGCTGATCACATATTCCCTCCATGGTGTTTTCTTCATCCTTAAGTCTTTTCACCATGTGTGGAAATTGTCGAGTATTCACAGCCTTATATTGTCATGGGATGTTGAAAAATAAAACCTGTGTATTCAAGTTAGGTAAAAGACGAGAAACTGGGAGTTATTTTATAGGGACAAGGGATGAGGAAGATTGCCAAAGCAGAGTATTGCGAAGGATAGTGAATTACTTGTTTGGAGACACAAGAGAAAAATCAGAAACGATGGAAGCGGGCAAAATTGGAATTGAAGGAATAGAAATATAGGGACAGCCGTGAATAAAAAAAGCTTATGTAATTTAGAGATGAGAATTTACTCGAAGAATATTGAATCAATTCCAGGGTTTGCTGCTAGAAAAATTTGTTCGCTGTGTCCTGCGAGAAAATTTTCAAGTACCTTAATATCTTTATAAGCCTTCTCTTCGTCCATGCATTTGATATTGCTGCTACAACTGACCTGATGCTCTTGCTATACATCTAGAGATTCTTGATAAAAAAAGGATCTGTAATTCTATTGGTCATGATATTGGTACTTCAGCCATTTTCCCACCGCCGTAATTTGGCTTAGCCATGCCTTCTATTAATACTTTCATGGTAATTGTTCTGATGAGCTTTCTTCTTTGGTACCTCGACTTGACGAAGTTAAGCGCAGTATTTAATTGGCAGCTTGGTTTCATCAGTTTACAGTTGAAATTGCTAAAGGTAACCGTAAGTTCTATGCTAACAGTTTCTTCTCTCGCACTACTCGCTGGTGCAAATCTCTTCTGGCTTCTTCCTTTCAAGACAACTTTGATCTTCAAAAATGTTATATGCATCTTCTGTCTGCTTGAATCCTATTCTTTTATTCTTATCTCTGTTTTTTTCCCTTTCAGTAACTCTTTGCATCTTAGTTGCTTTATCGCCTTTCTTGGCTTGGAAATATTAAAAAAGTATGTTCTGTTTGTTGATTTAGTCTTCTGTCGTATATTAATGTTCCCAGTCGATTCATTCGAAGGTAAGGACAACCTCACAAGGGTTATTATTCTTGTTGTTTTGTTATTACTTGATTTTACGACATGTCAACAATCCACAGGGATTGTACCCATGAAGATAATCGTAAAATTGATCAAGTAAAACGTTGTGATAACAACCAACGCAAAAACAAAATCGGATATGTAAAAATCTCGGAGTGAATACCAAATTATATAAAAGTCTAGGATTGAAGACTAGATTATATAAATTTCTATGAGTGAAGACTAAATTATAGAAAACTGTTGCAGTGATGACGTAATTAGCTAAAATACTAGATTATATAAAACTCTCTGAGTGAAGACCGGATTATGTAATATTATGTGAGTGAAGACTAAATTACATAAAATGTTATAGTGAGGACGATATTATGTAAAACTCTAGGAATGTTGCCTAGATTATATACAAGTCTTAGAGTGAAAACTATATAATATAAGATTGTTGGAGTCTAAATAAATAATATAAACTTGTCGCAGTGAAGATGATATTATAGAAAATAATTGGAGTGAAGACTAGATTACATAAATCTTTAGGAGTGAAGACGAGATTATTTAAAGTTTTAGAGACTTTGCGCCGATAATACGCTGAAGCAATTTGCTAATCAAATATTTTATGGTGTTTTGCTGTATTTATATTGCAAAGTGTTTTTCAGGATTTTGTTATATAATGATTTAAGCTTAAATATTGAACTTTTGATTAATATCATATATATATATACATACATATATACATATATATATTACGTACATATATATATATATGTGTGTGTGTGCGCGTGCATATGCGCATATAAAAGTGCGTGTGCTTGTATAAGTAGGCACATTCATTCTGTTGTATGGACTTTCATTATCAGTGCACAATTGTCTTCTTTTTTCGCTAGATGATTTGTCATTCTGTCACTTTTGGGATTTGTTCCACTCAGTTTTCGTAAGCGAGTTAGGCAAACTAAATTTGCAAACATCAGTTTTTCAATAGTAAAATAAAGAAGATGTCGAAACCCAGACTACGTCTTGACGGAATCAAATTATATTTCAACTTCAGATTATTTACAAATCAGGTAGCACCTGTTATTTTATTTTTCAGCTCATTTATATTTCGAAATTATCTAGTCTTGGTTTCTGTAAAATATTACTAAACTATATCCAAAAATGCTTACACGTAATTTTTTACTAATTTTCATCCTATACTAAGCCAATTCCCACTCAAAGTAGAGGAATTCAGAAGGCTTTGTTGTGTGAGCGGTAAAAATAAGAGGTGCAGTTCATGCGGATATGTGTTAAATATAATGTTTAACCCAAGACTAGGAGAGCTTATGTTTTTAGTAGTCGGGAAAGCATCCTTCTGAAATTCTGTTCCAAAAATAAACAGTTTTTAGAAAAAGCAATCTTAGTGGAACTTGCTCCTTACTAAAGGGGGGGGATACAAACGGAATGAGGGTGGTTCGCCTCAATGTACCGGTTTGGCAGGTTTTAGCTGGGTGGGTTAGAGTTGGTGGAACTAAAGTATGTAGCTCGCTTGAACACTTTTCATGCAAATAGCGGTAGAATAACGGGAAACTTGTATCATTTCTTCTGTTGTGAAAGGTTTGTAAGGTGGAAAACGGTTAATCACCCACAATGCTGTGTAGACGTTTTTTTGGACTAAAGACTGGCAGGAAAAAGAACACAAGCCCAGATGCATTTCCAACTATGGTATCAGTATTCCATATCGTTTCTGATCTGGACCTGGATCTTGGACTATAGAGCATAGCAGGAGGACTTAGGTACTTGCAGGTGCGGTACAGGTCTGAGGTGTTCAAGACATTCAAAGCAAGAGGACCCTCTTCGGGAGTTCACCTTGCCTTGATTAACTAACGAGAACACGCGTTCATTGCAGTAGACGGAAATTTAGAGTTATTGAATGTGATCATCCAGTTCCCACCCACCATTGATTTGCTACAACTAGGTGAGATGGGAGATCAGTTGAGAGGCTAAGGTCCTCTAAAGTTTTGGAGGTGCACCCATTTACCGTTGTTCATCATAAATCTTCACAAGAGATCAGTGTATGCTCTTAGTCAGTCAAGCAGCTATGTTCCATGCGTGATACACCCTTAGGCGATCATTTCGACTGATGAGGTTGTCAGTAGGTTGCCATTTATTTCTGCGGTAGATCAGTTGCTATTCAAGGCAATAGAACCCAGTCTCTTTTGCTATTTACCCATAAGAAGAGGATTCATACCTTTCCTAAAGATATTAGCACGTAATGGATTCGATTGGAATTCGAACTCGGCTCTCAGATTCCTCAATCCGAACCGCTATCAATTACTACACCATGCATTTTCATGCACTTGGACAGATCATTAATATAAAGCAGGAAGAGTGTTCGACCGAGAAGCGAACCTTGTGTCCGTCTGCATTGATTTCATGGGCCAAGAAGGACTGGATATTAAAGTCTACTTTTATAGGAAGGACTTGATAATTGAAGAAACACTACCACTGATACCATAGATGGGGAGTTTGTGTAACAAACTCTTATGCCTCACCTTGTCAAAGGCCTTGAATATATCTAATGTGTTCGTCATCGTTATGTGTCTATTGCCTAATGCTTCGCTGATTCTGAGAGTAATGCAAATTGAGATATCAACAATGGGCCAAACATATTGAAATCCGTATCGTTTATCGCTGACGATGTTGTCTTTGTTGATGACAGCTTCAAAGAATTTACAGATGACACAAAGGAGTGTGATGGGACAATATTTTAAATATGAGCGCTCATTCATGAAAACTGAGCATAAACTTTACCCCTTCGATATGTGACACTATTTGTTACTGGTAAATAATAGTAAGACTTTTTGGATGGCAGGAAAGACATTAGTGAAACGGAAAAGTACGAGGAAGAGGAAAAAAGTCAAACAGTTATGTCCTGACCCCAAAAAGAAGAGGTATTGAGAAAAATGTTATGTAAAAATTAGCTCGTGGGAAGTGTTATAAGGGAATGCCCCACTCTACCTATTACCTATTGTGGACTGATTATATCAGTAAATATCTATAGTGTACACAGGATATACCTGAGACTTGCTTCAGCAATTAGTTGGAGATTTATCTCCAGCTAAGCTGATCGAATTCTTTGCCTTCGGGCGGAGAGGTTGTAGACAGCTACCCGACCCCGTGTATACTGGGTCTACAGGGACTTTTTGCCCGAGTCTACGGGCTCGGATACCCCACGTTAAATTCGGCCTTGTGTCCCACCTGACCGTGTGAGGCTGTTGGCAAATATGCTTGCTTCGGCAATTAGTTGGAGATTCGTCTCCAGCTGGTCGAACCTTCTGCCTTTGGGCATAGAGGAACCCAGACGAGGCTATGCTGAAGGGCAGAGTCTCGTCTGGGGTGGTAGAGAGCTACCTAACCCCGTGTTTACGGGGCCTACGGGGTATTTTTGCCCGAGCCTACGGAATCGGTTTTACCCCGCCTTAAAAATGGCCTTGTGTCACATCTTGTCTCGCGGGGAGGCAAGGTAAATATTCTTGCTTCGGGAATTACTAGCCTGCTAACCGATTCTCTGACTTTCAGTAGTGTATTCTCTTTTACAAAAACGTCTCTTTCTTTCATCTACGCCTGTGTTGCTGTTCCTTTCACTCGAGTTCCACCTTTGTCTGTTTGTAACTTCTTTAAAAACACAACAGACATACTAATAAACTATCATGAGAAATGGTGAAGATAAGATTTTGTTTCTCATAAAGCCGAAATTTCTAAAAGCACACACAAAAAAAACAACAATTAATTTTTATGATGGGGACATATGGCGATATTTTGACATTTGATGTATGGTCGGTGTTATGAGTGCTAATCGTGAAACCAAAGCTGGAGAGAATCGGATAAGATTTAGAGAAACATAATTTAGTGATAAAGGTTTTCTTTGGAGAATGTCTCTGATGGGATTCAAAGGAAGAGGAGGCCATCTGCTTTGTGTTCAATTTTAAGACGAGGAAAAATCCAACACTTATTTCGGAAAATTTGCTCGTAAGACGATAAGCTTGGTATGATAATTCTTTTGATTAACGAACATGGAATTAATCTTCGCTGGTCGGAGGGTGACCGAGGTAGCAGGCGCAGATGAAACACCAAGGAATTTGGAGGAGCTGGCCACGCCCACTGAGGAGTATTAGTGGGAGATCCTAAGAAGAGAAGGAAGAGGTTATAGTGCGGGTTAATGCCTACGACCATCACTCGTGGAAAAGGGGACTCCCAAATTAAGACGTAATTAATTCTCAGAGCCCAGACATTGGAGAAAGAGTTCTTTGTGGCAGGTAGAGAAAATACTGGATACGCAGCCACTTGAAGTCAGAAATCAGATCGATCAAATAGATCGTTCCAGCCACAGGACGCAAGACACCCCACGTGACTGACTATCAAGGATAACCTTCGACTCCAGCCTTGTGCCAAACTTCAACAAGTCAGCAAAACAGACTTAACCAAGTGAACAAAGTGTCGCGTCTGACGTGCGAATTCCTAGACCTTAACAACACTTAACCAACTGTTGTACGACGGACTTTATATAAAAATAGGATTTATTTTTTGTTTTATTTGAGTGTTATTTTCTTTGTTAAGACCCATAAAAGTTGGAGAATACAACAGAAAAATGTTGCTTCTGCTACGACTTTGTATCTCCAGAATTAGGCGTAAACAACATGAAAGTATGGGTCCAAACTGCTTTGTATCAACGGTTCAGCGTCCTCCTGATGGTATATGGGCAATAACGCCTTCGCATACGTTGGAGCCCTTGCTAGCACTAAAAGCTCCTTTAAATCCCGCAACCTAACAAAGTATTCTCGCTGACCACATGTCTTAATTTATTACGACGGCCCATCCTTTGGTGCTTACGTCGAGTAGAACAACACACAGTAATAAAAATAAAAAAAAATAGTTGCAGATTGTTTCAAGCAATGAAGCAACGTATTTTCTATGTTAAAGTAGCTTCTGCAGTCATTGGATCTCAATCCCATATAACCTCTTTTGGATGAGCTGCAAACAGATTCAAATCCGGAAGGTGCAGTCAACCAATGTAGAAGAATTGCGGGGTGCCATATTAAGAGCATGGACGCAAGTTTCCGAAGAGCATCGTCGAGTCCAAAATTAGACAGTTCTAAAAGAAAAAAAGGTATTCAACCGATTCTAGAAAAGCGATGAGTAAGTGCATACGAAGTGTATTTAGATTTAATGTATTTCAGACTTAATTTACTAAATTCAATCGAAATTTTTTGCCTTTCGTTAAAGGAGACAGTATCTTAAATTGTATTTAAAATATCTAATATGTATACTAAAAAAAAAAAAAAAACAAACAACAACAACAACAACAATAATAATAATAATAATAATAATATAATCATAATAATAATAATAATAACAATAATAATAATAGTAAGTAATATTTTATACATTATTTCCAGCTCTTTGTAACCGTTTTACAAATGACGTCGCTTTGTACAAATCGAAAACCAGCACATCAAAAATACCAGGATTTAAGCAACAGACTCTTGCCTACCATATTAACAACACCCAGTTCTTGATAATGACTGAGGCGGTCAATAATACTTAAACAATTACAGAACAAAGCGTCGGACAGTTTATCCACAATTTTGATCCGATATACATAATTTTAATGAAAAATTAAATAAATTAAAAATCAGACATATATACTACAGTTCAATAGTTTGAATCCAATTCCAGAATTAGCATGGGATTAACTTGACAGAACAATGAAAAAAATGAAAAAGAGCTCGTAGAGTCATTGAAAAAAAGAATCGAATCAATTATCAAACTCATACTTTTGCAACGAAGGCGAAAACTTTGTGCTGCAGTAATCAAGGTTAAACGAGGATATTTTGACGAGAGCAAAATTTAATCATAAAACGCTTTTTTCTTTTTGGCATAATAAAATTTGTAATAAAAAATCATGTCTCACTTTTTTAACCATGTATACTATATTTCTCCTATTTGAAGTACAAAACCACTAGTTTTTGGTCCAATTTAAAAATTACCAGACTTGGCGTCGAACTTATGGACTATATATATATATATATATATATATATATATATATATATATATATATATATGCGTGTGTCTGTGTCTATGTGTGCCTGTGTACTGTTAGCATTTCACTTCTAGTATAAAGTCGCTGGGGGCCAGACATGACAAAGTAAGGAAGCAGTTGATAAATAAGGTCATGATTCTGCATTATTCGACCACTTATCTCTGAGCTACCTGCACGTAGGCATGGGATTCACTTAATATCTTGTCATTTCCCACTTGCAATTCTAAATCCTCTTCTGGTCGCTGCAAGGTCTCATAAAAAGTTTCGATGTCGAAAAATCACCTGGCGGGCATGTTTGTGTGTGTGTGTGTCTGTGAGATACTTAAAGATCGTGAGCATTACCATTTTTACTCCCTGAACCTCTGGATAATTATCATAACATAAACTAAGCGAATAATAATGAAAGCTTCATGTCTTTAGATTTGGGAGGGTTCGCAGTTTTCTACTTTTAAAACGTACAAAATACTTTTGTAGAATCATATTAAAAAACACAAAATTCTTGGATCTTTGAAAATCGTTTCTTTCTGACGAAATTCTCTCCCCGGTGTTACAATAATTTAAGAGTTCATAGCTAACACTGGAAGATGAACTTAGAATTATAGTAACATTCTTATATCATCATGTTTATCCTATATATGACGTATATGTATTATCTTCAAATCTGGCAGCAGAAGTAAAAAATAAATAAATAAATAAAAAATAACAGACACATTGTTTATTGACAAGAAGGCAAGTATCATTGAAAATAAACGTTTTGCTTGCGAATTATCAGACAGATCATTTGCACAGTATTTACATTAGTCGGATTATTGTCCTCATCTTTGTCGCCATATTTGTCACAACGTTTCGGCCGTTGTACGCTCCGGCCTTCTTCAAGGACACATGGCACAGTGGATAAAGGCGTTGGTTAGATCCAGTGACAAACCCAAAGAAGGTGAGTTCAATTCCTGGTTAAGGCAGTGGAGAACTTTCAGAGGGAAAATTAGCAGGAGATAACTGATAACTGACATCCATCAAACATGGCACGTGGAACTAGAACAGTCTACCCCAGTGATCCAAATAAAGGGTTCAGTTCGAAATTCCAACCACCTGAAGAAGGCCGGAGCGTACAACGGCCGAAACGTTGTGACAGATATGGCGACAAAGATGAGGACAATAGTCCGACTAATGTAAATACTGTACATAATACCTCATCTCAGAAATATAGACAGACTCAGATCATTTGCATAATAACAAATAAACTGATACCAATTATTCAAGACTACGTTTGCTAGACCAGCGTTAGTTCTTCCATTAATAAAATATGCATTCCACCTTCAAATACTACAGCTTACGACCACATCTCTTTGAAACATCGGTCACTGGTTACGATCACCGAATTTAAGCAACGTTAAATTGAGTCAGTATTTAGATGGGTGACCGCTGGGAATACCAAGTGATGCTTGCTTGGATGTGCGTGTAGTGTAATGGATAATGGAGAGCCGAGTTCCAATTCCTTTTGGTTTCTATATATTCATTTCCACCCAAATACCCTTGAGAAAGATATGAATCCACTTCTTCCCTCAGCTGTGGATTAATTACTAAGACTAGTATCGCTAATACCATCTCTAAAAAGCTTTAAAATATAAAAAAAATATTTTCTGATTTTAAACAACTGCAGAGGTTTGATATGCCGTAGAAAAGTAATCAATCCATCAAATGCCTAAGGAAATCTGACTAGTCAGTAGGTATAAACTAGCTGTTTTTTTTTAACGTTGTGTCCCTTCAAGGCGTAGATAATGCGGGTTCCCAGTCTTTCCGTTTTCCATTTTTAATTATTATGAGCATGAGGAAGATAGTGGAGTTATATCGCGTTGGATTCTCTACGGTTTTGTAATTCATCCTTGCCCTTTTCTTAGATTTTCTTCCATCCAAAGCTTGAGAACATGGCCTCTCTGATATTAAACTTACACTTGTGCGAGGTTGATAAATAATACATTCAGGCTTTTGCAAAAGGTTTTAGTGCGAAAGTGAATGCAAATGACTAGGCTGAAACTTGAACTCTGTTCAAAATCTGTTTTCTTTCGGAAAAAGAATTCTTCGAATTTATGTATTAATGTGTGTACGTATTTTTATTTTATATCTAGTTCTGTTCATAACCTTTTAAATATATATAAATTAGATATATATTTAAAAGGTTATGAACAAAACAGTAGGTATAAACTAGCTGTTTTTTTAACGTTTTGATATGTACATTGAAAAATAAAAAAAAATACTTTTTTGTTATATGCGTGAAGGGCATGTTTCCTCGGTAATTAAGGGATCTTTCAGTGTCAAGACTGACCAAAAAAATAAAAAGCTCATTTTCTTTTAATGTAAAATTTGAGATTTTGCAGGAATTTTTTACAAAGAACTTAAAACTATCCATTTTGTATATGACCCCAGGACATAAACATCACTAGTTTAACTCTAAGACTTCCCACATCACAACGCCATTCTATAACGTAAAGAAGTTCTTTACAGTTTTCTTAAATTTCTTAGTACTTCTGTTTCTGCTCTTTAGTGATATCAGTGTTGGTTTGTCTTGAATAAATATCACGATTATTCAGACTAGAATCTTTGCACTAATTGGAATCAATCATGAAGACATTATCGAATTCTGGACAAATTCCATTTCCCTGATCATATAAAACGTATATAAGCACGACTCCCCGACACAGAAGGAGATGAGTGCGGCATCAGTCTAAAAAAAATCTAAGGAATTTCTTTTTGTTTTTGTTGATTTTTTAAGAAATGAACCGGGAAACAAAACTAACAGAATGAAGAGGAAGAGAATGTTAGAGGAGAAACATTTAAAAAAAAAAAAAGAAAAAAAGAAAAGAAAGTAATGATAAAAATAGTTTCCAAACTGATTTATATAAAGATGATCTTATCTGAGAAGGAAATTGAAAAAAGGTTTTATATGAATACTGTGAAATGAAATAATAATAATATTAATAATAACATGAAGATGAGTGAGAAACTAATGAAGCCCCTCGAGTAGAACAATGAGATATAATTTTATGGTGCATTAACTTTTATAGAACGATTAAACATTACCAAACATTTTTTCAAAGATTCAGTGATAAATTTCATACACATTAGCGTATGACAAAAGAAAAGAAGTAAGGCAAATGGAAACGGAAGACGTGTGTGCATGTGTATGTGTATGTATCAGAGACAAGGAGAGAGAAAGGTTGAGAGATAGGATTAAGGAAGAAATGGATGAAAAAAAATGGAAAGAAAATGGCCGAAAACGTTTTGAGAATAAGTGGGTTTGAATAAAATAGGAAGAAAAAGTAAAATCTAAATGAAGTAAATTTTGGGAAATATATTTACAAGTTTGATTGATTGATTTAATTATTTATGGTTTATCAACCCTTTGCAGGTTACTTAAAACCAGAAAATATTTTTAGATTGTAAGAATGTCTTTTTGGAGATAATGATAATTTAGAGATACAAGTCTTACTAAGCCATAGCTGGGGAGAGAAGAGGTGGAGTCATATATTTCTTAATGGTGCTTGTGGGTAAATGAATATAAAGAATCCAACTGGAACTGGTACTCAGCTCTCCGATTAAGAATTCTGAGCCATTATCCGTTACACTATTCAAGCTTGCAGTACCTAGTCTTGCCAATCAGTCACCCATTTAGGTATTGACCAGACTCAATGTTGCTTAACTTCGGTGACCATATGAGAATCAGAGTTTAAACGCGTAAGCCTTTGAAGTTTGAAAGCTAGAACGGTGTGTAGGTGATATAATGAATAACGGAGTGAAAGGTCGGATAGCCTATTTCGAAATTCTAGACTAGTTCGTTGCATTCACTTACATGCAAATACCATTGGGAAGTATATGACTTCATTTGCTCCTCCCTAGTATCGGTTAAATAATAGTACTTGTATCTGGAAAATCATTGTTATTTACAAAAACATGGTAATGAAATACTCCCTTGCAAAAAAAAAAAAAAAAAAAAAAGACCAAAAAAAAAAAAAACGAATTAATCTTTCAATCTAAAATATGTTTCGGCCTTACATAACGGGTTGATAAAACATAGAATAACAAATCAAATTATTTGAAAGACGCAATGAAGGAAGAAAACAAAATGTTGCCAATGAGGGTAAAAATGAGGAGGAGAAAACGTGAATCATTTTTGATGTACAAAAAATATTGGTAGAGAAGGAGAAAGAGATTTTTCACATGAAGGATTATAATTAATTGTGCTTTGCTGTTTGGACAAGGGTGTTTATTTTGATTGTTATATTCTCAAAATGTCCGTCAAATGTGACACGTTCTCATGAATTTAAATATTTTTTAAAAGCATATCAGATTTTTTGGTCGTGAATTCAATCCTCGTTTCTGATAGTAACTGAAAAAGTCATAATTTTAGGTTTACGTGCAAGGAACAGTGAAGCGACTTAAGGTGAATTTGACTGAAGAGTACAGACTGATACGAGTTACCGCCCTTAAGCATAGAAATTAGAAAGAGAAAAATCTACCGCCCGTCTTTCGAAATTCAAAATAGGTTACGAAAAATCGAGGCTATAACGGCCGAAAGCTTGTGTGTATTTATAACCATGATGAGCATGTTGCATTCTTGTTCGAATCAATCTGTTAAGTGTAATTAGGCGACACACACTTGGGAGATCTTTCGAGTCATGTATCTTTTGATTCTGATTCTGACTAGGCGGAAGATTTTCTGATAGTAGGTTACAATTTCTTTCTGCAGTAGACTGGCTGTCGACCACGGCTATATGGCCCAGTATTTGTCGGAAGTGATTACAGTGAACAGGATTGGAATTTGAACTCGGCTCTCCGTTTAAATTGAAATTGGAGAAAAATGGAAAAGGAAGAAATGACGAGATTAAACAAAGGTAGAAAGAAAATTAGATATTATAATTTAAAAAAAAAAAAAGTGAATATATCACAAGTTTCAGTGTGGTGTTGAAGTAGGTATACTCTTGCATTATTTTTTTCTGAAATTTTCCCTTTCTCTTTCATATTTGCTCTATGGATCTTTTTTTTTTTTATTATTAAGATACACCTTTAAGTGCTGAATCTAGATGCGTCGTCAGTGTTGTTGCTCCCATGTCACTAGAAGTTTCGGGTCTAAATAAACAACAGACTTCTTCGATGGGCGACTCGACCGAATATGATCAGTATTCGGCCCGCATCTAGAACAAAAATTTGCCACTAGCTTTAGGACGTGAATTATATAAGTTGCCCAAGCAAACAACAACCAATCAAGACTTCACTTGGGCTATTCGAAGTTATAAATTAGGTATGCATGGTTGTAGTGATCTTCCTACTTGCGGCCAAGAATGGGTGTTTTTTGGAAGAATAGAAGAAAACAAACCAATAAATGTACTCATAAATTCATCTACATGTACATATATACATATATATATATACACATACATATACATACATATACACAAATACATATATACACACACAAAAAACAAACAAAAAAACAAACGATTTATTATATTGGCTCGTCTTGCGAGTTGTTCTTTCTCTACCTCCCCTTTTAACTAACTTATTTGTTTGGTCTTTCATTTCATTTTACTTTTTCATTCTTAATTTCTTTTCTTAACTACACTTAATAAAACGTTTACAATTGAGTAATTGTACGTACAAAAAAATCTTATCGCTGACTTAAAAAAATATTTGGATATACAGGAAAAGACGGTTTCTAAATTAAAACATATCGAACATTTTACGCACACCTCATATATGGAAAAGATAATATATCTACAATGGATTAAAATAATTGGAGAAATGAAACAAAATTGTGTTGTTTGTTATTCATGAACCCTATCCTAATTTTATACAGGGTTAATCTGACTGTTGTTTCTCATAGAGTAATTGATTCTGTTTCCTATATACCTCTACTCGCTACAGGAGAAAAATATGAATTTTTTATGACAAATATGGCTTACGAAAACTAAGAATGTGCGGAGTAGGAAGAGGGTGAAGTAAACTATGGAAGATCGAAAGTGCCAATTTTTCATACATTCCTCTAAGTGATTCGAACCTTAACCAGGGGATGGTTTCTGGTGATAATTATAACTTCGAACTTTTTTTTTTGCTAAACATTCAATACAAGACCCACCAACCACTCAAGAAACGAGATTTTTTTTATAGATTTAAAAGGAGGAAGATGGCACAGATTCTAAAGATATATAGGATGGATAACGGTTCCTCTAGACGTCAAAAGGTTAAGATTGTAGTGACCGAGAAATGATTCTCCACAAAGTAACGGTTCTCAGGAAGAAACTGTCTGAGCAAAAGTTCCTTCCTACCAATAGAATACACAGGGGATGGGGTGATTTTTCTTGTATATATGGTATTAGATGCAAAGGTCTGAACTGGTTGAACCCAGAAATGTACCTTAGAAGAACAGGACATTTTCCATGGAAAGAACAATAGAGAAGCGAGTGGAATTCAATATTTCTCACAATGCAGCATTTTGAACCCTGCCGAGACTGTAAAGTAAGGATTGGGCAATTTCAGCCCAGATATGGCATTAATACTCCATTTTTGTTCCGATCCGATTCCTGTAAAGATAGCGCATATCAGATGGATTCGGATATTTCTGGAGCTATAGAAGGAATCAGACATTTTCTCACCGTTTTTAAACTATATTTTCATCTCTGGCATCAGTTCATTTGTATACATTGTGTTTGTGGTGATGGTGGCTTGTAACATTATCTGTCATTAATGACCAATTGATAAAAGTAAACAGCATCAGGCAATGAGGTTGATTCAACTCTGTGTACGTGGCATGGTGGATATTAGTGGAAAGTAGCACATCAAATCATTTGTCATTGGTAAAGGTTAGCTATTAGTCAACATTTTCACGAAAAAAGTGTTCTCTTCGAAGATTCAATCACATGATTCATATCACCATTCTGGTCAAAAGTTGCTGCTTGACAAACACTATTCAATTTCACATCATCTCACGGGCTTGAAATGGTTTGAAACTTATAGTCGATATAAGTGCGACATCCAGAACAAGGAACTGAATACAAGGGAAACTAACAATTCCTGTAATTCCTAGCAGAAATGATAAAAGGTATGCAAAATCATTTCTTTCAAATCATCTCTACTTCGAAAAAAAACTGACAAATCATCTTTGCTTGCATTGAAAACAAACAAATGCATCGCCGTGCATTTTGAGCCAATCGATAACAGAACAAGAACTTTAACTTGTAATCGGCATCCAATAGATGGCATGACTTTTTTATTAGGTCAAGTGAACTGCTAAAAGAACAGATATTTCCTCATTCGCTCAGATCAGATCTAGGTTCAAAACAGTCAAACAAGTCTTGAGACCAGAGAACTGTCATTTGCATATGGTTTCCAAACCGCTTCGGTTAATATCCATTACAAAAAAAAAAAAAGAATAGATTCATGTCGGTGATTCCCCCGTGTACAGCATTACCACATCTCTATGACACCGAAGTTAAGAGGCAAAGAGTCTACTGTTTGAGAATCTACGTTCGATCTGAAAACAAAGACAACTCAGACAATTGGTAAATGTTAGTGAAAGACGTAGATAAAGTACTCCACGATTCTATCTTTTAAAAACAAGTGTGGTAAAAAAAATACAAAAAAGAGTACGCAAAACAAAACGCAAACGAAGAACAACGACTATAAATGTGGAATTAGAATTGAAGGAAGACTAGATGATAAAAGGAATAACATCAGACGGAAAAAAAATAAAGAAAGCTCAAAGTGAAAAAAAAAATAAACAAACATAGAGACTGGGAGAATAGGTAAAAACAAGAATAATTCGGAACTGGGAAAAAAAGGTAAAAATCAAATCAGACTTACTTTTGTTTGGTTATTGCTTATTTATTGACCAATCAGAATGAATCAAAATATCTGTCGTAAGTATTGCGTGCCCCCTCTTAAAGTACAGCTACAATAATATATGTCATTTATTGTGGGAAAAATTAAAATCTTCTAAAATCTGTCACTAACGAGGAAGAATTAAAATATGTCAAAAGATTACGATTTTGTTTTAGACAATGAGTTATTTAAAGTAGTCTGTTATATTCATTAAATAATTTACGAAGATTTCATTGACATACAGAACTCTCGTTAGATTTTTACGACAGAATGTAGTCATTAGCCAAATTAAAGTACTTATTAAAGATTGCAGTTATTTAGTATATTCTTTATTAAATACCAAGTTGTTTCAGAGTGTAGACGATCATGGCTCTCCTCAGTTTTATTATTAAATCTTTATGTAAAATTCCTTTCAAAAATATTTCATTGAAATGGAAAATGCACATGTCTGTGTTGTTACTATTATATTTTCTACGACGAGGTTGTAAAGTAAGTGGACAGAAGTATTTTATTTATATTGTGTCATACGTATTACGAATCTAACATATATATATATATATATATATATATATATATATATATATATATATATTTCCAAGAGGATAGAATCCAGGTAGAATCCCATGTCCAGGACAGAGCAAGAATATAATATAAAAGGCTCAAACACTAATATTCCATTGTTATAATTTATTACATTGGAATCGGAATCACGATCCAATTCATCAGATCTTCTTTTTCGCTTTTTCTTTTTGAATTTTTAGGGCTGATTAATTGGATCATGATTACGATTCCAGTGTAATAAATTATGATCATGAAATATTAGTATTTGAGCTTTATATATATATATATATATATATATATATATTGTGTGATCGAGTCAGTCATTCACTTTTGAACCGACTGCTCGGTTGAACTCTCTTCCGACGGACGGGAGGAACCCGAAGGAGGCTACGCCGAAGGAGGCTCCGCCTAAGGAGGCTCCGCCGAGGGCCGGAGTCTCCTTCGGGGAGGTAAAACCGGCCCTGAACCCGTTTATACGGGTTCAATGGGCATATTTTTGGCCGAGCCCACGGGCTCGGAATGCCCACGTTAAAAAGGCCTTGTGCCACATGACACCCTCGTGTGTGTGTGTGGAGGGGGGGTGACTCAATATCGTGGTTAGAACGTTGACTTTCCGATGTTGGGTTCCGAATCTCATCATGGTCTATTTATTAAGTAAGTTATTTTCTTGAGGCTATCGGACCGCGTCACTGTTGGAAAGTGCTTGAAACCCATACGACAAAGCTTGTGAATGAAATTTGGTAACCATAGCTATTCGAACGCCGCCTATGGCTGTACTAGCACGATGCCAGGACTTTCGTACTACCTTTGTTCAAATTAGTGATCATTCCCAAAAACTATTACTAAGGTCCGCTCAGCATAGCTGCTGTAAAAACTAAAGGTTAGCTCTGTGGATATTGAACATACACAAATGAGTCTGAGCATGCGTCTGAAATAGGGATTAGCTAGCCGCTCTAGCTGATGGGTATGATAGGAAACGAGTAGCCGGCCATTATATATGTATTCATCTTCTGCAGTGTAAGGACGTAATCGACGATGGCTCTCCACATTTTTCTACCCTTTGTAGCTCTAATCAATATGTATCTGTTTACTATCAATCCCAGTTCCTGTTTTTACATTCATTTAAAATAGAGCGTACTTTACAGTTGTAAATGTATGTGTATCGAGGCGATGAAGGTAATGCGTCGGGTAAACCATGTTCTGTACAATATCGTAACCAACTTCCAAATAAAACCTTCTATATTTCTGAGATGAGATATTGTAATTATTTACACTATTTACATTGTTCAGTCTGTTGTGTTCATCTTGATGACGTTTCGACCTTCTTTTAGCGATATCTGTAATTTCACCCTTTATTTAGTCCACAGGATTGATTTTTCTATTTCCAAGTACCATGCCTTTATTTAGCTCAGTTTTACTTAATTCGCCTTGATAACCCTACAAGTTTTTTCTTTTTCAGTTGTGAGTTCACTCCCTAGCTTCAGCAGAGAGAACAAAAAAAACTCCAAAAAGAACTAGGGAATTATCCAGACAAATTAGCTAAAAGCGATATATCCAAATGCATAGTACGTAGAATTAGAACATATCTACCACCGTGGATTCCAACAAATATTACCTGAAGAAGGATGGAGTGTCCAACGGTCGAAACATCGTGAAAGTGTCAGCAAATATGAGGACAACAGTTCGAACAATATACGTAATGTAAAGAATATTCTGTAGGAATTAGGAAGCGTCTGCAATATAAGTTCAAGAAAAGATTCAAAGTTTACATAAAGAACGATCTTAAAGATCTGAATGTTGATACCTGGGAAAATTCAAACGGAAACTGTTCAGACTTGTGGCAACCTGATAAAAAAGAACATTGTGAGTCGGTTGACAAGCAAAGGAGTTTAACGTGTTACAGTCAAGTGTTATCTTTCAGAAAGAAGGTAAACCATCGCGTGATAATGCAACGTGAAGTGTCCAAACACATTTTATGTTCCAAGTTAGGATATGGAAATCACGCCAAGTCTCATTAGAACCAACAGAGGCAGGCTGCACTTGTCAATATCCTTGTTCAACGCCCACGAAATACCAGCAGTGTTGTTCTGATAAAAAAACGTTTAATTCAGCATGTGGATAAAAATAAAACGCACGTAATGATGGACAAAAGAGACATTCCACGAAAGAGTTCGATCACGATGGAGAAATCGACTTTTGTCTGCCTTGCTTACTACAAGAGTTTGAAACAAGCGGTTGCTAATCAGAGCCATGTCATGGGGCAATGGAGAAAGGAGAAAACATAAATGTGATGGACAGTCGAGGAAACAATGGAGGCGGTATGAATTTCAGATGATGGAGCAATTAACATGTATGGATGTGTTCGAAAAGGCATCGATGGTTGCTATGACACAAATCACAAGTCATCGTGTCCGAGCGTTTCAGATTACTGGCTTTGTTCAAACGTTATTATGAGTTTTCATTCAGAATATGTAACTAAGGCCCGTTTACCATAGTTGCAGTATTAACAACAGGTGAGATTTGTAGGTGTTGAACAAAATACAAATGTGCTTGAGTTGGCGTCTGCATCAGGGATTGTCTAGCTGCCATCGCAGAATGGTGTGCTTGGAAATGAGTAGCCGGTCATTATGTATGTATAGTGGTTATTCTAAGGAGAGTTAACACGTTGTAAACGTTCAAAAACGTTTTAAATGTGTTAAAACGATCTTAAGGTACTTTATATTGCTGCTGAATCTTTGGCAGAAGATGGATATATTTAAAAAAAAGTAGTAAATCATTGTGGTTAAGCGAGAAAAAGAGGGTTTTGAAAGGGTTCTTAGAAAGCCGGGCAATGTCTCAAATCAGACAATTTTCAACCTGAGCATAAATGCAATGCCTGTGGTAGTGTTTCATATAAAACAGGCTATTCTAGTCATCGACAACCCCTTAAAGGTAAGCAATGTCATGAAGACAACGCTAACAGCATGGCACAAATACTTACAGAAATAAGTGACAAAATATATAGGTCGGGTCTGAAAAATTGCATGGGTGTGTATAAGCTAATAGACCATACATAACTTTTTCGCCTGCCATATATGCAAGAATACCTGGAAAAGGAAATGAGACTTTTGAGTTTCTTGCTCACTTCTACCCAATCCAAGCTTGAGAAGATAGTCTTTTTTAGCCAAGAAGTGGTACTAACTGTTGATAGATGGATAGTTAAATAGATCCATTAGCTTAGCTGATGATCACTTCCAGGAGAGCAATATCGAGTCCGCGTTTTCTACTGACATAAAGTAAAGAGTTTATATTTAATCAACTGTTAGGTCTGATGCGGGAAAAGGTTGACTGAACCAGACATTTTTCTCTCGACAGAATCCATCTCAAACATTTATAAATGTACTATTTGTCTGTACATTGAGTATTTCTTCTGTACAGGTCTCGTTTTCATGCTAAATATCTCGAGATTCTTGACAAATTTCAAAGAATTTTATTTGTCCTGACATGGCAGAATGACTTCAGCCATTTTCCCACCGCCGTGACTTGGCTTCCCTCTGACTTTTCTATAAATATTTTTATGGCAGTTATTCTAACGAGTTTTCTTTCTTGGTATCTCGAATTAATGAATTTAAGTGTACTACTAGATTGACAATTAGGTCTCATAGTTGTACTGTCGAAATAGCGAGATGTAACAGTAAGTTATATTGTAAAATTTTCTTTTCGGACACTTCTCACCCTTGGAACTCACTTCCGTTTTCGTTTATTCCCTGCCATCTTCAGAGATTTAAATACAATATCAATAATCATCTGTATACCTGAACCTGTCCTTTTATTGAGTTCAGTCCGAAGTCGGGCGACCGGCTGATCGGCTGATCGGTTGAACTCTCTGCCTTCGAGCGGGGAGGAACCCGAAGGAGGCTACGCCGAAGGGCGGATTCTCTTTCGGGGAGGTAAACCGACCCTGAACCCGTTTATACGGGTTCAAAGGGCATATTTTTGCCCGAGCCCACGGGCTCGGAGATCCCACGTTAAAAAGGCCTTGTGCCACATGACACCCTCGTGGGAGGGTGACTGAATATCGTTCTTTTATTGTCTTTTCTCCTCACTAAAGACTTCTCATTCTCTATCACTTTCACTAACCCGTTGCATCTTAGTGGCATTAAAGCCTTGCTTGAGGTGAAATAATTTTAAAAAAAGGCACACACACACACACACACACACACACACACACACACACACACACACATATATATATATATATATATATATATATATATATGAATGGATACATATGAATGGATTTAATGGATAGCGGCTTGGATTGAGGGATCGCAAAGCCGAGTTCGAATTCTAGTTGAATCCATTACATACATTTACGTGCTAATACCCTTGAGAAAGGTGTGAATCCTCTTCTTCTACCTCCAGCTATGGGTAAATAGCAGGATAGACTGGGTTCTATAGCCTTGGATGGCAACTGGTCTAGGAGAAGGGCAACTCTTAATTCGAAACCTGCAGAGGGTCGTTTGGGAACCTTGTGGCACTTAGTGCAGCCGTTATATAAATTCGGCCCTACAAAAAGTGTGGATGGCTCTGCACGAAACCTTCACCAGTATAATCAAATCTCATGTGCTGTTGTCGGGCTGTCGGTTTCCTAGGAACTGATCTGCTTGACCCTCATACGTCGAATTCGACGTGAGAGTCGAATATATATATATATATATATATATATATATATATATTCTAGGTACTGAACGGAGAAAAAAATGGAAAAAAGGATAGATACAACAGAAGATAATAACAAAAATCCCAAAGAGCTAATTATGAATGGAAAGTGGACATTTACTTTTGTTTGGTTATTGCTGATTTATTCAACAATCAGAATCAATCAGACAGAATATCTGCCGTGTAAGTAAATACACATATCATAACCTGTAATTCTTATAGACCAAGAAGGCACATTTTTATACACACCTAACAAGTTTGGCATAAATGATTTTTGTCAGCACACGTGACTCTTCCAGACGTCCCTTTTTAAAAGCCTGTTGAATAAAGTATTTCCTACTTATAGTTGTTATCATAATCAAGAAGTGTGGAAATTGTGTGCTAATTTATCAGGTCATCTCATAAGTTCTGTCCGAATTTTAACTTTTTGTTAAAATGAATGAAATTTAAAGAGTATTTTATAATGGTCTAATGGAGCTGAACATTATTTTCATGTTTAGATGCATTTAAACTGATCAAATTTTATTTCAGAGAACAATAAAATTAAATTTTGTTTGATTAAAACCCTGCTAACATGGAAGTACACAAGAATCATTTGAGGCACATAATGCTTTATGACTTCAAGAAAGGAAACTCAGACCGAAGCTGCTAGAAACATTCACTCAGTTTATGGAGAGGAATGTGTGAATGAAATAACTTGCAGAAGATGGTTTGCAAAATTCAGAGGTGGAGATTTCACCCTTGAAGATGAAGATTGAACCGGACGTCCAGTTGAGTTTGATGAAAAGCTTCTTGAAGCAGCCCTTGAAGAAAATCCTGCTTTATCAGTTGAGGAATTGGCAGTGGTTCTCAGTTCAAACCATACAACTGTTCATCGTCATCTTCAACAACTTGGAAAAGTTCTTAAACTTGGAAAATAGGTACCTCATGAATTGTCTGAAAACCTCAAATCCCGAGTTGACATCTTCTCTTCTCTCCATTCTCGCCAACTTGTTTCACCTTCTTTGGATAGATTTGTGACTGGCGACGAAAAATGGATCTTTTATCGAAATGTTAAGCGTCGTAGACAGTGGCTTGGTAAAGGGGAAAGACCCCAGCCACAGCCGAGAAGGGAACTTCATGGGCAAAATGTTCTTCTTTCAATCTGGTGGGATCGCCAAGGAATAATCCACTTTGAATTCTTACCACATAATGCAACAATTAATGCTCAAATATACTGTCAGCAATTAGAGCGTTTGAACCTGGCTTCGAGGAAAAAAGACCTGCTCTATTGAATCGAAAAGAGGTGATGTTTCATCAGGACAATGCGCGACCCCAAGAGCAAGAATCACGTCACAAAAGATCGAAGAACTTGGTTGGGAGAAAATTCTTCATCCACCTTATTCTCCCGATCTTGCTCCTTCAGACTACCATTTGTTTCGTAGCTTACAGAATCATTTGGAAGAAACAGCTTTTGTAACACAGGAAGAGGTTAAAACTGACATTTGTGAGTTCTTCGAATCAAAGCCAAAAGAATTTTACAGTAATGGAATTAGGAAGCTTGTTAATAGGTGGAAGGAAGTCATAGATAATCAGGGAAAATACATTGTTGATTGAATCTGTAATTAAATGTAACATTTGGTCACTTGTTTTCTTTATTCAAAATTCGGACAGAACTTATGGGATGACCTGATATATAACCTTTTAAAAGTTATAGCATTTATCCGTTTAAAAAGACATAAAAATTGTTATTATTCTTAGATTTGTTCAACACAGTAAAGTCATATTAATATCCACGTAATATGACAACAGTGAAAATAATTGAATATTGTTTTAGAGTTTTAGAAAGTATTTTACAAACAAATTACTTGTTTGATTACGGAAATACTATATATGAACTGTCGGGAAATTACAGTATATTAATTATTACGTATATCGTAAGATATTGGTCCGAGCGGGTCACCAATGTCGCAGTTCTCCACCCATTTCCTAGTTACGCACCCTATATGCCCTTCTCTAATAGCACCGGATCCGCTGGCTTGGACATATACACCGTATGCCGGATGGGAGGATTCGGAACGTTTTCCCATACAGGGAACTGGCCACCAGCAAGACGGCAAAAGGGCGATCTCATCTTCGTTTTAAGGACGTTGGCAGAGGGGACAGGAAAACGTTGGACATGGACATTGAGAGGTGGGAAGACGTTGTCAATGATTGCTCACGCTGGAGATGTAATTTACCACGGACGCCTAGTCGAAGAGAAGAGAAACAATGGCTTGCTCAACGGAAAGAAATAAAAACGAGAACTGGGGAGAGCGTCATCACATGCATTCATTGCATTTGAGAATGTCTCTCCCCTTGTGGGCCTGTAGAGTTATAACAGTTGCCGTGTCGTTATCCACCCTGCGAACTAAACACAAAAAATCTGGCCAGAATTTAAATTCAGTTCATTGATTCAAATTTGAGGGTGCATTCTTCCTCTCTGTACCATGAACCTTCAGAAGGTGGGCGATCTTGGCTCTTTAAACTTCCTATCCTTTTAAACGATAAGCTACGTTTGTCGTTATAATATGCCTTATTCTCCCTGTTTCACAATTCATTACCCGATCTCGCTAATTAGATTTATAACTGCTTTTTTTTCTGTCCCTTTTTCCCTTACTATGTCAAAATTTCTAGGCCCACTTTCCCTATTATGTGTTCCAGAAATTTCCAGAAATTCTAATTTAATGCATTATTGTCTTTTAAATTTTCATTTTCCTTAAAAAACCCTTAGTTCATTCCATGTTATTCACAGCATCCTTCTGTAGAACAACATCTCTGTTGTCTCAAGTCTATTATTCATCTGTGAGGAAATTGTTCTGCATTTACCAACTTATCGGTGGATTGATACATTCGATTACGATCACGAGGTCCAAACCCATCTTAAGGACACCATATATATTGCAGTGGTCATATTCCTCGGATATGATAGTCTAACCGAGACCATCCTTCTCCAGGCTGGTTTGAATTCGGAGTTTTCCTTTTCCTAGACTTGTTTCCAACTAAGACTATAGAGCTCAGTCTGTTATGTAAATGACTGGCGGGAGTAGAGGTGGATTTATACCTTTCCCAAGACGGTATTAACGCGTCAGTGAATATAACGATCTTGACTCGATTCTCCAATTTCTCCTGTCATTACACCACACTGTGCGGAGTAAATGCAACAGATCTGGCCAGAATTTAAATTAGGATCACTGATTCCGCTGATCAAAACCGGCTGGAATCACCGTGAATCTGCAATATATTACTTAAAGAAATAAATCGTATAAAAATAACTGTAAATATTATTATTATTTTATTTTCTACTCCAGAAAGATTCTTAGATATTAAAATATTAGTCTCGCTTCTTTCTTATAAATAGCCTTTTGGTACCGGTATTTAATTTTCACAAATAGCATCGACTCAGTTATAATTTATTTAAGATTATGAAGGATAAATAATAGATATGATTTCATAGAAGCTTTAAAAAAATGTGCTGTTTATAATTTTAACTGTAAACATTCTGCAAAAGCAAACCTTATTTTATTCATCTCATGTCTGTTGCGACCAATTTGAATAATTAACAATATTTACATAGATATATTATTTTATCAAAACTGAAATGATAATAAGGATGACTCCTAGAAACACAATTCTACATTTTCTATATAAAATTTATTTGTCAATTATTTTATATATACAATTTATTATTATACAAGCCAATGTTGCCACAATAAATTTGAACTCGTCAATTTACAGTTGAGCTGGCGAGATGTAACCGTAAATTTTATTCTAACCGTTTTTTTCTTGCTCCCCTCGCTCCATGTTTACTTTAATCTCCACAAATTTAAATGCAATGTCAATCACTATCTACTGTCCTCCTGATTACTCTTTTCTCTTCCCACTCATTAGTAATGCTTCTGTTGCTAATATTTTCACACCAAGTAACCCCTTGTGTCGTTATTGCCTTGCATGGGGTGAAATCGATTTAACAAAAACGAAGAGAAAACTATCAGATAATCATGTTGACGTTCTACACTATTTCAAACAAAAGGTTAGGAAGGAACCCCCCCCATCAATACTGGAAAGAATGATAACATCTATTTGACCTGATAGACTTATTTTCTTCAAAAATGTGTTAAGGGAAATATTTTATAAATTTTAACCAAACTGTTTTGAAAGCCAAATATTTCTTTATAAGCAAACCGCCAATATTACCATTACAATTATTCGGTTAAGGGATAATTTATTATGCACCTCCAATGTTGTTCATTATATTGTAAATAAATAAATATAACTGTAATTACAAAAGTACGCAGGTATAGGCTTTAAGAAAGCATTATTCAACTGAAAATACAAGGTTCGTGTATAAAGTGTCTGTTGTAACTTAGGGAAGGTTTACTGAATCGAATAATGATCAAATAAAGGTTGGAACTGAACGATAATAATTAGGACAAGAACAACATATATAAGATTCGCCAGCGGCGCGTAGAAGTAGTCAAATGCTAGAAGTGAGTCAAGTGAATTCCACAATGGATCTCCAACTGCAGAATATCTACCAACCGCCTCACGCGGTCAGATGTGGCACAAGGTCAAATTTAATGTGGGGTATCCGAGTCCGTAGGCTTGGCCAAAAACTCGCCGTAGACCTCGTATGAAACGGGGTCGGGTAGCCGTTTCCCGAGACGAGACTCTGCCACTCGTCTGGAGATCCTCTCTGCCCGGAGGCAGAGAGTTTAACCAGCACAGCTGGAGACGAATCTCCGACTGCATACCAAAATACAGTATCTACTACTGTATTTATGTGAATGGGAAATAACCATTATTATCCCTAGGTATACTACAGTAGTGTCCTTTTATAGTTCCAGTAAAGAGAACTAGCTCTCTCAAAGAGACAAAACAAGGGGAGACCACTCTTGATTATTCATAACAATAACATTAGAGCTATTGATATTTGTTTTTAAAATTCAGATAAATAAACATTGTTATGAGTCGTGAGCAAGATGTATCCTCAATAGAAAGAAAAATATCATGAAGTTATTAAATGATGGAAATGTAACTTTGGAATTGCCAAAAAGTTTGAACAGGAATCACAGAACAATCAAAAAGAGTAGTCTTTAAAAATTGGCACGATAACGGAAGACAAAAAGTGTCTGTAAGAATGGTGATAAAGAAATTTTAGAAAATTAAGATTACCGTATATACTCGCGTATCATGCGACCTTTGAAGAGGTAATTTTGAAACTAATTTTAAGGAGTTCGCATCATACACGAAATATAAAATTAGCGTATGTACTGCTGGTTAAACTATATCCCCATTTACTGTAATCAAAAAGTGCAGCTGTATTTAAAATAAACATGATTTTGATAAAACTGATGTTTTACTTAACTGTAGCCAATAATAATATATGCAATATTCACATATTAGTATTGTATTATAAAATACAAACATAGCGAATATGCATCTTTTCTATTTAAACAATGATTTGCGTAACAAAATCTGAAAAAAAATGATTCTTAAATTTCTTTTATTTTTTTTTTTACCCCGAATGAATTTAAGTATTTTAATAATTTCTTTAACTTTTAACCAGTAAATGTTTGAAAAGGTTTATTTAAAAACACATAAACACAGCATATAATAGACATAAAATATCCCAGTACATCACAAATGAACTATTGATCAAAATATAAATTGTATCCTTTTTTGTAATAAGGCTGTTCTGGTTAGATGGAAAACTTATTTATTTTAAATCGTAACTGGGCAATAAAGCTACTGTTGATTATTACATCAAATATAGGCTCTGCTATAGAAAATAGACAGATAGCAAATTTTTACAGAAGAGAAGATAAAATAGGAAAGTTTATAATTTTCGGAAAATGCTTTTAAAA
Organism: Acanthosepion pharaonis; assembly: GCA_903632075.3. Lineage (NCBI taxonomy): Eukaryota > Metazoa > Mollusca > Cephalopoda > Sepiida > Sepiidae > Acanthosepion > Acanthosepion pharaonis. The sequence goes on from CAHIKZ030001813.1 coordinate 4,718,265, forward strand.
AGCCAAATAATGACAATGGTATTTTTTTAATTTAATAAGAAGGAAAATAAAATTTGGATCGTTAAAACAAAGCCAAACAGATCTTTGTCAAAGAAGAAAAGAACCATTTTAATGCAGGCAATTAATTGATTCGGTTTCATGAAATGCTTCTGATTTGGTTGGGGCAAACAGCGCTTTGACTCAATTAATTACCAGAGAGTCGCTAATGCTGAAACAGTAAAGCATTTTATTTCCATTAGTAAATAATGCTGCAATATTAACGATCCAAATCAGGGTTGCTAGATTGGACTCTGTTTGAAAGCTCAGCGCTACTAAATTTTCAATTTCGTTACTTGCGAATTTTTAAGCTATTTTTAAATTAGTTGGGATAACGTGGGCTACAGATGTGAAGAAAGTGAATTTAAAATGTAGCATTCTTATTTAACAAATACAAGTGCCACCATACATAGTCATGTCAGTGACAATTTTTCAACTTATAAAAAAAAAGTGTCGGTTCGGTTCGAATAAAAAGCACTACTTAAAGAGACTGGTCTACTAGAAAAAAAATAGGATATGATTTTTTAACAAAAGTCTTTGCATATAAGCATTCATTTATTAGGCCTTCCTCAAGACACGACATTTGTCAGAATCGAAAAATACTGATTTTTTAATCATTTCATAAAAGTTCCTGTTCGTATTATAAATAAGTAGTCAAATTGATAGCCGACTTCTTAAAGATATATCTATACTTTGTCCTTCTTTACAAATACCAAGTTTGAAACGGTGCTTACGTCATTGATAACCGCGTCAGTCGTTCAACTCTGAACCGACTGTTCGGTTGTACTCTCTTCCTACGGGCGGGAGGAACCCGAAGGAGGCTACGCCGAAGGGCGGAGTCTCCTTCGGGGAGGTAAAACCGGCCCTGAACCCGTTTATACGGGTTCAAATGGGCTATTTTTTGGCCGAGCCTAATGGCTCGGGAATGCCCACGTTAAAAAGGCCTTGTGCCACATGATACCCTCGTGGGGGGGGGTGACTGAATATCGTCATTGATAACCGCATAGAATTACGAATTGAGAAAAGGAAAGCATTATAATTTTCAAATTTAGACCAATGTGGTCACCTGAGAAAGGGGAATGAATTCCCTTCCCACCAAAATATTTTCCATTTCTTGCGAGCGGACCACTCAATTGAAGTAGCACCGAATAAATATTACGTGCGGCATTTTTTATTTTATTCCTGGAACAAAATAAGCGTGCCGCAGATAAAATTACTCGAAAAATAATAAGCGTTTTAAAATAACGACAATCTCAGGAGGGGGAAATGGCAAAAGGGGCAAATGAATAATTTGGTAAAACAAGCAGCGTGTCGAGGGTAGGGAATTGAAGGAAACAAAATCCACTGACGGTAGAGTCTTATTAAATGCGGTTGTTGTCGGTGCGTACAAGGAGGGAATAGGGTTTTCATATTATTCGGATATGTAGGAGAGATAAAGGTTGCTTCTAGTTCTTGAAGTGACCGAGGAAGCATCTTAACGGAATTCTGTTCCACAATGCAACAGTTCTGGGAAGAATCTGTATGAGTGGAACATCTTGCTCTCCAATGAAATATAAAGGGAATAAGTCGACTGACAGCCTTTGTCTGTTTTGGATACAAGTCCGAAACGGTGCTAAGTCAGAAAAAGGTAGCAGGAATTTTAAAGCGACAATACAATTCCTACACACTGGTCCGATAGACAGGCTAAAGCCACACAGTAAAGGATGCTAAGCCAACGAGCGGCATGCGTTCCTTGAAGTTTCCTTCTAGAATCCAAGCTGCAATATCAGTCTCTCTCCTCTAATAAAACGAGTAAAAGAAAGAAATCGTCTTTTCCTTAATACCATCTATGCAGTAACGTTGGGGTCCAGTGACGATACAGAACGTAACACGTATCGTAGGGGGAGGAAATTGAAGGAAGTAACGCATTCGTACCGGCACTTGTATTTCGTACAAAGGAAGAGTAATGCTAACTTTAAAAAAAAAAAAATTAAAATTCTCTCTATATAGCACAACCTTGAAAGAGCTGAAATTATTAAAAAATATTTTTTGTTTCTGGTAGCCATTGTCATTTTTGCTTTACAATGCTAATTTCATTATTCTGTCGAAATTTTCAGTGTTTAATAAGTATACTTTTCTATTTGTCTGTTGTGATATATTTTGCGAGATTAGGTGTCTTTGCTATAATTGATATTGTCTCGAACATATATACCATACCGATCAAAAGTTTGGGATCACCCGGAATTGTCACTCTGTGTTCATGAAAAAGGCTGATTTTGCATATTTGAACAAATAAATTCGCCTATTTTGTATATATGCAAACCCTTATATAAAACTCAAAACAAATTTTCTATAAACATTATAAATTTATTTACGTAAGCTTTGTGAATTTTTTGATACCATTTCTGAACTGTAGAGCAGAAATCTACAAATATTTCAGCTCCAATGCTCGGTAAATGTTCTAGATTAATATGTGATTGAAATTAATTTTCAGAAACCGTTAAAATTCCAAAAACTAAACAGATTAGTATTGAATAAATTAGCCCAAGTGGAAATTCTTTCTATAGAAGGTTATTCCGATTGTTAGAATGCTAGAAAATTCTTGGATGAAAAGAAAATATAAATTCGCTTTAATTGAAATTGTAATTATTTTACATTCATTTTGATTTAAATTACTCAATAATTTTATGCAAACATAGAAAAAATAAATTTATTTCTTTAAAGACATGAAACTTGATTCCTTTTTTAAGTTTAGAAGAAAAAATCGATGTCGTCCCAAAATTTTGGTCGGTAGTGTATATGAAATATTGATAACTGCGCACAATGAGAACAGTGTACCACACATTTAGTCTAGCATTCTAACGTGAGTATGCATTATGAAAGCTACTAAAGTACCTGTCATGAAGCCAGGAAGAAGGAAAGTTGGTGCAAATGTCTTTTCTGTGTTTGTTAGTATAAAACGAATCAGCAATTGGAAGTTAAAATTTGTAAACGTTTTTTTTTTCAGTTCATTTTATCAGATAAAATCACAGAAACAAAAAAAAAAAAAAAAAAACTAGCAGTCAGAGAAAAATAGAAGAAACGACTGTACAGAATATCCTGAAAATAAACGAAGGAAATTGCATACGAAATTGCTAGACACCATTAAGCAAATGACGCTTGTAAAAAGAGACAGACTTATTCGAAAGAGTAGACATATTCTGCACCCGCCCAAGTGTTAGAACTACATCGCGGTAAAAATATACCCTAAAATAACCAATGCTACGTACGTGAAGAAAGAGAGCATATAGTAAATACTTGCAATAAGTACAAAACTAGACAAGGCTATATTTTTTTAATCCAATACCGTTCTCAAAAGTCATTAGCTGTAGAGAGTTACTGAACGAAGTGTGTCAGATTAACATAAGACAAGGAAATAGGAAGTGACTATTACTAGACTATGGTTGATCGATAACAATTCCCCTCAGGACTTGAAGAAGTTAACATTGTAGTGTTTGGGTAAGCAACCAAGCGGGAGACTCTTTCACAATGTCGCAGGAGGGTATGAGAGTGATTTGCTATAGGTTAGCGAGAGGCTTGTGACGTTGATTGCAGAAAAATAAGTCATTGCCGACAAGGGCGCGTAAAGATTTCGGAACTTTGTCAAGGGTTAGGCTACGGAATCACCCGTTCAGATTTGGCAGTAATTCTCCATTTCAGGTCTGACGCAAAGAAAGTCATTGGAAATTGACTGAATAACCTAAAATTCGATTCTACAAAATTATTTGGCGTTGGTGTAATTATTCTTCGTACACTTATTCTGAAGTGCTACGACTCGTATATCTTTTTCCCGCGTTCAACTGTCGTTTTAGCAATTAAGCCAATATTACATCGTCTACAAGTCCTTTTCTTTGTCTCTCGATTCTTTCAGTAAGCTGCTTGTTTTTGATTTCTAGTTTTTTAAAGTAAGTTGTAAGTTTTCTTCTTGTTTTTTGGTTTCGAGGTTTGAATCAATATTTGTCTTTTTCCTTTTCAGTTAAAAGAAAAAAAAAAGAAATCTCTTTTCCCTAAGATAAAAGAAACGTTCTTTTATCCTGTTTAAAAAGCTATCTTTATTCTGATTAAGAATATTTTTTACATTGAACTTTAACCTGTATAAAGCCCAAGAGCCACTCGAGATAGAGGGTTACAGAATGAGAGGCACCAAACCCAAAGCAATGTGTTAATGTCACTAATCTACAAGGGACCACCGGAAGTAAAAGAAAAAGAAAAGGCTTTAGAAGAAACCGGAAACCTAATCCTAAACAGGAAACAAGGGATAAACCTCTACTCCTGTCCAAGAGACCGGGAAGGAGTGTGAACCAGACAATAGGTGAACCTATCTCCTTTTATTGAGGAAAGAATAAAGCGTAGATAGGAAATAAATACTCAGAGTTTTAGGCAGAAACCTTAAAAATATAGAGATAAAGTAGAGTTTAGAATGAACTGGAAACAATCCTAAACAGGAAACAAGGGATAAGCTTTTAATCCTGTTCAAAAGACCGGAAAGGAGTGTGAACTGGGACGATAGGCAAATCTAGCTACTCTTATATGATTAAAAATATATTATTTTTATTTAGAAGACATAGATATTGCAATGTTAATGTTTATTTTCCGATTAAATTATTTTTATTTCGATTAAAAAAAACATCTTTTATTCTAATAAAAAAAACGTGTATTTTGATGAAGGAGATTAATTTATTTTGTTTAGTAAAATATATTTACATTCAGATTGCATTCAGAGCTTTTTTCCAAAGAAGATATCCTTATTCCGATGAAGACATCTTTATTGTATCCAAGAAAGCATTTTGTCCTGCTTAAAAAAAAGATTTTTTTTCTGATGAAGAAGATATCATTATTCGGATGAAGACATCTTTATTTTGTCCAAGAAAGTATTTTATCCTGCTTACGAAGAGATCTTTTTTCTTATGAAGAAGATATCCTTATTCCGATGAAGACATCTTTATTCTGTTTAAGAAAGCATTTTTGTCTTGCTTAAGAAGAAGTCTTTATTTCCTATGATGAAGATATCATTATTCTGATGAAGAAGGTTTATTTATTAAGTATATGAAGATGACTGTATACTGTTAAAGAAGAAATATTTTTTATTCATGACGATATATTTATTTCGATTAAGCTATCTTTATTCTGATTAAACGACATCTTTATTCTGATTCAGATGGTATCCTTTTACTGCGTTGTATAAACCTTTAGTCAGATCAATGCAATTTTTCAATGCAGATAAACTTCTTTCTGGTCTTTCAGCGTCATATGTAGTCTATAGATCATTATGCTTCATTCAAACTTTTTTTTGTTTTTGGCCCATAGATTCTGTCCAATTGGAAAAATCAGAGAATGCCGTTAGACAATCTTAACATTTTAGTCTCGTCTTCCATACCATATTTTATTTGGCTTAGATCTTTTTCTTTTCTCTTTTTTTTTAATTATCTTCTACATTATTTAATCTGTTTTCAATATTTCAAGATGTAATTACAATTTCGATATTCGGTAGTCGATTTCCATCAGTTAATTTCTGCCTTTTTCCATGCACCACTGACATTGCATATTTTACGATTCCATGTCCAGCCTTTTGCTAAAAGTCCTGACTGTTTCTAGTTCATTTTTTTTAGAAAATACGCCATGTACAAAGAATATTTTGTTCTGATGAATTAGTGAAATTATATTGTGTTTAACAAGTTCGCGAGAGGAAATTAAATTGAATCGTAGCTATTATGAAATGTATCATTGATCATGATTATTTTGAAAAAAATACTTTTTAAATTGAGCTCATATTAAGATTCTGTCCTTGTAGCCAGATTTAACTTGCAATCTTTTGTTTTACTGAATATAGATCATTCTGTAATTTAAAAAAATAATTTAAGCTTTCTAATGTAGTTACGAGGAATGATATTTTTGTGCTTTTTATAGTCAGATCTACTATTATTAAATTTTCATTCTTCATCGGATATTTTTTATGTTCTTCAAGCATTTTGCTCATTATCATTCTATATACCGTAAATCTCTCCAGCCTGTTGGGATATCCCATATGAAAAGCATGCACGTTATAAGCCTATACTTGCTCATATTCATTTCATCGTATTATTTTTATGGAGGTTCATTATATTTTTCCTGTTCTCTGGTAACAATTTCATGAATAATGAATTTAGATCGAGTCCATTTATTTTGTTTATCATCGATTTTCAAATCATTTTTTGTAAAGTTTGAAATTTAAATCTTCCCAAAGCATTTAAAATGTCAAAATTTCCCTGCTTTGTTGTAGTTAAATATGCCATTGCTTCATTTTTCTTTCTACACTGGAATAGATAACTTATAAATTTTCTTCATGCTTTCTTCTCGTGAAATGAATAATCGACTACTTCTGTCAGTTTTACTATCAGAATAATGCAGATCGATATCAAGTTAAGCTATTATTGAGTGATAGAATAGATCGCTCACAAAGGGACCCTGGGGTACAAATATAAAAGCCCAATATACTGATCAAAACACCCGACTGATAAAGGTATACCAGTTACAGATATAAAAGCGAAATATGCGTGTCAGAGTTACACGTTATATTAAAATTAGCACATAACCTTTCAGGTGGGGCCCAGTTAGAAATAGTTTCAGGTTCGATGTCCCAGTTTACTCAGTCTGGGAATGAATGTTTTCCTACGTATCTTGATTTAACTCGCGATTCGTTCACGCTGCGTATTAAAAAGAAGAAAACATCTTCGATATTTGGATATTTGATATGATTTCTCTTGTATGCTCATTTCCTTCCAGTTTCCAAATTCGTTTCCTTCCAGTTTCCAAATTCGTTTCCTTTCGGAGGTCTAAAGTCAGAAATGGCAACATGATATTTTACACTGATTATTTTTCTAAAATAAATAAATAAATAGAGCAACCTAAGATCACGCACATTTTACGTAGATAAAAACATTTGTGAGGTGAAAACTGGATTTGTTTGTATTTCTTTCAGGCAGGGGTTACCAAGGATCCTTTCTGTGTATCTATCAGAACATTTTCCAATCTAGCCGCGGGCTCTAAACACAACTAGAATTATTGATGTATTCATGTGACACATTTTTGAGATTTCTACTTCAAGATCCTTGTACTTTGATAGTTTTTTTGAAGATCCTCAAAGAAACATTATTGTCTAAGAATGAAGATATTCAAAGATACATTACAGTCTGAAGAACTGCTACTACTACTACTACTACTACTACTACTGCTGCTAATTATTATTATTATTATTATTATTAACTCCAGTATTCTTGATTGGTTGTCTAATCTTTTACTAATCGTTATCTTCTGTCTTAATTCCTGTACATTTCTTCTACTCGCTCCTTAATAATATTTTTCTTTTTCTTCTTTCTATTTCTTATAGTCATTCATACTAAGGAACCTATTGCGTCTTATTGGCTTTATTGCCTTGTTAGTGTAAAGTAATAACAAAAAAGTATTTTTATCTGCATCCTGAGATAAAGGAAGGATTTTTAGAAGGCTATTAAGTATATTACATTACACGTTGAAGGTTTATCAATTGTTTTGCTGTGATGTTTTATTATACCTGGTGTATTAGGAAAACATAATTGAAATTTCAAGGCACATAACGAGAAAAGAGGGCATGGAAAATATGTTACTCACAGGAAAGATTGAAGGCAAAGTGGGTCAGAAGAAAACAGTGCATAACATACCTAGAGAGCTTGAGTAAATGGATGGTTTTAGGAGAAATAACAAAAAGACAAAATTTAATAAGAGCTACAAAGGGACAGGAAATTGTGGAGAGCCATTGATTGCCAACATCTTGAAAGGACACGTCACATAGAAGAAAAGGACAATGTTGTTGGTATATGTGGTAAGCTCACAGAGAACTAAAGCATTTTCATCCTCTGTGCTCTGGTGTTGGTTTGCGGTTATATCATTGTCCTGCATTGGAAACTTTATTATGACACATATACAGTTCATTATGTATCCTAGCTAATCTATATTTAAATTTATTATAATTATTATCAGTTGTGTATGTTATATTTCATGCTTTGTATCCTGTAGAGCCGGGTCCAAACTATGGTCCTATATGAGAATTGTCATTTAATTGATAGCACATTTCTTATTATATGGGATCTTCCTAGTAAGACGATCTTCTGGGCAACTTGTATGTTGATGTTATCTGGGACAATGTGATTAAAATTTTCCATTCATTTTCTCACGAGACCCACAGCTCCGATTACTATTGTTACAGTCTCAGTCTTCATTCCCCAATCTCGATCTCCATGTCCTTTTATTTTGAACAATTTCTCAATATGTTTCATGGAGGTGTTTTTCTCAGATGGTACTTCTACGCCAATAAGCATACACTTTCTGAGTCTCTTGTCTTTATGATAATATCAGGTTTATTATTATCATTGTGTGTTATATTTCCTGCTTTGTATCCTGTAGAGCCGGGTCCAAACTATGGTCCTTAGGCCCTATAGGAGAATTGTGATTTAATCGATAGCACTTAGTATATGGGATGTTCCTAGTAGGGCGATCTTTTGGGCAATTTATATGTTGATGTTACTTGGGACACTTAGAAAAATTGTCCATTCATTTTCTCACGAGACCCACAGCTCCGATTACTATTGGTACAGTCTTAGTCTTCATTCCCCGCATCCTGTTAATCTCAATCTCCAGGACGCTGGCTCAGATCACAACCACAGGATATATCAGACGCATATCCAGCTGGTCAATTCAGGAAGTTTTAATTTCCATGAAACATGTGAGCAGAAGACTCATCAAAATGCTCCGGTTAACATAACGACAACAGACAAAATTCCTCACCATGATTAGTGATATTATTAATTGGGAGACTGAAAACATGTGATAGGGTCAGATGTGTTTCAGTTTCAATTTTTCGGGCTGATGGTAGGGTTTGGGTGTGGCGTACACCCAGCACTTGTCCCAAAGACACCGTGCAGGATGGTTTTGGTTCTATAATAGTGTGCTTTACGTTCCCGTGGAAAGGATTATGTTCAAGAGTCTACTTGAACTCTTCATTGACTGGTGACCTCTACGGTACACTGTTTCTAAACTTTTTACGCTCATTCATGGACTTCAAGTACCCCGGCAACCTGTCTGTTCTAGCAGGGTTATGCGCCATTTAATCAGGCCCAAGTTGCAAACATTTTGGTTTTACAAGCATTCTAGCAAGTTGCAACGTAAGGTATGGCCTCTACGTTCGTCCGGCCTGAGTGCAATCGAGCATTTATGGTACATGAAGGAAACCAAAAATATCAGAAAGCAGTTGAGAGCAATCAGGAAAATATAGTTCAAGATTTTCGTAAATGTGTTTTGACCGCTTGTGGAATGTATACCACGTCCGTTTAGTGCATTCTACCGGGACAGAGCCACATGCCAGACATGCACACATGACGTTTGACATGTGAGTGTATATCATTCCGTTTAAAAAGCCATGTTTTGTTTTTTTTTTAAAAAAAACCATATCATTCTAAATCACATTCAATCCCTTAAGCTTTACTTTTGCTTTCACCCCAACAATTCAGCGAACGCATAAATTAGTACGTTTTTCTAATGTAGAAGTTAAAAAATAGGGGTTCAGAATCAGACACTGAATCGATTTTAGAAGTGAATATTTGTTGCAAGAACTATCTGCATCGATGAATTCGGTTCTTTCTATTATTTGCCAAAGTTCAACATGCGAACAATAGTTTGCCAGGCGTTATGAATTCTTCTTGCTAGGAACATCTTGCTTGTGTTTCACTAGATTGTACTTTTTTTTTCAAGATTAAAACATTTTACAGGATTAGCAAAAGCTGCTAAGAATCGCTATGTCAGGGCGCATCTCAATGGATTATTCGTACAATGAGAAGGTTTGGCGCGCTTACAGAGAACTTATTTTAGGATGAGCAGTTACGAAAATAGGTAGAAGAAAAAGAGTGCTGTGTAACCTATTTTTTTCGAGCACTTTCAATATTTTTGTCATATCAGAAAAAAGTCAAAGATTTATTTTTTTTATATATAAAATAAACAAGAAAAAACAAATTGAAAATGGAAGTTTTAAGAATTCGAAAAGAAAAAGACAAGTTAAAAGCTGGCTGAAAACGTTCAGCGACATTTTGCCGGTTTTAAAGTAATAACATAAGAGATAGCTTTTTTATTTTATTTTATTTTGAAGGTTACGTCTGCAGTAGATTAGATTAAAAATGGCGTTTAATGAAAATGGGACGATGGAAAAAAGAAAAAGAATAAAAATGGAAAATTTGGCAAAGGAAACAGAAATGAAATAAATTTCCTTTGGGGAGTTGAATAAAAATGATGAAAAGATGAGACCGAAATCTTTTAAAATGAATAGAGAGAAAAAGGGGGAAAACAAAGGAAGAAAGACAAAGGAAAAGAAAAAGAGAAAGAAAGGAAGACAAACAGACAGACGGAGAAGCAAACTGAGAAAAGCATCGGTGAAAGAAGTTATAAAAATAAGAATTTATATAAATATATACAAGTATGTATTTTATTAAATTTTAAACAAGATACTTTTTAAGTTATTTTTAAATTTAAACTAAAGTTGAAAATGTTACTTTATATTTTATATATTCACAAATAAAATATTTTTTTATAAGCAATTGTATTAAAATTTGACTGAATCTTAGGTACCTCCACTACTGACGTCATTGTAGCTAAAGAAAAGAAAATTCATATACGAAGTCATATTATACTGCAACTAAGAATTAATAATAATATACAACGGATGTGAAAATTCTTGAGTCACTAAATGGCTTTTTGCCCCGTCTATAATAACACAAATCAGTAACAGTTTTCTCTATGGCCAACATATTATTTGTAGTTACTATATTTATAATATATTGGTTTTTAAAAATTCCCAAATGTTTTAGAATTTTTTTACAATGCAAATATAATGCTAAATTTAAGCCATAATTTCTATCCCTACATTTAGTGAAGTCTTTATGTTTAACCGTGTTAAATAGATAGTGTGTTCAAAATTTCCCGCGCTAGAAAATAAGGTAATAACTTTTTCCCATCACATTTTCTGATCACTTTAAAAGCCGTCATCGTTGATGTTTCTATGTGTCAGACACGGTTTTAAAACAGGACTAGAAATTCATTCCCTACTTCCTGTTTAATATAGAGTTTCCGGTAACGATCTTAAATTTTTGGTGATATGACTAATCGGTGTCTGCGATACTTTACTTAAGTTATTTCATAGAAGGTAAAAGGGGAGGTTTTCTTCTATTCTTCCGAATAAACACCCTATCTTGGCCGCATGTAGGAAGATCACTACAACCATGCATACCTAATTTATAAATTCGAATAGCCCAAGTGAAGTCTTGATTGGTTGTTGTTTACTGGGGCAACTTATATAATGCACGTCCTAAAGCTAGTGGCAGATTTTGTTCTAGGTGCGGGCCGAATACTGATCATATTCGGTCGGGTCGCCCATCGAAGAAGTCTGTTGTTTATTTAGACCCGAAACTTCTAGTGACATGGGAGCAACAACACTAACGACGCATCTGGATTTGGCATTTAAAGGTGTATTTTAATAATACTTTGAGGCTAGGGGTTGGCGGCATCCTACTTATATCTTTGTTAGCGTTTAGAGAAGTTGCTCTAGTCAACATTCTCATAATATCGGCGTTTTGCAGTGCCATGGATAGGCAGTCATGGATGTGCCCTTGTAAGAACTTCCAGTGAGCAACCTTGAGGTAACTGTATACACCATCCGGTCAATTTGTATTGTATTAACGATAGACAGTAACAATTTGACTTTTTCATCTTAAAATTCTTCTGACTACAACCATTAAAAATAACAGAAGTAAACCAGTGTGCAAAAATCACCGAAGCTCCTCAACCTTTCTTTCCCTAACATTCGTGAAGTTCGTACAAATCTCTGTAGAGAAGACTATTTTCTCTTGAAATGTTCTCAAGATGTTTCAAATTTCTCCAGATATTTTAAATTAAAATCTTCCATCTTTACTATTGTTCTATGATCTCTTCCTCGTTGAAATGATTCCAGAATACACATACACAGCCCTGGTGTTTATATACAAGACAATTTTTCACTGACATGGGATTCGTCTCTTGAGTCCCTGGATGATTATTTCATGTGTTTTCGACTTTCGTTATTGCACTATTTTAGCATCTATTTTTCCTTTATCACTCCTCTTTTTCTCAGGAATGTAACGTTAGGCAAAATATCCAACAGTACAAAAATCTCTCTCTCTGTCTCTCTCATACTTTCTCTCTATTCATTGGAAAATATATTTTTGCTTGACGATTTTAACCTTTAGCAATCTGCATTACAAATATGTTGTGACCAATAAATGGTTAAAGAAATAACAAAACAAGTGTTGCAGATATATCATATATTAAACAGTAAGTACAACAGATGTTTATTACACGACTAGTGAGTGTGCGTCGGTTGATCCAGCGTGCAATCTATTCGACTGTTATATTTACCAGCCTCCTCGCGAAGTAAGATGTGGCACAAGGCTGAGTTTAATGTGGGGCAATCCGGGGCCCGTAGGCTCGGCCAAAAATTCCGAATAGACCCATATAAAACAGGGTCGGGTAGCTGTTTTGCGAGACAAGACTCTGCGCTTCGACATAGTCTCGTCTGGTGATCCTCTCTGCTCGGAGGCAGTGAGTTTACCCAGCACAGCTGAAACAGATCTTTTCGACTATTAATATTTAACAGCCCCCCCCCACGAGGTGTGTATGCGGCACAAGGCCGAATTTACCGTGTGTTCTCCGAGCCCATAGGCTCGGCCAAATATATTCCCTTGGAAGCCGCATAAACGTGTTCAGGGACTGTCTACCTCCCCGGAGGAAACTTTTCCTTGCAGCAAAGCATCGTCAGGGTTCCACGAGAAATTACGAACAGTCTGGTCGACTGTTAATATTTAACAGCCACCCCGCGCCTTCATACGAGGGATGTATTTGGCACAAAGCCGAGTTTACCGTGAGTTCTCTGAGATCGTAGGCTCGACCAAAAATATTTCCTTACAACCCGCCTAGACGAGAGTTCAACAGATGAAGTATCCAGTGTACGTTTTCTCTAATAGTTGTGCGTTTCCCTTTACCTTAGCTTAATTCTTTGACCTGTTAAATATTAACAGTCGACCAGATGGTCGACTGTTAATATTTAACAGACCCCCCCACGAGTGATGTATGTGCCACAAGGCCGAGTTTACCGTGGGTTTTCCGATCCCGTAGGCTCAGCTAAAAATATTCCCTTAGAAGCCGCATAAACGAATTCAGGGCCTGTCTACTTCGCCGGACGAAAGTTTGCCCTTCGGCGAAGCTTCGTCCGGGTTCCTCTCTGGCCAAGGTAGAGAGTTCGACAGATGAACAAGCTGGTCGACTGTTAATATTTAAAAGCAACGAGGTGTGAATGTGGCACAAGTTTACCGAGTTTACCGTCAGTTCTCCGAGCCCATAGGCTCGGCCAAATATATTCCCTTAGAAGCTGCATAAGCGGGTCAGAGCCTGTCTACCTCCCCGGACGAAACTTTGCCCCGCGGCAAAGCCTCGTCCGGGTTCCTCTTTGCCATAGCAAAACATGACAACACGAATATGAAAAATAAAAACATTATCACTCAGCAATCAGTCACCTACAATGGTAGGACAAACATTTTACTCAGCTAATGAAGCCGCCTTCAAAGTATTAAAGGTTAATCTATAACACTTTAGATGTGGCTTCATGCCATGTGGCTAATTGTTCTCTTTGGTAGCCCGACTTCACAAATTTAAGCACTCTACTAGCTCTCATAATTTCATATTTCAAAACGTTAGTTGTAACTGTAATTTCTTTTTTCTACTCTCGCACTTCTGACTTGTGGAAATCTCTTCCGGATTTTTGTTTTCCGGGCAGGAGCTCTACAAGTCTGTCTCCTTGAACACTGTTATTCTTATAGTTTTCCCTCTTCGTTTTTTTTCACTCTCAGTAACCCCTTGCATCATAGCGGCGTTATCGCCTTGCTTTTGGTGAAATTAAAAAACAACAACAAATAAATGGGAGCAATTACCAAACTGTGAAGGTTGCTAATCTACAACAGAATCAAATGGTACCTATATTTTCTTATTTTTTGGGATTTGTATCAGTAGTATTCTGACTGTTGCATGTTGCATATATTAGGATACGTAAAATCATTATACTTTTGAAGCATGACACTCACTATTTGCATTAAATAACTTGTTTTTAGAAAATACGTTGTTTTTAAATCTATGATATCAGACGTATTTTTTGTTTGGAAAAAAATACCATGTTCCTTCAGGAGATAATGGTGTCCATGGCTCTCCGTGTATTCCTTTTATTATCTGCGAATTGCTATGACGAGAGACGTTACCATTACCATGGTTTTGAATTCAAAATTATCCTTCTTCCACACTGACAGCAAATTAAGTTTAGGGAGCTTAATTCGCCATGTTAATTGAGAGAGGAGAGAGGGAATCATATGTTTTCGAAGGGCTTTATCCTGAAAGTGGATGCAACAGACTTGATCAGAAATTGAATTTAGATCACCAAATCCGCTGTGGCGCCACTAACCGTCACACTACATCCTTTGCAAGTTACGTGTTTGCAAAATTAAGAACTGCGAAAGACTCACATTTAAATGAAATGTAAGCTAGTCATGTTTAACGCGGGGTAACATTTACATAGCAGTTAATTTTTAGCATTATTTCATTCTGACGTTTTCTGTTGCTCCACAAGTGAACGATAATAGATTTTACATCTCGAAAAACGGGCGAAACACAACCTATTGCAGGGAAACTGATATCTCACACAGACACACACACGTATTCGCACACACGCGTACCTGCAGATACATCAGTGATTATTATTTACTTTCTCTTTTCGCATCTAGTACATTAAATATTTTGTAAGCAAGTGTCTGTGATATGTTAACGGTGTCATAACGGAAAGGTCAAAGAATTAGCTAAGGTAAAGGGAAACGCACAACTATTAGAGAAAACGTACACTGGATACTTTATCCCTCCTCCACCTATAGAAACGAGCCCAAACGGATATTGCAGGTGTGACGTAACAAGTAAAGAGGTAGAGTAACTGTGGCAGTGTAGCTGTTGTAGCCATGGGAAGCGGACGGAGATTTAAATTTAACCGTGGACTTTTTGTTTGAATGTGGTACTTTATCTAAGACGTAGCCACTGTTTTTTTCTTGAGCAGGAATAGCAAAGGAATATCAGAAATATATGAATTCTGGTCAATCGGCAGCGATACGCGAATATTCTTGCGGCTTTCAACTATCGCTGCCCAGATTGACCAGAATTCATATACCTCGGTTTTGGGATTTCATTCGTTCTTGAAGCCCGTTCATAACACGAAATGTTCGTAAACCGAAACTATTTTCCAATAGGAATCAATGTAAAATCGATTAATCCATATCTGGTAGCCCGATAATTGCTTATTTAAACTTTAACAACAGTACTTTGTATATAAGTTTATACGAAAAAATAATGAAAATCATATAATACATAAAACTAATGAAAATCATTAAATCTAAGAAAATAAATAAACCCAATACCAAATGGATAAAATATAGACGAATACTTCAGTTTTAGCGTACCTGCATGTAGGAGAGTTGATGGCGTAATTGGAAGGAAAGAAATGTTATTGTTTGGAAAATAGAAGACATGGTCGTCTCTTTATTTATAAGAATAGTATAGATCGTTGAGTTTGCCATATGAAACTGAGTAAGAAGAGAAAATATCATTATCAAGGAGACAATATCAATCAACAATTGTTTTTCATTTAACTTTTTCTTAAAAAAAGTCACAGTACAATAAAATTGGAAAAAGAAAAAAACACAGCACAACACAACATGGCGGTCGACTCAGAAATGATTCCGTTCGGGTTAACGCAGTTCGGCTCGGTTCAGCAATGTTATTCGAAAACCGAAATTTTGTTTCATAACCGAGACATTTTATCTCGAATATTCTGTTCGAAAACCGATTTGTTCAACAGGTGAGACGTTCGAGAATCGAGGTTGCTCTGTATATCTGATATTCATTTGCTACTTCTGTTACGTAACACGTAAATAGGTAGTGTAACAGCGACGCCATTGTACCTGAAAAGCAGACAGGAATTTAAACTTGACTGTGGCCGTTTTGTTTTAATGGGACACGTTTTGTAAGACGTGTCAACTGCTTTTTTTTCTTGGGTTGAAGTAGCAAAGAAATATCGGAAATATATTAATTCTGATCAATCGACATCGATACTTGAAAGCAGCAATAATACACAGAGGATGCGAGAAGAAGACTATGGGTTACTGACAATAAGGGTAACCACTCGATTAAGAGGGATATCACCTCAAATCGCATGCAAATCAAACACTGATCAATCGATCAATTAACGTACTGTATAGCGTACGGGGTGCGTTCCAGAAATTCCGAGATTTTTTCAGGAGAGACTAATTTCAAAGAAGTATAAAACTCTAATCTATTTCAAAGTAAGAACTTTAACAGCACATGACATTCTTCATCCAGATAATTGTGAACTGACTGAACAAGGCTCTGATGCTCTGACGTCCACGTCCACATTGTTTTCATCCAACATCACTCATCGTCTCTCACATCGTCTCCACCATTGAATCTCTTGTGACAACGGAAATCAGATGTTCGGCTCCTACAAGTTAATCCATAAGCAGTCTGGCGCATTTCATATGCCTTTTTTGTATTTTCTCAGTCTAACACAAAACTTCATTGCATAGCAAGCTCTCCAAATTGTCTTTGCATCCTGACTGCATTCTGCAAACTTGTCCGCTGTGGCACGCAATATGTAGCAGAGAGTGCTCAAAGCACTTTTACAATCTTCAATCTGGAATTAAAAAGTTGTCAATTTATTAGATATATATATAGTAATTATAGACTAAAACTACAATAGTTTATGTTTTGCTTGTCCAAAATATGTCTCAGAACTTCTTTAATGCATCTCGTACACCTCATTCCTTGTAGTTATGTAAACAAAGATCAAGAAAGAAAATAGTATTATTCACGCCACAGCATTGGTCATTGCATCTCCTTAAGCCCAGAGAATATCACCACTGAACCGTTAAAGAATAATGTTTTATCGTCCGGTCAAAGGAATAACATTTCTTTCAGTTTACAGCAGGCTGTCGAGTTTGCGCATGGAACCGTATTATATTTCCTGTCTATCAGAAGGATATTGTGCAAGCTGGAGTAATGGTATCTAGTCTCCTGCTTGAGCTGTCAAGGATCAATAGTGAAATAGGAGTCTGCTTTAATACATATCGCATAGAAAGGTTTTATTGCACATCATTTACGCATGCGATCGTCCCTGATACTTAGTTATGTAACTTATTGCAAGTGTACTCTGCTGTGTTCTAGGTACTCCATTTGATCAGGCATTCACCATACTTAAACCCCACTGAATATGTATGAGCAAACCTTACTATATTCCATGTATACTCCCCAAACACATATAACACGGATATAAGCACACATACACTCTGCCCTAATCGATATATCCACGCAACGACACTACAAAACTTGTAAATTCCATACAACATCGTGTAGATGTTATTATTATGAAGATGGATACTATCTTATTAGGTAGCTGTCACGAACTCTTACTTTTTAGTTACATTGTTATTCATTCGAATGGGAATAGATAGATAAAAACTGGTTTTTCTTTTACAAGCATTTATTGATATAGGAAGATGTATTTCAAATCAAATGTTATATGTGTAAGTTTACGGCGACATCACGTTGACCTGACCCCCATGTTCATGTACGATCACCGAAGTTAAGCAACATTGAGCCTGGTTAGTACCTAGATGGGTGACTGCTTGGGAATACCTGGTGCAGTAACCTCAGATGTACGGAAGGTGTCATTGATAATGGCTCGGAATTGTTAATTGGAGAGTGGAGTCCCATTTCTCGTCAAATTCCTTATATTTACTTAGGTGCAAATACCCTTGGAAAAGGCATGAATCCACCACTTTGTCCTCCAGATATGCGTCAGTTTTATCACCAAATCATTGTTATTCTTACCAAAATAATTCTTGCAATCTAAAAACATTTTCTGGCTTTAAATAACCTGCAATGGATTTATAACCCGTAGAAAACAGATCAATCGTTTAATCTATATATAAAATTCTGTGACTTCTGTTAGTCCGTCACACTATCTAAAATAGCCATACGTTGACCGATCGAAACGATATTTTTGGGGAGAAGTTCAAACAGGTAAGTTGGGTACAAAGTACATCTGATTTTACGAGGATGTGTAAAAAAATCGCGAGGTAAGTTTTTAGTCAAGGCATTTTTTCAAACAAATCAGCTTATTTAAATTTCACTGAATGGTATGCGAAATTGAACGAAACGTAGAGTTTGTAAATCTGGATATGAAATGTCAGCGGTAAATTACACAATATTAACACGCGTCAGAATGTTTTAAAAAAATTCTAGTATTTATAAATAACAGTTCAACTTAAGATATCACATGTCACGTTTCCAACTGACTTCTTTTTCCTCAACACAAAATTTTTAACTGTTTTGGCAATAATATTCATTGGGAATTTCAGATAGTTTTTCACCTCGAACATTTATGGACAGCCATCTCATATTTCCTCAAGTTTATCGGCGGAACTATATCCTGATCCTGGCCGAGAAATTTGACGGGAGAAATAAGCATGTTAATCAAGATGAGTGGATAAAAATTTGGTGTTTCAGAAGACCAGATTATCGTTTAACAATTTAAAATAAATAATAAAAAATAATATAAAATCCATATCAAAAAGAGAAATGATTAATGACTGACATTAAATTGTCCTAGATTGGCCATAAGGTGTAAAATATTCTCATAAAATGTTACTTGTACGCCACTTGATCAAGAGTTTTGCTATTGGGAGACAACGAATAAGTAAATGAAGCATACAGTGTTAACACGTGAGAAAGATCTTCAAGGAAAATTGCACTTCACTACTAAAAGACATAAATGAGTAAAACTGGATTAGCAGACCAACAAACAAATAAATTCGCCTATGCTTAGAGAATATTGCTATCACATGGTCTGAGGCCCCTGTTATTTACCTTGAACTCCTTGATAAGATCAAAAGAAGAATCTGCAATATTATTGGTTCTGATCTGGCACCTCGGCTTCAGCCACTTTCCTACCATTGTAGGGTTGCCGCTCTGTGTCTTTTTCATAAATACTTTCAATGGTAATTTTTCGGATAAACGAAAAAAAGAGACGAGACGAGTACTAGACTGGCGTCGATATCTCATCAATTCCCAGATGAGATGGCCAGATGTAATCGTATATTCTATGCTAACAGTTTCTTTTCTAGCACTTCTCCCTTGTGGAACTCCCTTCCGGCTCCATGTCAACTTTAAGCTGCGAACATTTCAATGCAATGTCAATCGCTATCTACTATCCACCTGATTACTCTTTTCTCTTTCTGCTCATTAATGTTTCTGTTCCTAATTCTTCTACACCCTGTAACTCCTTGTGTTTTAGTGGCTTTACTTCCTTGCATGGAGTGATATCGATTAAAAAACAACAAAAAAAGACCAAGTGAAATGATGTCGATAAAAAGCCAAAGAAAAATGTTAAAAAACACACTGAAAATAAATAAACCCTGGCATCAAATAAATGTGCTTTTATTAGTTATATCTACTGTCTTACATATCTTATATATAATGCACAACTTAGCATATCTTTCTTAATGGAGATTTTCAATTTGTATATTTAAAAATCAAATTTGAAAAAAAGAACCCACAAAACTTATTATTTATTCCAAATTTAATATTTTATGACCTTTATAAATAACCAATTATTTTCACGGTGGCTTTTATAACATTGTTTCGTTGTTCTGGCAGAATGTGCTGGTAGCGTAACGGTTATCGGCGTGAAAAATGGAATTGGGGAGCTGGATTCAAATGCTAACCGAGTATGTTGTGTTCAGTTTCTCCCAAGTACCTTTGGGAAAGTAAGATTCCATCTCTTTAGCTATGGATTAAATAGCATGATAGGTTGGTATTTCTGGCCTTTGTCTGGACAGCCAGTTTGGGTGAAGGACTGCTCTAAATTTAAAAAGGTGGCGTAAGAGACGAACATGGTTCCATTTTCCAAAGAAATCATAGAAATTCACAAATAAGGAATAAAAAGGAATCTGTGGAGAAGCATAATTTCCGGCGTCCTTAAGTGATATGTTATTCCGAGAAAATCATGTAGTTTTTTTTTTATTTCTCTATAAATCTATATATATAAAATCAAATCATCCAAACATAACTATTGGATCAATGATCATTCAGTGTAATCATTGTAATGCTCCCAGATTCAAGGATTAACCAGATGGGCTGTGCTGTAACAAAGGAAAAAATACAGCTGGAAGATCAACCTGTTACTCCAGAACTATTGCTATATCTTCTGGATGGGAACTCAGCTGAATCAAAACACTTTATCCGGTAACATCACAATAACTGTTTTGCAATGACGAAGTCAAAGATGCTACCTTGCCAGGATGGAAAACAACTTTCAGTATTCAAGGAAGGAACTAGCTCGTTTAAAAGTCCACACGGTCTTTAAGCTTGTTTCGAATGAAACGCGTCAGCGTGCCGACAATTCGAAATAATCTTATTCCTTCTGATTATTAGTCAATTGTCGTTCTTGAATTCAATGATTTTCAATTTTTCCTCCATATATAGATTGCAATTTCTTCCTCTTATTTTTGTCATCTCTTTTTATTATATCCCATTTTTTTATTCGCATATGTGCTTTGAAAATATACTGTTTTTTTTTCTATATTTTTATATTTGAAAGATAGTAAATCGTTTTCATGTCTTACTTCAAATTTATCGGACGCTTTTGTGTAATCTATGAATCACAGGTACAGGCCTTTCTGAATTTGTATTGCTCTTTCTGATAACATTCTGGGCATAAATATCGTGTTGCGTGCCCCAGTGTACCCGCACTGTTCTTGTCCAATCTCCGATCTGATTCTGCTGCGCACTCCATTCATCAGAATTCGGATGATGAGTTTTGTTATGTGGCTCATTAGGTTTATTGTCCCGTGATGGTCACTGTTATAGTGGAACACACCTATTCTATTGTTAATAGACTCTCCCACCTATAATAAGTAGGAGTAGTAGCAGTCACTGAGTCGTTCGGTGAGTTGGTCAGTCAGTCGATGTTGGATGACCGTTAGTCAGATATTAAAGTATCAGCCACCACAACTAGATTTCTCTGCGTCATTACCTATTATATCAAGTTCCTAACGTTTTGTACGTCGAACCTATTTTAGGACCGACTTAGTGAAATACAAGCCTCCATTGTGAAACTACTCTATAACAACTTGGCGACGAGGGATTCGAACTCATGCGGAGGAAGATAAACTTTTCGTACTCTACAACAGTAACTCAGCTGAATCAAAACACGTCATACAGCACACCAGAAGCTACAATAGCTGTTTTGCAATTCCCTTATTCAGAGCCAAAGATGCTACGGAGTGCTGCATTTAAGCTAGTTTAAAACTATATTATAAAAGAAAACCTGTTGATTTCTGGTTGAATATAGAATTTTAGCACTTCAAATGTTATCATTCCGATTTCATTTACAGTATCTGAATAGTGACATTCATGAATAGGTAGCCAACAAAAATGCAACCCTGTCATTTTTATGTATTCAGTTTTCCTTTTCAAATGCCCTCAGCGCAACTATGTACATGTCATATCGCCTGCTCTTACTTTCGTTTCGTTTCGTTTAATTCTACTTATTATTTCTTATTTATGGTTTCTCGTTTTGCACCAGTAGACATCTTAAGATCTTCATTGGAATCACGAAATTTATAAAGCTGATGCACAAAGAAAAGTGCAAGCAAAAAAAAAAGCAGTTAAACAGCTCAACAATTATATGTACGGTTACTAGAAGCGGCTTCAAAGACAGAAATGGAAAAAAGAAACCAAAAACGTTTTTTAGAAACTATGATGAACTTCTGCTGCAAGTCAACCTTTTATTGCTTGGACTTTTGAATCCTGTGTCGTGCAATGTGCTCTCGAGACTAGTGAAGCCTTTTCACGTATATCAATATCATCAATAGTGTACAAAGCTTCAGTTTTTTTTTGTTATTTATGAGAATTTCGCCCCAAGCAAGGCGGGGGTGCCACTACTACGTAAGAGGTTATAGAGAGTGAAAGTATAAGAAAAGACCGGGTGTAGGGAGGTACAAAAAAGATAAAACGAAGATCAAGGATCAAGGCACCAGACAATGTCGATTGACATTACATTTAAGAGGCACGGTGGAGTAATGGACAGCGGCTTGGATTGAGGAATCAGAGAGCCGAGTTCGAATTCCAGTCGAATCTATTACATTCACTTACATGCTAATACCCTTGGGAAAGGTGTGAACCTCTTATTCTCCCTCTAGCTATGGGTAAATACCAGGACAGACTGGGTTCTATAGCCTTGGATGGCAACTGGTCTAGGAGAAGGACAACTCTGAATTCAAAACCTGCGGAGAGTCGTTTGAGGGACTTTGTGGCACGTAGTGCACCAGGTCTCTGTAATCGGTCCTTCAAAAAGTGTGGATGGTCCTGCACGAAACCTTCGCCACTATAATCAAATCTCATGTGCTATACATGCGGGCTTGGGGACCGCTTGCGAATTCCAAATTCCCATGAAACTCCAATATTGGAGCCGGCTCAACCCACCTCGGGTGAATGCCGTTACGGGGCGGGGGTACATTACATTTAAATTTT
Organism: Acanthosepion pharaonis; assembly: GCA_903632075.3. Lineage (NCBI taxonomy): Eukaryota > Metazoa > Mollusca > Cephalopoda > Sepiida > Sepiidae > Acanthosepion > Acanthosepion pharaonis. The sequence continues at coordinate 4,741,047 of CAHIKZ030001813.1, forward strand.
TGAAGATTATAGTTATCAGGGAAGCAAGTAAGAGGAAGAAAATTCCACAGGTGAGAAGTGCGAGAGAAGAAGCTGTTGGAAGAGACGAGACGGTTACATTTAACAGTTTCGACAGTAAAAGGGTGAGACCGAGATGTCAACCTAGTAGCATGGTTAACAGCACGTCAGATCATGGGGCACTAGTGAAAAAAGTTCGTCAGAGCAGTTGCCATAGAAATATTCGTAGAAAAGAGAGGGAAGCCACATCACGTCTGTGAGAAAGTGACTGGAGTCATAACAATGCATATCCTTCTTTGGATTTTGTCGAGAAGCTCCAGATGAACAGCGGGTGCATCAGACCATATATAGCAACATTATTCCATGCGTGAACGAATAGTAATTTTGTAGATGTGATGGATGAATCCAGACGAGAAAACCCTTCTGGCGCGACACAGGGAACCAACTTTTCTTGGATAGATGCAGCTACTGATTCAACGTAGTTTTTCCACCTCAAGTCAGTGGAAAAAACGAGACCAAGAAGCGCAATGAGACACTCTCGTCAGTTATTGTTTAAATATCGCTGTTCACTGATTTATAATTCTCAGTTTATTGAGTCTATTTTAGAAAGAGCTCCAACTATCATAATAGACGTTTATTTATTTTAAAAATCTTTTTACCTTTGAATATAATCTTTATTCATTCATATCTATTCCGCTTCTTCTCTGTCTATAAATAATCTCCACACACACACACACACACACACACACATATATATATATATATATATATAGTTTATGCAAAACTAGGTAATCCGTATAGGTAGACCCAAGGAGGATGATATCCAGAGAGCTCAATGTAAATTCAGAGCAGATATGTTTGAATAAAAACAGACCATTTTAAGGTTCCATTATTTCACCACAACCCCTTTAACAAGGCTCTGGATCATCAGACTTTACTTTCAAAGGTTGAAATGAAAAATGAAAAGAAATTCACACATTTTTGACGGACCGCATCAAGCATATGCAAAATTAACGAAGTGAAGAAGTGAGGTCGGAGAAAAGATATGAGTGAGTTAGATGTACCATTTCAATTCCTTATCCTTAACGCCACTTTGTGTAGGCTAGACGTCGCTTAAACTTAACGCGTGTTATCTCTAGATATAGATGGGTAAGGGTATATATATATATATATATATATATATATATATATTTGTTTGTACGATAATATTATAGATACAATTTATTTAAATAAATGCTCTGCTTTTTAATTAAACAGTATTAATTACATTTGCCGGTCTGAATGTTCATGAAATTTCGTAGAAAATATGTGGTCTTCGACAGGAATCGAAACATTCAGACCAGTAAATATAATTAATAATGTTTAATTAATAAAACAGAGCATTTACTTAAATAATTTGTAACTATAAAAATAACGTATAAACACAAAATATATTAAACAAGTGTCGGACTTGATCCATCTCATATGTTCCCATTGTTTACGCTAAGATATGTTTCATGAGCAGAAATGATCAAATGCGAAAAATCGTCGAAGGTGTGTTTATAAACAGTAATGCGAACTTCGCGAACAAGACGCTTCTTTGTGGCTGAATGGTTAACAGAACATCAGATCAAATTCCCCATAAAGGTTACAGGTTCGGTTCCTGTCGGAGAACGCATACTTTGTACTAAACTTCTCGAACTTTTAGGCCGGTAAATGTAATTAATACTGTTTAATTAAAAAAAACAAAAAAAAATTACATAGATAAATTATATCTGTACAAATCCATTTCGTAATGATTTTTATATATATATATATATATATATATATATATATATCACGAAATGGATTTGTACAGATATAATTTATCTATGTAATTTTTTTTGTTTTTAATATATATATATATTACTTATTACTTCTCTATGAAGTACGATCTAAAAAAATTAAATGCGATGTCAGTCGTCATTTTCGGTTTCTTTGAATCCAGTTTTTGTTATTGCCCTTTCTCCTCTAAGGTTTTCTCAATTTTCTTCATTCCATTGACGTTCATTCTCAGAAACGCAATGTGTCTTAATAGCTTTCTCACTTTGCTTGGAGTGAAATGATTAATTATTACACACGTATACACACACAGCACACACACACACACACATATACTTTTTATTCAAGCGTTTCACCCCAAGCAAAGCGAGAAGCCACTAGGACGCAAGGAGTTACAGAAGATTTGGAGCAAGATCAGATAGGAGTAATAGAAGAAAGGATGAGGAGGAGGGGAGTGGATAGATCAAGGCAACTGGTGATGTCGATTGACATTACATTTGAATAGCTGCAGATTATAGCTCTCAGGGAAACTGGAATAGGGAAGGGAGTTCCACAGGCGAGAGGTGCGAGACATGAAGCTATTGGAGTAGAAGAGACGGCTACATTTAGGAGTTTCGACAGTGAAGGGGTGAGAGCGGGATGCCAGCCTTGTAGGGCGCTTGAACTCATGAAGTCTGGGAACCAGCGAATGCAGCTCCTCGGAGCAATTGCCATGAAATTATTTGTAAAACAGACAGAGAGAGGCGACGGCGCGTCTGTGAGAAAGTGACTGTAGACGAGATGCCAGAACAGGGCCAATTATATTGCATATCCGCATCTGGAGCCTATCAAGAACCCCGAGGCAAACAGACTATATATGGTAGCAATACTCCATGCAAGGACGAATTGTTGATTTGTAGATCTGGAGGATCGATTCCGGGGAGAAAAATTTCCTGGCGCGGCACAGGGATCCAACTTTCCTTGCGGTGGGCGAAGCAATTTACTCAATGTATTTGTTCCATCTCAGGTCAGCAGTCAACGTGAGACCGAGCAGCCGCAGAGAGGTGCTCTCGAGAAGTTGAGCGGCAGACATTCTAATGGAGGGCAGGGAAGGATCTCTGTGGTGATTAATAGAGAGCAGTTTTGTTTTTGAAGCATTAAAGTTGGATATATACATATGAGAAAATAATATACAAAATTTTATAGAAGTTAAAGACAATGTTAAGAAAACTAATGACAAAGTGCAAAACGATTCTACAATTTGTATATATATATATATATATATATATATATATATATATATATATATATATATATGAGGAGAAATGTAGAGAGAGAGTAAAGTTTTCTTGATATATACACCTCATCGGTTGCTTGTGCATTCGTCCATCTCTGGTAGTGACAGTGTACCGCAGAACGATACGGGCTTGGATAGAGGTTATGAAGATCTTGGGGTGCATATACGAAAAGATACAACTCTGTGCGCTGACGGTAGATTCCAAAGAAGAGGAGAAATCAATGCAGTTTGGTACCGGCGCAGCTGCAGTAGTTACCGAAAGGTGACGGTGTACGCTATCAAGCCGCCTTCATGTCTCCACTCTGGATTTGTGTATGCTCCAACCCTTCTGATTCTCTTCACTTACAAAATATCAAAAAGGCAATGAGGGCTTAAATTAAGAATTTTACTTTTTCACCTAAAGAAAAAAAACAAAACAAAAAACTATCTATCTATCTATCTATCTATCTATCTATCTATCTATCTATGTTCATATTCATGTCAGTCAATTCATATCTATCTATCTATCTATCTATCTATCTATCTATCTATCTATGTTCATATTCATGTCAGTCAATTCATATCATCTATCTATCTATCTATCTATGTTTATATTCATGTCAGTCAATTCATATCTATCAATCTATCTATCTATCTATGTTTATATTCATGTCAGTCAATTCATATCTATCTATCTATCTATCTATCTATGTTTATATTCATGTCAGTCAATTCATATCTATCTATCTATCTATCTATCTATCTATCTATCTATCTATCTATCTATCTATCTATCTGTTGGAGACGAAAATAAATATACTGCGTAATAAATAAATACAGCGTCTACACAGATATGTATGTGTGTATATATGTGTGTATATATGTGTGTATATATGTGTATGTGCATGTTTTTGTGTGAAGATTCTCGGTACGACTTATTTGCAGTAGGTCAACAGATGAGAAAACTTAATATTTTTTAATTTTTTCTAAGGTCAAGCATACAACATTCAGCAAGGCCCTATAAATTTGGTTGATCAGTCAAAAACATTCCGTGTTATACGGTCGGTTTTCCCTCTATAAGGAAGGTGTAGGTCCGAATCGTAACAAAGGCAACATACTAGGATTGAAGCAGTGCTAATTTTCACGTCCTCTCTCTCTCTCTCACACACACACACACACACACACACACACACACACACACACACACACACACACACACACACACACACGTTCATTATATATACTTTTGTAATAAATTATAACCATGGAATATTAGTGTTTGAGCCTTTTTTTTATATATATATATATATATATATATATATAAATATATATATATATATATATATATTGATCTTTAGTTATCTGATTTTGTTCACACCAGGCAAGGTGATAATACCACTAAGACGCAAATGGCTACTGTGAGTGAAAGAGAATTAAAAAACTTTGAAAGGATCCGGAAACGCAATCCTAAACAAGGAATGAGGGATGTACCTCTACTCCTGTTCAAAAGACCGGCTAGGAGTGGGAATCAGATGATAGACCCTATCTACTCCTATTTATCGAATGTGAGATTCATAAATATGTATGTTATCTCTATAAAATATTATTTTTTAAGTAAATTATCACGCATACTTAGATAATCTTATCAATTAATATGTATGGATATATTTGCATATATTTTCAAAAGTATGCTACATATGTATAGATTTATTTAGATACAAGTATGCATTTTGACAGAATGTAACTGAATATTAAGTGAAGATAGTAATTGAATATTTAAATATTACATATGCAAGCTGCAGTGTATTTCTGGTAATATTGATACGCATTTACATGATACTGTTGTGTTTGGGGTTCGTTTTATTATGAAGACATCTATTTCATGATACAACTGAAATAATAATCTTAAAACCTCACAGGAATCAAGTCTCACGTGGTTTAGTTTTTTTTTCCTCGGACGATAATATTCAGAAAACTATGCATATCTTCAAGACATAGGAAGGTAAAAAAAAATTTTTAGCCGTAAAAAATGGGGAAGAGGGAACGAGAAATTATGAAGCTTACTTTGTTTTGGTGCCAAGCAAAATAGCTGTCACCGGCTCTATCCACGAATCTATTTTGGCTGTCATTGCTATTAGCCGTTTTCACACGTGCGTTAATTTTCGGCTTCTTCAAACATATATATCTTTGCACAAAATTACCTTCATCCGCCACGGCGACAGAGTAGGGAGGCCGCCTCCACAGCATTCAGGGTTTCCATAAATTACAGACACAAAAAAAGAGAGAAAAATATACAGACCGATAGAAAGGAAAAAAGAAATAGAAGTGGGGATAGGAAGAAAAGGAAAAAAAAAGAAGAGAGATTTTGTATTTATACACAGATGCAGAGAAGATATTCACCCTGAAACGCAAATCTAACATTTCCAAAAACATTTCTTACTTTAAGTCAAGAACTAGGATTAAAGAAATTATCATATAAATTGTATCTTTTGGTTCTAATCGATGATCAAATGAGTGTAAATATATTAAAATTATATCACTGCTTTCTGGGGGATTTTACCATTTTCTTTTTTACAGTAACTTGCACGCTTTATAAGGCCCAGGGACCCCTCAAGGTAGAGAGTTACGTTAATGTATATGGATAGGAAGGCAAGATACATAACGGTTAACTCTAAACTTGAACAGGTTAAAATTGTAGTGATCGGAGAAACATCCGCTTGAGAGTAGAGATTTTCCAAGCGTAGCTTAGATGTGGCACGAAAGTATGGGGCGTCCAGTGAGAATCGAACTCACTTTTCAGTAGTAACTGATCTAGCAAGCCAAGCTTGCTAACCATTACACCACGCCGAGGTGCCCGCAGTGATTTTCCAAGCGTAGCTTAGATGTGGCACAAGGCCGATATTAGGGTGCACCCAGTGAGGATCGAACTCACTACTCAGTCGTAATTGTTCTAGCGAGCCAAGCTTGCTAACTATTACACCACGCCGAGGTGCACGCAGTGATTTTCCAAGCGTAGCTTAGATGTGGCACAAGGCCGATATTAGGGTGCACCCAGTGAGGATCAAACTCACTACTCAGTCGTAATTGTTCTAGCGAGTCAAGCTTGCTAGCCATTACACCACGCCGAGGTGCACGCAGTGATTTTCCAAGCGTAGCTTAGATGTGGCACAAGGCCGATATTAGGGGGCACCCAGTGAGGATCGAACTCACTACTCAGTCATAATTGTTCTAGCGAGCCAAGCTTGCTAACCATTACACCAATTCGAGGTGCCCCATCCGCTTGAGAGTATGTTCTACAGGAAAGTAGTTTGATGAGGAATGTGAGTGGTTTGCTATGTAAGTGACATGGGTGGGTCCTAGATGTGAAGCTTAGATTTGGCGGAACCAAAGAATATAATTCGTCCGAGCAATTTCCATGGATGTAACGATAGAGCAATGAGAGATTTGCCACATACCGCGTGTGAGAGAGAGGTTGGAGAGTGGAAAATAATTCTTCTCTAACAAAGAAACGGAGACAACACTTTCGGATCCTATCTATGGAAAGTGAAGACTGGGCAGTTCCCACTCAAATATCACAACAGTACTCCATTTTCAGCCTGATTTGGCTCTTATGAAGTTAGGGGATAGCATACTGGAGCGGTATACGGAGCCGGCCATTTTATATGTATTTTTAGTGATAAATCGTATATAAGAGTTACACGAGGTTGTGTGTGAGTCTGAGGCCCAATATTCTCTCAAGTCACGGGTGCCTTCCCGAGGGACATCCGTTCATCGTGAGTGGTAGTAGTTCGGGGTGATAATCTCTGAAATAATTTTAACCTCTTTTGCAAGGACCTTTAATAAATATGAGTACAGGTTAATCCTTTAGACAGGTCTTGATATTTACAAAGCTTTTGACCGGCTTTCAGAGTAAACCATCATCATTATCATCATTATTATTCCCATGATCAGCTGTCGTCATAGGGTAACTGCACAGCTGAGCAACTGTCTAGTTCCCTCCACATATGTTCATTGAAAACCGAAGAGGTATTCATAATTCCGCAGCATGTCTTAGGGCAATAAACTCGACCTGGCGAAGCCCTTTCCTCTCCTGTTCGAACCACAACCAATTTCCTCTAACTTAGAGGTTAGTGTTGATCAGGTTGATTATATTCTGGGAATCCTCAGACTTCAGTCTAGTAAGCCCTCCGCCCGTTGATACCGTGTCATCACTTCACCAACCGCATACGTGGCTATGGAATCCAGTTTGAGTTAATGGCCGTTGAATCAAAAGAAGGTTCTCACGTCTTTTGACAAGTCTTGTTTTTAATATTGCTGGGTGTCTAGTCACTCATATCGCCAGGAAAAAAAACCCTGAGAATGGAAACCGGTTTAGACGTCGTGGACTCGACCATACGACAGGTAACATTACCAGTAGAACATGGTACCAGTAGAACTCTTTGAGTGATCTCATATAACCAGAGAGTAGGAAAACCCATTCATACTGTTTGAACAGTTGCAAACAGTCTGATTGTTTTTGTTATGTTGGATTCGACGTTCAGAATGAATTTCAGAGATCCAAAGAATTTTGCTTTCATTTTAGTATCTATGAGAGTTTCTAACTGGCATTTCTACTATTTGTTTGCATAGTTACAACCAAGTCGATTGGCCAATTCACAGTGACCCCCACATCTATCCAATTGCGTTTATCATTGTAATTCTTGAGTTATATGTAATTATATATGGCTTATTGTTTCATCTCTGTCTTCGCACAGGCAACAGAATTTGTTTTTGTCTCCTTTTGGTTTAATCTAATTCGTTCTTTTATACTGAGGATTTATTACTCGGAATTCTTTCATATTTCAAGTGTCCTTCGGCCAACTATATCAAGATCATTTTCTCCAAAGTTCATTTTATTTGTCTCCTGAATTCTTCATAAGGAGGCCTACTTATTTTATTTCCATTTCCGTGTACTTTCTTGTTCTTTCTTTAGTTTGTGGTCACTTATTTTTAAGGGGCGCCATTATTGCGTTAAGAAGACATCTTTATTCTAATTAAGAAGGTATCCTTCTTTGTCATGTGTAAATTGGTATTCAGATCCGTGCAATATTAATAGATGTTCATTCACTTTTTGTTTCGTTTTCAGGTTTCCCACCATTGTCTTTGGTCTACATATCTTCATGCTTCGTTACCAATTTCCTTCTTCACTGATTCATTAATTCCTGACCAATATAGTAGGATCGAGAATACGATCTCCACAATTATGTTCCATTTCCAAAACCATATTATTTTGATGAGTTATGATTCTGAATTATGTTTACTTTATTGAATCTCATTTCAGTATTTCAAGACGTCATTACCATTTCACTATTCGGTAATCGAATTCTATCTGTTAATTTCTGATTCCTTCCATGCAGCGCTGACATTGCAATTTTATGATTCCCAGGTTCAGCCGAATATCTCTACTAAAAGTCCTGACTACTTCTCGTTCATTTTATTTTGGCAAATGATTATGCATATGCCATGGACAAGGAATATTTGAATTTTGTTCTGATGAATTAGTGAAATTATATTGTGTTTAACAAGTTAGCGAGAGGAAATTAAATTGAATCTTAGCTATGATTAAAAGTATTATTGATCGTGATTATTTTGAAAAATACTTTTGAAATTAAGATTCTGTTCTTGTAGCCAGATTTAACATGCAATCTTTTGTTTGACTGGATATAGATCATTCTGCAATTTAAAAAGTTACGAGGGATGATATTTTTGTGCTTTTTAGAGTTAGGAATACTATTATTAAATTTTCCTTTTTCATTGGATATTTTTTATGTTCTTCATGAGTTTTGCTTTCTATACATCGCAAGTTTCCTCGGCCTGCAGCACCGCTGAGATATTCCACATAAAAAGCATGCCCGTTATAAACCTATACTTGTTAATATTCATTTTACCGTATTATTTTTATGGAGGATCATTATATTTTGTTTGTTTTCTGGTAACAATTTCATGAATAATTAATTTAGATCGAGTCCATATATTTTGTTTATCATCGATTTTCAAATCATTTTTGTAAAATTTGAAATTTAAACTTTCCCAAAACATTTAAAACGTCACAATCATATTTCCCTGCTTTGTTGTAGTTAAATATACCATTGCTTCATTTTTCTTTCTACATTGGAATTTATGATATTTTTATGAATAGATAAATAACAGAATCATTATAAATTTTCTTCATGCTTTTTTCTCGTGAACTTTATAATGAATATTCGACCACTTCTATCAATTTTACTATCAGAATGATGCAGATTGATATCAAGTTAAGCACAATATAAGTGTGCAGTTACTTACTCTGAATACATTTGTAACTGTTTGATATATACTGCTATTATTAGAGTTATAGAGCAGAGAGCCAACAAAGTGACCCTGGAGTACAAATATCCGAAGACCAATATACTCGTTATAAGACCCGTTATCAGATATATATTCTCCTTACATTTTGTTTGTTATTCTATATAAAATAAGTCTCCTCAGTCCATTGCACCGCTGGCGTATTCCACATAAAATGCATGCATATTATAGGTCTATACTTGCTAATGTTCGTTTCATTGTATGATTTTTCGGTATGATCATATTGTTCCTTCTTCACTATTGTAACAATTTCATGAAAAATCTGGTTTAGAGCTTATCAATCTATTTTGTTTTTACGTTTGATTTTTCAATTATTTACTGCCAAATGCACATATTCTAAAATATCCCATTTTTTTTATATATTTTTTAACTTTTTGTTTTTAGTTCCCATTTAGTTTATTTTTATTTACTTGTTAATGTTGCTGCCCTGTATCTTTTCTTTAAATACTTCCATGGTAATTGCTCTGGTGAACTTTCCTCTATTATACTGTTGTAACCTAGAAAAGGTTACTAAATGAGTAAAAACCAAAACAGGGATTGGAAATGGAATGGTAATCTTTATGACATCAACAAATTACAATATTTGCCAGCGGCGTGAAGTAGGTAAACCAATGCTAGTGGTGGTCTACTTAGACAGCATATTGCCCCTACTTAAAATACTGTTCAGCGTAATTATGAGGATTAGGACATACCAATTAGTGTTCATAGATATGGTATATACCAGATACCTAGACTTTATGAATTTAACTGCAATACTAGATTGGCAGCAAGGCCTCATCAATTTACAATTGAATTAGAAAGATTTAACCATTTCTTCGCTAATAGTTTCTTTTCTCGCACTTCTACTCTGTGGAGCTCTCTTCCGCCCCAGACAATTTTGATCTTCAAAAATTTAAATACAACGTTAATCGTTATCGACTGCCTTTTGATTCCTCTTCTTTTATTGTTCTCGCGTCCTAGTAATTTTTTTTTATTTTTCTAATTCTGTTACACTCAGTAACCCCTTGTGACTTAGTGGCTTTAATAACCTGCTTGTGATGAAATGATTAAAAAAAAGTATCTAGTTAGTTTATACTTATTTGTTCATTTTTATGTCTATATTCAGAATCTCGACACAATATACTTTTTCTAGTCCTCCTCAGAGGAATCACTTAAAAACACACACACACACACACACAAACTCATTTCTTGTTTTCTCTGTTCCACGTCATTATTTGTCCAACATTTGTGTCGCAGCTGAGAATTTCTTTTAAATTATTAATGACAAAACTTGTCCGAGAAATTCACAAGAGGACAACAGGTTCCTTCCTGTTGATTCTAAATCATGACTCTTAAATTTTTAGAGAGATTTTAATTTGATATTTAAAAAAATATATATAACAGGAGTGGTTTTACTTAATTCATCAGCAGAGCTACAATAACTTTTTCTTCATTTAAACGCTATTTACAAGAGCATATCGAGATCATGAATACTGCTATATATCTCATTAATTCACCGTCTACTAAAACCGCAGCTCTGAGTTAAAATTTATTATCATTCCTCTTGTTAGATCAGTTTTGTCGCTATATAAATGACATTATCATTATTTTTTTTATTAACTCAGTATTATAGTATCATTCTGTCTATATAAATGACGTTATCACTATTTTTGTTTTATTAACACAGTACAGTAATATCACTCTCTCTATATAAATGACATTATCATTATTTTTTTTATTAACTCATTATTATAATATCATTCTTTATATAAACTTATCATCATTTTTGTTATTAATTCAGTATAATATTACTCTATTTATTATAAATCTGTATATAGGTATTAAGTGTCAGATAAGTGCTAGTTCAATTATTTTCTTCTAAGTGCCGTGTCCTTTAAGGACTTTGGCGTTCATGGCTCTCCAAAATTTAATTTCCTTTGTAACTCTTAGTAAATTTTGTTATTTCGCTGTCTTCCCTAATAAATGTTCTGTCAACCATTTACACGACCTCGATAGGTAGGTTATGCACTGCTTTCCTATTTCCACCTTCTATTAAATATGTCCTGTCAGCGTTAAATTCTCCAAGCCCTCTTTCCTCATTTTTATAAATTTCTACTATATCTTTCTGATTGTAAGTATTATTCGTTTTTTTAATTACTCTAAAGTTCGGTTCATGTTATCCTCAACATCCTACTGTAGATCTACTTCATCCATGAGAAGACTGTCCCCCAGTCACTTAATATTACCGCAATTTGTTGAACTTATTGTTGTATTTTTTTTTAGCATTTCTCCCCAGGCAAGGGAATAAAGCCCCTAAAGCGCAAGTGATTACAGAGTATTAGAGAATATGAGAAAAACAACGTTATCAATTAGAGAGAACAATAAAAGTACAATAATTAAGAATACAGTAGATAACGGTTGACATTGCATTTAAATTTTTGAAGATCAAAGTTGACTGGGAAGAAAGAAGCCAGAAGAGATTTCCACAAGCGAAAAGTGAGAGGGAAGAAACTGTTAGCATAGAACTTGCGGTCACATCTCACTATTTCAACTCTAAAATGATGAGATCTTACCACCAATCTAGTCAGTCAGTTATGTGCCATGCGTGGTACACGCTTAAGCGATCTTTCGATACATCACTGACGAGGCAGTTTTCCCGCAGTAGGTTGCCATTTATTTCTGCGGTGGACCAGTTGCCATCCAATGCTATAGAACCCGGTCTGCCCTGCTATTTACTTATAGCTAGGGGGAGAAGAAGAGGATTCAAACTTTTCCCAAGGGTTTTGCACGTAATGTAATTCGAACTTAGCTCTCCGATCCCTCAATCCAAGCCGCTATCCATTACTCCAACGTATGAATAAATTCTGGGTACCATAGAAGAAAGTAATATTTATTTTGAAAATAAAAAAAATGTGGTACAAAGCCTAAAGAAGGGATAGGAACAGGCCGCTTTTCAATAATAATCTGTAAATATGTAACAGGAGCACCAGACCAGATGTGACCGTCATATTCAAAGCAAAGATGCATGGTAGAGTATTTTTAGGTTAATATTTTTATATTTCTTGTTTAGGTTAGTGTGTTTGTGAAGACATATGTTACATCCACCAGTATTCAATGAACTCTAAACAGATTCTCCTATTATTTTACCAATTTTTCTAACTTTCCATGACTCCTCTAATTAGAAAATTTAACAGATCCGAGGGTCAAATATATATCCTAAACCAGTTGATTTTTTAAAATGTTTCTGTACGTTTACTAACGCGATTCCAGCCATGGCTTCTGTTGTCACGCTTCTAAATTCTTGTAACATTATGTAAGTATGTTATCCTTAAAAAAATTTCTAAAGAATTCTTTTTTGCTTTCTATCGATTTTTTGTCGTAAAATCCTTTTAGTTATCCATGAAAAACATTTTTTAAAAATCCTGCTATTATAATTTTTATTATTATAGCTTGAGTACAGACATAGTGACACTGAAGCCCAATATACCCATCATTACACCTAGTCTCATAATGGTATACCAGGGACATGCATCACAGCCAAATGTCTCTGAATGTTGGTGTTGCTAAATATCTGCTTGTAAGATGCCTAAATGATCAGTCTAAAAAGACAACCGTCCCGAACCCCTAGTATTCCTGCTCATGAACAGAGACGTAGAGCGCGGAAGCCGCAAGTGGACATGCGCAATTTCTTAAGGTTAGAGAACTTACCAGCCAATTTGTCGTACCTAACGTGTTAGTTTCTGTAGCCCATCGTAATTCGCAAGGAGAAAAAAATCATATACAGGTTAACATCTCCAATCAATTAAAATCAGAACACATGACACCCATACTTGGTTATTATTATTATTATTACCATTATTATTGTTATTGCATACAGCATATGAGTAGTGGACTAAAGGCGATCCGACGTCTGGCAGGTAGGCGGTCAAGTCGACGTCCTACGTACGGGAACTAGTCGGGAGCCCGATGTGAACTGTTATCAGGAATATGCCTGTCAAGCCTAGGTTTATCGCAGCGGATAGTGTCAGCCGAAATGTGTGTACCTCAAACAATTTGCAGCCAAGTATTCCGTACTTAAAGACTTTTCTTCTTCTCAAGTCCTCTTCTCCAAACTTCTCTTCCTTCAATTCCCACGGCGATGAGGCGGGGGTAACTTTCTGTAGCTCAGCTGGTAGCCTCTAGTCTCGAAATTGCAGTTAAGCCGCATGTAACCAATTGCTGAAGAACAATTCACGAAAATCCCAGAAGGCAAATAGAAGAGTAAAAAAGAGCCCAAATAAAAGCCATTTCCATCCCATGAATCCACCGACCTTGTAATGCGGTGGCTACGGACGTATCTTCAGATCCAGAATCGGACTCATTTCTCACAGTAGGGGATAGCAATGAGCACTCTAGTACTCGGCAAGGAGTTCCGTCAACGACGACGACGATGATTCTGCTTGCTTCTTCTTTGTTATTCCATGTTATTATTATCATTATTATTATTAATAATTAATTAATGTATTCATTTAACAGGCAACCAAAATCTCAATAAGAAATTAATTTATAATGAGCGCAGTTCCTAAAATCAATGCTTTTCTTAGTTACTCAGTACCAAAGTTACTATCTAATATTCCATTCTCAATTACTGTTTTCCTCGTCTCAGTATCTAAAATGCCTTCTATCCATTGGTATTTGTTTTTAGAGTATTATATCTTTGTGTTCTCAATATGAATAAGTTATAAACTGACACCTATTGAACAGGGAGTGTTTTTCGTTGGCTGCTACAATCACAGCTACGATTATAGTCAGTGTGTACACGATTCTTACCTTGTTGATGTTTGCGATTGCATGCGTTTCTTTTTTTACAATCTTATTCTCCCTATACAAAGCTCAAGAGACAAAGGAGGTAGAGGGTTATTGAGTAAGAAGCACAATTTATGGGGATGTAAGGGGAAGATAGCGGTCAGTTCTAGCCTTACATAGGTTAAAATCGGGGAAGCATCTTTTTGGTAATTGGTTCTAATAAGGAGTAGTTGATGGGAAGAAGCTGCTCGAGTGGAGATTATATCCCACCAATGGGATACGTAGGGTGATTCGTTATAATGTGCTTGGCGCGGCGGATCTTAGTAGTGAAGGAACTGGTGGAACTAGAGTATGTTGTTCGTCTGGACACTTTCCACGGAAAGCAATAGAAGAGTGAAAGGCTTTCAACGTTTCGTCTGTGGGAAAGGGTTGTCGATTAGGAAATAATTCATCACCAACAAGTACGCCGAGACGCTTTTGGACTCTATAAATACCGGGAATTGGATACTGGGCAGAAATGACCATGTATGTCAGCTGTACTCCATTTTCGGCCTGATCTGGCTCATTTTTCTTGCTTCTTACTGCGTTCGAGTTCCACTTGATGTATGCGTTGAACACATCCCAATAGGTACACAAGGCACGGCGTTTCTGTGAGAGAAGACCCGTTCAATGCTATAAGCGAAAATTCAATGACCACTCGGTGATAATGGAATGTCACTAGTTTGGTTTTCGAGATATGTGACCATTCAGTTTTTTTCCCCACTGAGCAGTTAGAGCTCAGTCAGAGGGGAGATCAACTGCCAGACTCTGGTGATCTTGACTTTTGGAAGTACACTAATATACCGTTGTATCATCAGTTCAAAATAATTCGGAGATTTTTACAAATTGACCAGTACAGGGAACTTGCCACATACCTATTCAGGAGGTAGCAAAACTGTCTAACCAGCTAATATTTGAACGCTCAAAACATGATATAGTTAAAGTCAATCAGACAATGGTTAATATTATGTTGCGATCAACATCATTTTCTCTTTGTCAATGCTGCTAACAAAATATTCCTTTTATCGACGAGAAGCTGATCACACAGCATAACAACGAGTAAAGTAACGTTGTTTTTAAGTTTACTTGTTTGTGTACGAGGACACATTTTATCGCAATTTCAATTGAATGCTCACAAGTTACAGAAGTTAGTCTTCTAGAAATTTCAGCTGCACTTGTTTTCGCCATGATTTCTTATTTCTTTTATTCTTAATAATCAGGTACTACGGAAGTGAACCAGGCTTTTGTCAAACTGAATATATTCGTTGAATTAACCTATGGCACAATTTAAAACGTATTTTACTATAATGACTCACGAGAAAGAGAGAGAGAGAGAAGAGAGAGAGAGAGAGAGAAGAGAGAGAGAGCGAGAGAAACTGACAAACAGAGGAGATAGAGAAGAAATGTTAAATATAACATTAAATTACCTTCCTCAGAAGAGTATCAGTGTTGAAGGGCTGGGTGGGAGGTTGTGCAAATAATATAGATTTTACCATAAGAGCAAATTCTCTCAGCATTTTAAGCTGTCTTTGAGAAAAGGAAATTGAAACATTGAAATTCAAGGTGCGGTAAAAATATCGCCCATATATACCTACCTGAAATACATCCCACATAATAGTAAGATATTAGTTAGATGAAGACACAATTACCACTAATGTATTACCCTTACTTAGGTGAGAGATATTTCTGAGAATTATATGTGGGAGGTATTTCTGCCGCATCCTGAATAAACAAATAATATTTCAGGTAACCAACAAAAATTATTAAAGTCAAAGTTTGCAAGTGAGACTATTTAGAATATTCAGCACGTCAGAAATGTTAAGTGGTACTTTGGTACCTTTGGGAGCTAATTTTAAAATAAATTTGAGGAGAAATTTTTCTAGTGCTGGGACTTCAAAAATAACCGAATACTTGTATAGAAAATTGGCAAATTAATTAATAGTCGAAAAAGAACACGCTGACAACTGGGTTGAGTTCGAAAAGTAAAAAAAAATAGTTAATTATCAGAACAATATTAAATCAAACCATTGCTTCTTAGTGGCTTTATTGCCTTGATTGGTGTGAAATGATTAAAAATATTCAAGTATGGTTTAAATTCTACAATATAACGTTATGTATTATGATTCTAATTACAAGTGTAATGGAAATAATTCGAAAGATTTTTGAAGGACTGTGATAAATGGTAAGAAATCGTTATTATATAAACAGTGTTAGAGTTGGCGTGTATCCATTCGTATTAAATATGCATTGTCATTACAATCACGATCCATCTCTACAAAAAAGAGATCAGTGACTAAAATTGATCAAAATGGCTATCAGTAAAGGACTAAACATTAATTTCAAAAACATAGAATTCATGGTTGTCAACAAAAGGGACAACCTAACATGCAAATTACAAATTGGGTATACCAAAATCAAACAAATATATGAATTTAAATATCTCGGAAGTGCTGTAAAAGAGGACGGAAACTGAAACCTGAAAGTGTATTGGGTTGTTAGATGCTATCCAAATGCTAAGCAAATTATTAAGAAACAAGTCATTTTCGTTAGAAACAAAGAAAAGAGTCCTTAACTGTTATGTAATATGTGTCCGCCTATCTGGCATCGAATGGTGAACAATTTCCTCACAGATGAAGAAGAGACTTGAAGCAACAAAAATGTGGATCTACAGAATGATGCTGAGAATACCATGAACCGAACATGAGAGCAACGATGAAGTTTTAGAGAAAATGAAAACAAAACGAATATTTATACTTGACATCAGAAAGAAAAAGTTAAAATTTCTAGGACAGGTAATGAGAGCTTGGAGAATTTACCACTCACAGGACAGATTGAAAACAAGATGGACAGAGGAAAAACACATAACTTACCTAGCGATCTTGAATAAATGAATACAGAACAGGGTTTAGGAGAAATAATTTATTAAGTGCTACAAAGGACAGAAGATTGTAGAGAATATGCTAAAAATACATCAGTCAACAATTAGCTGTGAATCTTAGATCCCCTAAAAATGTAAGATATTCGTTCAAGAATCCGGTGGTGGAATTACCATATAAATCTTGAAGTCGTAAACCGCGCTAGCCCCGTAAGTATTGCATCTGTTATTTTCAAGGTCCAGTTCCAGGGAATTTGGGCATAGTGTCTTCATCGGCAAGCACCGCCGTATGGATAGTTGGCAGTGTAAATCATTCCCATTAAAACCAATTTTCCGTGGTGTAAGATCAATGAAATTAGCTGGAGGAACAACGCGTTCAAACATTGAAAAACGTAATAGAGAAAGCAAAATGGTAAAAGAAAACACTTCATGCAGAATTTCTTAGGCAGTTATAAAAAACAGTCGATGAGCTGTTATCGACATGGCTACGCAGATAATGCTTAAAAAGCGAAACTGAATTTAGCATTGCATTCCAATACCTCAGTATCAATTAAAGAAATAAATCAGCCAGCATGAAACTACAAATGTGGCTTTTGTGAAGAGATATGTGGATTTTCTAGGCCTAGCTTAGAGGTGGCAAAAAGCCGAAAGAATAGGGCGCTCAGTAAAGATCGAACTCACTACTCGTAAATTGGTAAAGCAAGACAAGCTTGCTAACCATTATACCACGTTGGATGTCCTTTTTTGTGACGAGATATTATTGTAAACGCACGAATCTAGCAGATTGATCCTGATCTGTCATCCCGTCTGCAGTCGCTTTCTCACAGACATGCTGTGGCTTCTCTCTGTCTTTTCTACAAGTATTTTCATGACAATTGCTTCGACAAACTACTTTCACTGGTTTCCAAACTGCATCAATTTAAGCGAGCTACTAGATTGGCATCTCGGTCCCACCCTTTCACTGTCGAAACGGCTAAATGTAGTCATATCTTCTACTCCAACAGGTTTTTATCTCGCACCTCCCGACAGTGGAATTCCCTTCCTATCACTTGCCTTCCAGATAGCTATCATCTTCAAATATTCAAATGTAATGTCAATTGGCATCTTCAGATGCCTTGACCTTGATCCCTGTACTTCTCTTTATCCTTTTCCCAAACACTCCTCTTTACTCTTACTCTCACTTTTTGTAACCGCTTGCGTGCTAGTCGCACTTCCTCTTTGCTTGGGATGATTTGCTTAAAAAGAAGCTGATTGATGAGGAATATCCAAACAGATACGTCAATATCAGGACAGTTATACGCACAGAATTACGTAAATGATGTAAACAAATTTTGCAGTGTAAGCGCAAAGCAGGAACTGTCCGAGTAAATAAAATGGTAACATTATTCCGTAATTTTAAGATTAAAATTGACTAACGCTTCTAAGTAAGAAGAATGAAAAATAAAGATATAAGAAAAAAAAAAAACTTCTATGCATCTTAGATGGACCACAGGATTAAAAAAAAATAATTTACAGAGCTCACCTCAGTAGCTGAGAAAAACAGATATTTTCTGTTTTTCTCAGCTACTGTTAAACGTAGTACCTATAATGCCCGTTCTAATCAGAAATGTGTAAGAAATTCAAGAATCGAAATGTTTTTTTACCAGTCTTTACCCGATACAAGGCTCAAGTGCCACTTAAGGCAGAATTTATTAAATAAGATTTGTGATAGGAACTTAAGCGGTGGGAATCGGAAATGAAAAATAAGAAATGAAAATGAAAATTATATTGTTAAGAAATATAGATAACGATTGGCCCTAAATTCGAAAGGGTTAATACTTTAGCATCCATGGGGTAAAAGCTGCCTGAGCGGAACTACTATAGTATACGGGGGGATTCAAATCTGTGGCCGTAGCAATATGAGAGCTGTAAATGTGGCACTAAGGTATGGAGCTCTTTAGCATATTTGTTATAGACGTAGTGGAAATTAAAAATTTGGGGATTCATTTGAGCTCATATTGAACCAGCTTACAGGTATGTCAATTTAAACGAGCAAGAATTTTAGAATTTGCTGTCAATAAGCATCTAATAAAATCACTAGATATCTGGTTTGAACATGCAAATAATAATAATAATAATAATAATAATAATAATGATAATAAGAATAATAATAAATTACCAAACATAGATCCTGAAAAATTGTGTTAGCCCCAAATGCAGATTCTGTGATAAATATCCAGAAACAATTGATGATCTTGTGTCAGGTTGCATGGCATTGGCAGCCACTGAATATAAAACCGAGCATGACAGTGTGGACCAATATCGGCATTGGAAGATATGCAATTTTTACGGAAAGGAAAATACAAGATACTGGCATAAAAATTACCCAGGCCCGGTTACGGAAATAGGACCTGTAACAAATTTATGGTACTACTATACACACAGAAGGAACAATTAAAGTTAAACGCCCAGACATTGTGATCAGAGACCACAAAAACGGAATATGCTTTCTTATTGACATGGAAATCCTTGAAGATTTTAATGTATCTTTGACGATTTTCAAAAGATTATCAAAATACAAGGATCTTGAAATGGAAATCTCAAAAATGTGGCATACGAGGATATCAATAATGCCGTTTGTAGTTGGAGCCCTGGGATTGATTGGAAAAGGTCCCGATTAAGTTATTGAAGGTATTCCTGGTAGCCCAGACCTTAAATAAATACAAAGGAAAATGTCATGATGCCATTTCTGACCTTAGCTCTCTGGTTGGGACCCAGAAGAAAATTTTTATATAACTGAAATCCGAGGAAATAATAATAATAATAATAATAATAGCAGCATCATATCATATAGTCTCCTGCAAAATGTTTATATTCTCATCATAAAGCTTTGCTTACAAAATCTGCTCATCTAGTATCTAAGAAATTTTTGATAAAAAAAAAACACACACACACACACACATGATAATGGCACCTCCAGATACGACACCTTGTTCCACAGTGACGTGGAAATATGCAAAAAGGAACGCTCTGTACAAATCAGGAGATGTTTCAAAGTTAACAAAGCCGGTTTTCTTTTTTGCTGCTTCTGATGTGCACACGACTCATTCAAAGAGTTTTAATCTCATGGAGCATCCTCACAAATGATTATTATTTGTGTGGCTTGTATAAAATATGCTAGAAAAAACACAACAAAAACAGGCTTGTTCATATGTAAATAATAGATAAAAGATAACACTACACTATTCTACTGACTCTCTACAGATAATATTATCTGAAATCTTATTCTTAGTGCGTGAAATTGTATTATGTGTAAGGCACATATGTCTGTTTTGTGTCACTGCTATTTTTAAATTCCCTTATTACTTATTTTTACTGCTATAACAAACAGCTACTGCTTCTTCTAAAAGACAAATACTTTTTCCTGTTTATATTTCAACGGTGCTACAGGTAACTGAGGTGACAACACAAGTCAAATAAGAGTCGCAGTTTGAAGAAAACTGTCTGGTTGCCAACATATCGTTACATATTTCCATTAGCAATTAATAAATAAATATAATTTTTCGTAGAGAGAGCAAGCGGAAATTAAATAAATGCTTCAACGATTCTCTTGAGTGATTTCGTGCGGTAAACATTTGTCTGAAATTATCGAGTTTTAACACCATTAACATCTGGCGGATTTCGTGTGAGATCAAGTGACAGCAAATATCCCCAGTACTCTAGATTTTTTTTTCAGTATTTGTACTGATTTTAGCAATGCTTTTGTTTGGAGCATTTCTATTCTTTTTCAGGGTTCTCTTACATTATTGCCTGTTGAATCAAATTTCTGCTCCATGTAGCCATCTTCACAGGATTTACCTTCATTGTACTTTTAAAAAAAAAGAGGGTTCAATACTTGATGTTTTTCAAAAGGGCTGCCGAGAGAAAGGAACAATTTTCGGCAACAACCATATTTAGGCATCTGTTTTTTTTTCAGCAACAACCATTTTTAGGCATCTGGGGGTTAGATTTTTTTTTCTTATGCCAAACCTAACAACGTTAATACGCAGATTTCTAATTCATCCGAAGGTATCTTGTAAGGCTCTTCGACACTGTCCTGATGCCATCGATAATCATAGCTACACGACATTTCATTATTTTTCTGGTTTTTGGTAAAGTTCAGATATTAGTCGTCCTTCTCACTTGCTTTCAGTTTCAAGATAGACTTACGGTCACATCACGTTGAAACATTGATTTCTGTACGATTACCAAAGTTAAGCAACATCGAGCCTGGTCATTATTGGAGACCACTTGGAAATACGAATTACTGGAAATGCGGTTAGTGTAATAGATAATGATTCGGAATTGTTAATCGGGGGGTTGAGTTCCAATTCCAGTTGGGTTCGTTATATTCACTTACGTGCAAATACCGTTGGGAAAGGTATGAATTCACCTCTTCTTCCCCACAAGCTATGGGTTAATTATTAAAGCTTCTACTAAATCATTATCTCCCTCCCCACAAAAATTGTTGATATCTAAAAATATTTTCTGGCGTTAAATAACCTGAATATGTTTGATAAACCGTAGAAAATGAATCAATGAATCAATCAAATCTTTTCTTAATCGATAACACTGTCAAGAATTTATTGACATATGGGAAATCTGATTTTAAGAGAAACAAGTTCGGCACCTTTTTCTTTGTTTCTAGGGTCATTTTTCTATGTTGTAATACTTAAAAATTTAATTTTTCATACAATCTCAGAATATTTTCTGGCTTTAAGTAACCTTTAAAAGGGTGATAAGCCGAAGTAAACGAATTAATCAAATCAACATTCAAGACTATTGTTTTTATATTCAGAAATTCTCAAAATATGAGAGTTCACAATTACTAAAATCTCGTTTCCTGATTTGGACGGGCGAATTCCACAAATTTCCGTAGAATTTAGTATTTTTCATTCTTCAAACCATGATTCGAGATCCCGTATATTAAAATGGCTCGTACGTAGAAGAAAAAAAAATAGAAAAAAATTGTGAAATTGCATGTTGTTCACCGTTCCCAGTTATTTTTAACCATGGTAGAGTTGCTATCCCCACGTATAACCGGTTTGGGGCTGAACGTTCGTTTTTCATCTAGAATTGTTACCATCCTAGACTAGATACCCCAGTCTGTCTTTGTATTTAACCTAAGAGTTGAGAAAAACAAAGATTGATCCCCAAATATGTTTGTGTGAGAATGTACCTGCTCCGCCAATCCCACTTTTCGCTACACCTTGTGCACTTTCATACATTCTCACTTAGTCATATCTATTTATGTACTTTTATAATCCAATTGAAATATTTGTTTATTATATCACTGACAGTTTCCTATATTGTCTCTTTTCAGTTTCAACCATTTTCAGTGGTAATATAATTCTAATATATACGTATACTCAGCTGCTATGAATAATGATTACATTTCTCTTCTCAAATTTCGTTTGTCAAGAGGACCGAAAATGAAGCACTGAAATACAAAGGTGTACTGAGATAGCGAAAGTTACCTTCCAAAAGCTAAGCATAGTATTAAGAAACATGGAAATTACGTTGGAAACAAAGAAAGGAGTACTGAACTGTTATATAATGTCGGTCCTCGTATATGGCAGTGGATGTTGGACAATCTCCTCACAGATGAATAGTAGACTTGTGACAACAGAGATGTGGTTCTACAGAATGATATATTTTTTTTAAGCGTTTCACTCCAAGCCAGGCGGGAAGCCACTAGGACGCAAGGGGTTACAGCAAGATCAGATAGGAGTGATAGAAGAAAGGATGAGGAGAAGGGTAGTGGATAGATCAGGGCAACTGGAGATGTCGATTGACATTACATTTGAATAGCTGCAGATTATAGCTCTCAGGGAAACTGGAATAGGGAAGAGGTGCTAGACATGAAGCTATTGGAGTAGAAGATACATTTAGGAGTTTCGACAGTGAAGGGGTGAGAGCGGGATGCCAGCCTCGTAGGGTGCTTGAACTCATGAAGTCTGGGAACCAGCAAATGCAGCTCCTCGGAGCAATTGTCATGAAAGTATTTGTAAAACAGACAGAGAGAGGCGACGGCGCTTCTGTGAGAGAGCGACTGTAGACGATATGCCAGAGCAGGGCCAATTATATTGTATATCCGCCTCTGGAGCCTATCAAGAACCCCGAGGCAAACTGAAGGGGCTCCAGACCATATATGGCAGCAATACTCCATGCAAGGACGAATTGTTGATTTGTAGATCTGGAGGATCGATTCCGGGGAGAAAAAATTCCTGGCGTGGCACAGGGAGCCAACTTTCCTTGCGGTGGACGAAGTAATTGACTCAATGTATTTGTTCCATCTCGGGTCAGCCGTCAACGAGAGACCGAGCAGCTGCAGAGAGTTGATTTCGAGAAGTTGAGCGTCAGACATTCTAATGGAGGGCAGGGAATGATCTCTATGGGGATTAATAGAGAGTAGTTATTGTGAGCAAACGACGAAGTTTTATTAAAAGACAACTTATATATAAGTCAGAAACAGATCGCCGACTTTTCTAGGGATCATAATGAGAAAAGTGGGCTTAGAAAATTTGACAATCACATGACATAAAAAAAGGATAGAGGAAAGCAGTGAATAACCTACCTAACGAGCTTGTTTGAATGGTTGGCATAACAGGGACTAGGGAAGATAGTAAAAAGACTGTTTTTAATAGATTTCTATTTTTAATAGATTCAAAGAACAGATAATTGTGGAGAGTCATGACCGCTTACGTTCTGAAGGGACACGGTACATAGTAGAAGAAGAAGAAAAGAAAAGAAGAAGAAGAAGAATAATAATAATAATAATAATAATAATAATAATAATAAGAAGAAGAAGAAGAAGAAGAAAAGGGATAATAATAATAATAATAATAATAATAAGAAAAGGGATAATAATAATAATAATAATAATAATAATAATAATAATAAGAAGAAGAAGAAGAAGAAGAAGAAGAAGAAGATGTGGAGGAGGAGGCGAAGGAAGAAAAAAGAAAAAGAAGAGTAAAATGAAGAAGAGGAGAAAGAAGAATTAGAAGAAGAGGAGGAGGAGGAGAAGAAGGAAGAAAAAAGATGAAGAAGAAGAAGAAGAGGAGGAGGAGGAGGAGGAGGAGAAGAAAGAAAAAAGAAAAAGAAGAGGAAAATGAAGAAGAGGAGAAAGAAGAATAAGAAGAAGATGAGGAGGAGGAGGAGGAGGAGAAGAAGGAAGAAAAAAGATGAAGAAGAAGAGGAGGAGGAGGAGGAGAAGAAAGAAAAAAGAAAAAGAAGAAGAGGATGAAGAAGAAGAAGAAGGAGAAAAGAAGAAGAAGAAGAAGAAGAAGAATGAAATATAGTGTTTATTTCTAATTTTGGCCTAACGTTTGGGAGATGTTTATAAAATCGCATATTTATTTTCTTATCAGGTTCTCTTCAACTTCTCACTATTATAATATATCTTTCTTTACACTCTCTTTTGTATTTATTTGAGAGTTGACAGAATATTCAAAGCTGAGATCTTCAAAATTTACCCTTGCTTATGAGGCTATATGTATGTTTCATAACTTTTTTTCCTTCTTGATCCAAATTTCTTAAGTCTTGTCCAGTTCATAACGTGTCTCCATTATCAACAATCTTCCAATAATATCTTTCCTGTTCTGAGAAATCCCCTTCCCATTATTCTGGAATATTCTTTTCAATCATTGCTACTGTTATTCATTTCTATTACCCAAGAGAATAGCAGGCTAGATAATCTTGTTGCTTACCTTCATCTAGTGTTATCTACTCCGCACTGAGCCTGTTCATATCTCTCTTTATTATTTTATTTCTGTCTTTGTCTTTTCTCTCTGGTGCGTTCTTTACTAATTACGACACGACAAACATTCTCTAAATGTTTCACATTGGCACGCGTGCTTACATGGAGAAAAACATCCTTGCGCCTGCGTAAACCCAAATATTCTTCTACTGCTTAACAGTCAGCCTCACTCACTCTAATTACATCCATACACCAGATTCCAGCCCAGCGCAGCACTGCTAGATTCCTGCTTATAATGTTCCACCGGAACTTGTAACCTCGCTCCCTGAAAATTCTTTTGGGTATCCTTATTTTTAAGTAGATTGACATTTAGGTTTTGGCTGAGCGTTCTTAGATTTTCTTGACATCAGCACCGTTTTAATTTTGGTTGCTATCGAACCTAGCACAGTTCTAGATTACTTTGTTGTAAATTATCGATAAAAGCATTCTCATCAGGATTTAGATTCTTGTTGGATATGTAAGATCTATCTATCTATCTATCTATCTATCTATCTATCTATCTATCTATCTATCTATCTATCTATCTATCTATCTAACTCAATTCTCTTCTTATCTATCTAAATATTTCAATCTCTCTTATATCTATCTATCTATCTATCTATCTATCTATCTATCTATCTATCTATCTATCTATCTATCTATCTATCTATCTATCTATCACAGTCTGTCCATATGCATCTCAATACATTCATATCTATGTAAATATTTATGTCAGTTTATATCTATCTATCTATCTATTTTAATATTTATGTCAGTTTATATCTATCTATCTATCTATCTATCTATCTATCTATCTATCTCTATCTATCTATCTATCTATCTATCTATCTATGTGTGTGTGTGTTAATATTTATATTCATGTCTATCTATCTATCTCACTGACAGTCTGTTCATATGTATCTTATCACTTTTCGTTCTCTGTCCTTTCCTTCTGTTTCATATCTATCTATCTATCTATCTATCTATCTATCTATCTATCTATCTATCTATCACAGTCTGTTCATATGCATCTCAATACATTAATATCTATGTAAATATTTATGTCAGTTTATATCTATCTATCTATCTATGTTAATATTTATGTCAGTTTATATCTATCTATCTATCTATCTATCTATCTATCTATCTATGTGTGTGTGTGTGTTAATATTTATGTCTATCTATCTATCTCACTGACAGTCTGTTCATATGTATCTTATCACTTTTCGTTCTCTGTCCTTTCCTTCTGTTTCATATCTATCTATCTATCTATCTATCTATCTATCTATCTATCTATCTATCTATCTATCTATCTATCTATCTATCAATCACAGTCTGTTCATATGTATCTCAATACATTAATATCTATGTAAATATTTATGTCAGTTTATATCTATGTTAATATTTAGGTCAGTTTATATCTATCTATCTATCTATCTATCTATCTATCTATCTATCTATCTATCTATCTGTTAATATTTATGTCTATCTATCTATCTATCTATCTATCTATCTATCTATCTATCTATTCCAGTTGTTTGCTTTGTTTAATCTATGGTTGTATATATGTGTGTACGTGTGTGTAAGTGTGTTTGTATGCAGACACTCGTGTCTGTGCATAAGAGCCAGGTAGATAAAATAAAGAGAACATTGAGTACTTATACATTTCTACGTTAGAAGGATTTTTTTAAAATATTGGTCTTCTCATTTTAAAATCCTTCGTGATATTTCCAATATTTTTCACCAGGAAAAAAATCGTAGAAACCAAAACAAAACAAAATTCTTATTCCTTAACGAATGAAAAAGAGAAAGGTCTATTCGTAAGATTTGTTAACAAATTATTTCATATGTATCATGAAAAGAGAATGAATAACACATTAATTATAAATATGTGGGTTATTTAAAAAAGAATTACACTGACAAAATTTAAGAATGTTAAAGATTGGAAAAATTGTTTCTATGATATTTGTCATTGAAAATAGAAGTTTTCTATATATTTGTACAGAGTGAGGCAAAAATGATATACGAAAGCAAATTAGAAATTTAAAACATGGTTAAATTAACCCCTATAGTCGTCTAACAAGCAAAGATTTTATACAAAATATATAAATGCTGCGTTATAATTTATAATAAAATTTGTCGTAGCTAGATTTCGATTTCAAATAAAAAGAAATTGGTACGTCGAATGTACAGGGTGAACCAGAAGTCGGACACCATCGGTATAATTTATTAATTACACATAGACTTTTTATTTACGAGTTATTTAATTGTTACATATGATGAACAAAATGTCCTCCTTTTTCAAAACACATTTCAATTCTACACCGACATGATTCATTAACACCTCGGAGAATTTTCTCTGCATTCATATTTAATTCTTTCTTTAAGTTGCTCAATATTTTTGGGCGCCTCTGATAAGCAACTGATTTCGAATGACCCCCACAGAAAAACAATCCAAGGGTGTGAGGTCTGGTGAGTCCAGTGGCCACTCAATAAAACCTTTTCGACCTATCTATTTACTCCTATGGTGCGCGACTTTTGCCTCACCCTGTATATTTACCAAAGAGAATTTTCAAAAGTCATCGTTTTATTTTTTAATCACAATATATTTTATATATTTTGATCATAAAAACCAAGCAGTTCCTTTAGCATTCTTAAGACTATTAGTGATTTTCCACCAGGCAACAATATAACCTAAAAGACAGGCATTTTCTATTTTTATTGCCTGTAACGTTGATGCTTGTCTCAGCGTCAGATGATACTAAATTATTTGTAGCCGTCATATGATGAGAAATTATTTCGAATATCTGAAAAAGATCCTTCAAAATTTAACAATGTTAAGTGAATTTGATGTTTGTGATATAATTATAAATTAATATTTCGAATTTTATTGTTCTCGAAGTATTTTCAGAGATTCAAAGATTTACTACAGATTTAATAGTAAATAAACATAGATATGCAATTCTGAATACGAAGTAAATTTTATGCATCTCATTCTAAAGGTAATGCGCAATCGCAAACTAACTGTTGAATATGCATTTCCATAATACTTATCAAAATATCAATATATTTTGTTATAAAAAAATGAGATCAAAATAATCTTCTATGGCTTATCAACACTTTGCAGGTTATTTAAAGCTAAAAATATTTTTAGATTGTAAGTACGTTGGATAATAATGATTTACTGATACCAAGTCCTACTAATTAACACATAGTTGGGTGGAGATGGGGTGGCTTGATAACTTTCCCAAGGATATTTGCATGGAGGTGAATATAAAGAACCCGACTGGAATTGGAACTCGATTCTCGGATTTTCTAATTCAGAACAGTTGCCCTTTACACCACCCGTACATCCATGATTACAGAACCTGGTATTCACAATTAGCCACCAATCTAGATACTGACCAGACTCGACGGTGCTTAACTTCGGTGATCGTACGGGAACTGGTGTTTCAAAATGATATGATCGTAAATCCTCTTATGTTGAAATGAATGTAAAACTATGAAACAAAGTGCAATGTGTAACAGAAATTTAACCCTGCCTTTCAGACCTCCAAAGTCCACGTGGGGCACGTTCCTCGGAGGGATATTGGGCCTCAAACTCACACCCGACCTCAACTGGAAATCCTATATACGATCTACCGCTAAAGATGCAGGTAATTTGATCATCTCCCTGTACCGGTCCTGTAAGTACCTGACATCTGATCAGGAGGTTTTGAGGAGCATGGAACCACCTGTTAATTACTGGTGTTCCCTGGTCAACCCTGACCCCGGGTGGTAGCACCTGTTAGAGTCCCAGCTATGGGCAAATAGTTAATCCCGAAACTGAGGTAAAAAGAATTATAAAAGTGTAAAAATAGGTTTTAATACTAGAGATACTTCGTAAAAAATTATTACCAGAAATAAATTTTTGAAGAAAAAAACAACAACAACAAAAACAAAAAAACTATTACCAGTAATATATTTTTGAAAAAATATTACTAGCAATACGTTTTTGGAAAATAATATTACCAGCTATACATTTTGAGGAAAAAATATTCCCAGAAATAGATTTTTGACAAAACGAACTATTACCAGGAAAAAAAAAAAGATCTCGGAATTAAATAATAACCCATTGATGTTGATATGCCGTAAAACAAAACAAACCATACTTGGGAAGGAGGTACCCAGACCTCCCTTTCCAGTCTTGATAGAGTTCAAAAGCAACTCCTAGTCCTTGTGAGAGAAGAATTATTTTCCACAATCCAGCCTCCCTTTTACAGGCGGAACGTGATGAGTCTCTCACTGCCTTTATCGCTACTTCTATGGAAAGTGCTCGGACGAACTGCATCCCCTGATTCCATCAGGTCTGATCTTCACGGCTAGGACCTATTATGCCACTTACATAGTAGCTAACCACCAACATTCCCTCCGTATTCCATCGATGGGAAGTAAGTTCTACTCAAAGAGCTCCTTCCCGCGAACCACTGCTCTATGGAACCGACTCCTTGGAATATGATTCCCCGATCACTACAATCTTAACCTGTTCAAGTCTCGAGTCAATCGTTATCTTCCACTTCTATTCATAGAAACCATCGTGACCCCCTACCTCAAGTGGCCCTCTAGCCTTGTACAGGGTGAACCTTACTGTTAAAAAAAAAATTGTTCGTAAAATGTGATTCTAATCTACGTTCAGATATACTTAATTTTTTTAAATATAAAAATAAACACGGGGACTTTATATATTTATCAGTCACCCACCATAATCTTCTCTTCCTATTGTTGCAAGAAATATCACTGGTTTCGATTAAGTGAATATCTCTCATTTTACTATAACAAGAGTAACTGTAAGTCGCGGAGACTAGGGTGATAATGAATTTTTATTATATTTCCTGTGACTTTCGTTTGATATTTTTACTTTATAAAGCAGTTATTTTTTTCTTACATGCAACAATAGTATTAATTATATGCGCAAAAATTCTAGATTACTCGAACAGAAATATCAACAATGCAATTAGAAAATTCATTAAACTATTTATAGTCATGTTTCACAATACGACAAAAAGAAAAGAAAAATACAAGTATAATTTTTCACATTCAAGAAATGGACGTGCTCAATTTTTTTTGCGAAGGATTTGATTGAAGTATTTTTAATTATTTGATATATACAGGTTGTTCCATAATGACGGGGAACATTTTTAATGCAAATATCTGTTATAGTATAACACACCTATTCTATAGTTAATAGACTCTCCCACCTATAATAAGTAGGAGTAGTAAGAGTGAGGGTGGAGCTCAGTGAGTTCGCTCAGTCAGTCGATGCCGGACGACCGTTAGTCGGATACTAAAGTATCAGCGACCACCACTAGATTTCTCTGCGTCATTACCTATTATATCAAGTTCCTAACGTTTTGTACGTCGAACCTATTTTAGGACCAACTTTAGTACAAATACAAGCCTTCACTGTGAAACCACTCCATAACAATATCATGAATTATAAAAATAATATAGAATACCAAATATATTTATGACGTAACTGATATACAAGAGTTCAACATATTATCTAAGATTTTGTTATTTTCTACAAGTATCTGATATCTCGTTAGACTCTTATAATGTGGACTGCAAAAGAAATTGCATAAGGCGAGGAAGCATAATTCACCAGCCAAATATCCATCCAAAAGAAATTCCGATAGCATTTTGGAAATCGACAAGCACCATTCCAAAAAGTGATCCTGCTCGCTGTTACAAAATTCCGTGAGACTGGTAATTCCAACTGTGTTTGAAATGAGAGAGCTTTTTGGAGAGGGAAGTTACCAGCAGTCAGCTCTGACAATCGAACCGAACATTCTTGCTGTAACAGTCTCGTTTGTATATGTTTGTACTACTTATTCTGTTAATATATTTGTTTAACTCAGTTCTTGTCTTTGTGTCTTTATTTCTGGCCCCTAACGAGGCCACAAAACTAAGAATGGGTGTCATTTCGTTTATATTTTTGTTAAAGCTTTTTCGTTTCTCACAATCGCCGTTCATGCTATCCTCAGCATAATTCTAAATAACTTCACTGTTGCCTGAAGTCTCCTCTTCGTCTGCAGCACAAATTGTCTAGCATTCACTGCCGTATAGGAGGATTAATAGTATATAGCATTTCAACATTCATCTTTTGTCCCTAACAAAATTCTCGTTTTTAAACAAATTGTTTAGCTTATGGAGAGCATCTATTCCAATATACTTTAAGATTTCTGTGTCATATTTTCTGTCGTATGTTAAAAAACTTCCCAGATAGTTAAATTGCAGTACTTTCTTCATCTTGAGAAGTCCATTATGGAGACTAGTGATTAGAAAATACTAATAAATACAAAAATAGTATCTGTTTATATTTCTGAGAAGAGGTATTTACACTATTTACAATGTTTGAACTGTTATCCTCATCTTTATTGTCATATTCAAGACGTTTCGACCTTTGTACGCTCCGGATTTCTTCAGATGGTATACGTTGGAATTTCGAACCAAATCCTTTAACTCCTCCACCGGGGTAGATTGTTCTAGTTCCACGTGCCATGCCTTTTCTGGATATCTTAGTTTCAGTTATTTCCCTTTAGTAAATCAACTCTCCAAGTTTTTGTTCCCCTCTGCTGTGGCCAGGTATTGAACTCACAACACTTAAGGTCAAGTCATTGGATTACTTCAACCAATCAGTGTATGAACTTTTAGGAAATATAAACTTAATGTATCAGTTATTTTTTTTACCAGACCTCATATTACAGCTTGTTATTATTGTTTTCCTCTAGCACTCTGTATTACTGGTTCCCATATTGTATTCAAGTCTATGCTCGGTCGGCTTAGGAGATTTTTGTGTCTTAGCATATGCGCTGATTCCTTAAGCTTTCGTATTTTCCAGTGATATTCATTGTCTACTATTTCAATAGGGGCGGTGATCTCCCTTTCCACCTTCGTATATCACCTGAAGTGCGTACAACGGTTGAAACGCCGTGAATATGACAATAGAGATGAAGACAATAGTCCAAACAGTGTAAATAGAAAAATACTAAAGGCTTCTGTATGAGAGGTCACTTCAAGCAAATATATAAAGGTATGGTACTGTGAATCAATTAATGGTTCCAGCAACAGGAACCAGTAAGGGAACTTTCTTTGGTAAGAATAAATCGAACTCCCAGTTTCATCTGATATATTAAACTTACAAATTCAAGACCTTCAATCGTGTGATAGTGCCAGAATGTCTTGCTGAAGTTGAGATGAAATGTAAGATAAAATAAAATTTAGGGCAACCTAACTTCTGAGGTAATTTTTTACAAAATAAAGCTGAGAAATGCGAACAATGTATCCGTCGTAAACGAAGACATTAACCTGAAAAATATTTAGAATATTCATTTGGTATACTTCAGATATTGTCAAAATTCCGAAAATATCAGAGTAAGAATTTCATTTACTAGTTTGTATACCAGAAATATAATCGCAATTTACTATAGCATGTGTAATCTTAAGGAAAATCAGTAAATAAATTAATTTTTTTTATTACATTGGAAAAGAATTAAAATGTGATTTCTAGAAGCTGACCGTATAATTGTTTTGTATCTGTAGTTAAAGCCATAGAATTACGTTCAAAATATTTTTAGTTGAAGATATAAATTTGTGTTCAAAATATTTAGATTTCTGCATTAAATAGCCCATAAAGGTGTTGATATGCTGCTAAATAAAATCAACCAATCATCATCTTTGTTGTCCATAACATCCTTAGTATTCGTTGATAGAACCATGCCAGTTTCGCTTCAAGTATCTTCGGCTTACGGCCATATCACGTTGAGACACCAATTCCCGTATGATTACCGAAGTTAAGCAATGTCGAGATGCGTCAGAATCTAGATAAGTGACCACTTCGAAATACTAGGTGCCGTAAGCTTGAATATCCGGGTGGTGTAATGAAGATGGTTCGGAACTGACAATCGGTGAGCCGATTTCCAATTACCGCTGTGTTTGTTATATTCCCTTCGAGCAAATACCCTTGAGAAATCTTTATGAATCCTTCTCTCCCAGCTATGGGTTAATTAGTAAAACTTGTATCACTAAATCATTATTATGACTTAAAAATTCCTACAATCTAAAATTATTTCTTATCTTTAAATAACTTGCAGAAGATTGATAGAAAACAAATTAATCAATCAATCAAGTCTTTTCTTAATCGATTATACTGTCCAGGATTCACTGCCAAACTGATATTAATCGAAAGCAGTTTTGCACCCTTTTCTTTGTTTCTAGGGACATTTTCTTATATTGTAATACTTTACTTAGAGTCTAAAAGATATCTTTCGCTATATCTATGCGCCTTCGTATTTCTGTCTCATTTTCTGTTGTCTATTTTTGCACCAAACAATAAATTTTTTTTTTTTATATCTGCTTGATTTTGACATCTTCACTATATGTTTCACACCTTGAAATCTCTCCGGTTTAATCAGTAAATGGAAAATATTATATTTAGGTGTGGATATCCACGTTTAATTTTAATTGTTTGAATTTATTCTAAAGTTTTTAAAACCATCATATTTTTTTTACAAAGCTATATGATTCAGAGGTTTTAAAAGCTTAAAATTAAATTTATTTTAATTAAATTTAAAGATTAAAAGATTAAAATTAAATTATTTCAATGAAGATTTAATAATATATTCTGCAATTATCATTAGAATAAAAGTTCAATTTTGTTAAATTTCCGATACATATAAAATGTTTTACCGTATTGTTTGTCTCTCTTATATGCAAAACTGCCCTATTTGACCATGCAACAACTAAAAGAAAATTACTCACATATATTATGCCATCCGGGGCCTCCTCGAGGCGGTGTAATGGTTAGCAAGCTTGGCTCGCTAGAACAATTACGACTGAGTAGTGAGTTCGATCCTCACTGGGTTCCCCTAATTTCGGCCTTATGCCACATCTTAGATACACTTGGAAAATCAGTATATTATGCCATCCGTCGATGGCTGGAAAAATGCTGACTGAAATTAAGATATTTATAAAGGTTTATCTGTTTCGTTGTTAATATTAACCAAATTAATGACACCATTTTTCAGCTCTTCATATGTAATGTCCACAGGTTCTCAGTGATCTTTTCGGTAAACGGGATGTAAAGAACACTGTTGAAAAAAAGTTTTTTATGGAAATATTTGCACAAATATCATTGCATTAAAATTTTAAAAAATAGTTTTTTTAAATTTTAAAATGCAGAAATTTTGATCGAAGGAAATATAATAAAACTTTTAAGATGCTTTTATTTCTTGTGTATTCCTTGAGGGTGTCTTCTGCCAAAGTATAGTCAACTATATAGATTCACACACACACACACGTAAACACTTCTACACACACAAAAATGGCTGTCAAGACAGTTGGGTTCATTTCATGCTAATACCATAGGCAAATGCATTAATCCATCTATTCTCCCCTTAAAATAAATAGGGTAGACTGGGCTTTTTAGTTTTGATAAGACAACCAAAAGAAAACTGTAAATTCAAAACCGTACACGGTATCGGGGACACAACTATCTCTCCAACGAAACTATGGCAATTTGTAATATTAAAGGATATTGATAACGTTGATGTATTTGGGAAGGATATTAGAATAATCAAAGACTTCTACTGGCAGCAAACCGCCTGCGTACGGATAGAAAATGAGTTCAGCAGATATACAAAAAATAGAAAGGGGTGTAACACAAGGATATGTTTTCTCACCGGGTTTATTCAACTTATAGAGCGAGGCAATTCTAAGAGAACTAGAAGTCCTACCAGGAGTCTTTATTGGCGGCCGAAATCTTAACAATATAGGATATGCACAGTGATAATAGCAGACAGAAAAAAAAGAACAAAAACTCCTGTAGTGAAGAAAAAAGACTATATATGCAAGAAAAAAAGACTATATCAGCTACAATAAGTAAGAAAATGGGGTTGTTAGCAAAAGGGGCAGCCCCAAATGCTAATTGCAAATCGGAGATAACAATATCAAACAAGTGAAGAAATTTAAATCTCTGGGAAGTGTTTTAACAGAGCCCGGAAATAGTGAAAATGAAATCCAAAGGCGTATTGGGATAGCCAAAGATTGATTCCAAAAGCTAAGCAGAATACTCAGAAATAGAAAGACATTGCTAGGAACAAGGAAAAGAGTACTAAACTGTTACGTGAGATCTGTCTTTCTGTATCGCAGTGTGTGGCAATCTCCTAAAAGAAGAAGAAGAATATGCTTGAAGCAATAGAAATGGGGTTTTACAGAAGGGTGATGAGTATACCATGGTCTGAACATGGGGACACCGACGAAGTTTTAGAAAAAATGGAAACAATTAGCAAACTTTTATTTAACATCAGGGAGAGAGAGTTGAGTTATCTCGAGCACATAATGAGGAAAGAGAGCTTGGAAAATCTAATACACACAAGACAGATTGAGGGTAAAGGAGACAAAGGAAAACAACGCATAACATACTTAGTGAGCTTGAGTAAATGGATGGCTGAACAGGGTTTAGGATAAATAGCAAAGATAGAATTTATTAAGAGCTACAAAGGATAGTAAGTTGTGGAGAGCCATGATCGCCTACGTCCTGATGAGATATGGCACATAAAGTAGAAGATTACCAGACTGATTTGTTTTTGTTTTTTTATGAGTGAATATTACATTAATAAATTATTGAGAATAACAATATAATAAAATAATTTTTTTCCGGATACATTTTCTACTATATAGCCCATAGTTGGTATGAGGAGTTGGATTCATTCCGTTTCCAAGGATATTTGCGCGTAAATAAATGTAAGGAAGCGAACTTGATTTTAAACTCGGGCAATATTAACGGAAAAGACAGTTGGGAAGAGCCGTGCTAGTCTACGTCTTGAAGGGATATGACATTTAAAGATGAAGAAGGCGTCACATGTGAAATATGGATTTCATTGTCAGTGAAATAGTAACAATAATTTTATTAAGATATATGCTATTTCTATTCTGGCTTCTGATTCTTCCTATTAAGATTGCAAACATTCACTAATTTATGGCATGGTTGTCTTGTTTATATTCAAGGATTTCTAAATCTCTTCAGTGATGTCCTTTTAGTTATCTCTTTGTATCATTCGCCTTTGAAATGGCCACGTTGTTGGTGATGAGATGCGTGGGCTGGTCAGTCTGCTTTTCAAAATCTTAAAGTGGTCTGTTTTTCTAGTTTACTGTAAAAGCCCTCAATGAGTGATGCTGACATTTTTGGCGAGTAGTTGTCGCTTGCAAATTCTGCAGTTCGCCTTTATTTTTGCATTTTCATTTTTAGATTTAGACTTTTAATAACCTTTCGTAACACTGTTGCAACTTGCTCAAACAATTATAGCTACGTAGTGCCTTTTTTAAAAATTGAATTTTGTTTTGATACAAGTTGTCTTTATAGATTATTACGTTATACTGAATATTATCAACCTGATCATAATCACGTTTAGTGACAATCTCGTAAACGTAAAAAAACTGCCGTTTTGAGGTCATGTGCACAATTTGAAATCCAAAAGGAATTCTTTATGCTATTAATCACGATAATGACTGAAACGCAGTAAACAAATTAAGGAAAATATAAAACCGAAATAGGAACACATAGAGAAGTCGACGTGATAAATATGTATACAAAATAATATAAGAAAAGCACATATGATATTATGTAAGAAATCCATTCACAAGACAATATAACAAATGCATACACAAGGCAATATAATATTACACAAGAAAATAACTGCGTCCACATAACAATATATTTCGTCCAGAGGACAATGATTTTTTTCTTAACCTTGTAGACACCCTGAGCAGTATAGGGTCACAGATTCACCACACTAGGTGGTGCTGCGGTGGCTTATGTAGAAAGGTTTTACGGGGTGGAGTCGCTAGTCCCAGGCTCAATTTTTTTTTTTAATCCAGTGTTATTATTCTCTTAAACATTTTTTTTTAGACAGTTCACCACAAGAAAGGCAATAATGCAACCAAGTTGCAAAGTGTTATTGGCTGTCAGTGAATATGAGAAAAAGAAAACATTATTAAGAAGAGAGAACAATAAAAGAACAGGAATTAAAACGACAGATTACGATTGACATTGCATTTACATTTTTGAAGATCAAAGTGATTGGGAAGCAAAAAGCCGGAAAAAGTTCCACACGCGAGAAGTGTGATAGAATAAACTATTAACGTAGAACTTACGCTGTAAGTCGCTTGGAGGCGATGGTTGAAGCCAATGACAATTTTATTGAATAAATTTAGCCTTTAGTACTTCAAGATATATTTGTGTAGTTTTGGTAAATATATTCGTTGAAATGAGATGTCAGTGTTATTTTCATTTTTGTGTAATTTAGAAGGCAATTTATCCATCGCACACTGTATAGAAAAGGCACAGGGAATCTACGTTATGTCGGTAGGAAAGTGGCCGAGCCCCAGATGCCAGGTCAGGACCAATAACATTGTGAGAGAAGACAATGTAAGCATTGAACTTACGGTTAAATCTAGCTATTTCAACCGTAAGATGATGAGGCCTTACCGCCAAACTGGTGGTACGAAAATTCATAAAGTCCAGGTACCAAAGAGGAAAGCTCATCATAATTACCAGGAAAAATTTATTTACAGAAAAGACACAGGGAAGCTATATTACGGCGATAGAAAACTCCCTGAAGCCGAGATGCCAGATCAGGGCCAATAACATTGCAGAGTTTTCTTTGCATTTTATCAAGAATCTCTAAATACATAGCAGAAGCACCAGACCACATGTGACAGAATATTGAATGCATAGATGATTGATTACCAAGCTAAGCTAGAGAGCCCAGACTACCCTGCTATTAAACCATAGCTACGGAAGAATAAAGGGATCGGATCATAGTTTCCACAGTGTTATTTCTGCGAAAGTTTGTCTGCATCGATCTTGGCTGGAACGCACTGTAATAAATGCATATCACCAACCAATCTAATAAGAATATATTAGAAAAAAAACCCCAAAAAACAATGAAATAATCACATACACACTGACCAGTAAAATGAATACAAACAAGAATGTATTACAAATATTCCCAGAAATTATTGTAAATTTGGATAAGTCATTGCAGTAATGTATTCAAATATGAGTCGATAAAGACTACGTGTCATGTTAGAAAATATACTTTGCTAACATTCTGTCAAATACGTTTTCCTGTTTGCATTTGGAGAAAGAAAAATCTGTCAATTATTTGTCTTAATTCGCTTCTGTTACATACTTTACAACGTTTATTGACAACTAGATTCATCATTTAGGTACGATATTGAATTTTAGCCTGGACATAGACGCTCTACTTTATGTAAATACTATTTGCATATAATTCCTCAACGTTTCATACAAGTGCGGCGTTTTGTATGAAGACAAATCATAAAAAAAATATACAAGAACAGATGTTTAAAGTATACAAGTGTTTTGGGGGACTTCTCTATTCATCTGAATATTTTACGTGTTGTATTTTCTAATATTATCAATGTCACATTATTAAAAAATATTGGC
The DNA here is from genome assembly GCA_903632075.3 of Acanthosepion pharaonis. Lineage (NCBI taxonomy): Eukaryota > Metazoa > Mollusca > Cephalopoda > Sepiida > Sepiidae > Acanthosepion > Acanthosepion pharaonis. The sequence goes on from CAHIKZ030001813.1 coordinate 4,779,430, forward strand.
ATTATTAATTTTCTTATCACCGTTCAGACATGTTTATCTACAAAATTGAATATATCGTCGAATTATCTCAAACGATATTGTTTTATGTTTTTAGATGTGGGGGTCCTGTTCATAATATAAATACAACGATATATTAACCCCTAAATTATTAAAGAGTTGATTGTACTTTGTTTTTATATGAAAATTTCAAATTTGAAACTTTGCTTCCGTCATTGATAACTGGATATAACCGATGTTTTATTGTCAAATCGTAATAGTACGCAGTTATCAATGCCGCAACCAAAGGGATTATACCAGCAATATCTTTTTAAAGTAATAATACCAGCAATATATTTTTATAGTAAAATTACCAGCAATATATTTTTATAGTAAAGATACTAGCAATACATTTTATAGAAAAATACCAGCAATATATTTCATAGTAAAATACTAGAAATATATTTTTATAGTAAAAATACCAGCAATATATTTCATAGTAAAATACTATCAATATATTTTTATAGTAAAATTACCAGCAATATATTTGTATGGTAAAATTACTAGCAATATATTTTTATAGTAAATATACTAGCAATATATTTTATAGTGAAAATACTAGCAATACATTTTTATAGTAAAAATGCTAGCAATATATTTTTATAGTAAAAGTACCAGCAATATATTTTATAGTAAAGATACTAGCAATACATTTTATAGTAAAAATACCAGCAATATATTTCATAGTAAAATACTAGCAATATATTTTTATATTAAAAATACCAGAAATAAATTTTTATAGTAAAAATACAAGAAATATATTTTTGCATTAAAAATACCAGCAATATATTTTATAGTAAATTACTAGCAATTTATTTTTATAGTAAAATACCAGCAATGAATATGTATAGTAAAAATACCAGCAATATATTTTTTTAGTAAAAATACCAGCAATATATTTTCATAGTAAAAATACCAGCAATATATTTTATATTAAAAATACCAGAGACATATTTTTATAGTAAAAATACCAGCAATACATTTTCTTAGTAAAAATACTAGTAATATATTTTTATGGTAGTAATGCCAGCAATAAATATTTATAGTAAAAATACCAGCAATATATTTTTAGTAAAAATACCAGCAATATATTTTTATCGTAAAAATACCAGCAATATATTTTTATCGTAAAAATACCAGCAATATATTTTATAGTAAAAGTACTAGCACTATATTTTTATAGTAAAAACATCGGCAATTTTGTTTTATAGTAAAAATACCAGCAATACATTTTTATAGTAAAAATACTAGCAATATATTTTTATGATAAAATTACCAGCAAAAATTTTTCTAGAAAAAATTACCAATAATATATAGTTATAGTAAAACTACTAGCAATAATACCATTTTAAAGCAAAATGACCAGAAATAGAATTTTATAGTAGAATCACTAACAATATTGTTTATCTGTAGTTACGTTTAAATATATATATATATATATATATAGTTGAACCCATAAAATTGTGTTCAAAATATTTAGATATCGGTATTAAATAACCCATTGATATGCAGCTAAACAAAATCAACCAATAACTATCTTTGCTGTCCATAATATCCTTAGTATTCTTCTTTAGAACCATACCAGTTCCGCTTCAAGTATTTTCGGCCTACAGCGACATCCCTTTGAAAGACCCATTCGCGTAGGATCGCCAAAGTTAAACAACGTCGATCCTGGTCATTAACTAAAAGGGTGACTGCTAGGTAATACCAGGTCGTGTTATCTAGTATGTGCGGATGATGTAAATAGATAATAACTTTGAATTTTTAATTGGTGTGCCTATTTTGAATTCCTGTTATGTTCGTTACATTCACCTACGAGAAAATATTTTTGGGAAAGATATGAGTTCACCTCTTCTACCTCTTTTAATTAATAAAACTTTTATCACTAAGCCATTATTATCTAAAAAAGAAAACAATCTAAAAATATGTACTGGCTTTAAATAACCCTGTAAATGGCTGATAATCCGAAGAAAACGAATAAATCAATCAACAGTAAGCAAACTTGACATTTGTAAATAAAAACAGACTTGAATAAAAAACATCTGAACATTAACTGATGGCTTGAATGTCTTGAATGAAAAACGAAAATATTTAGAATCAAATCGAAGGATCGTTCATGTTTACTGATGAAAAATATATTTCTTGGCTGAAATGTGGAAAGAAAGTTGAAAGTTAACTCTTTAAGAATTCAAATTCAAGGATAAAATTGATGTTGTATTTATATTATGGACAGGATCCCCACATCTAAAAGGATAAAACAATATTTCTTGATTCGGACAAATTTCGTAGTTAGAGGGAGGACTAAAAATGGCAACTTTGAAATAAATACCTATCATGCAATTTTTCCTCTTTTTTTACGAGTGGACCAATTAATTTAAGTTGTTCCAGATGATCAGACATAATTGTAATAAGCAAAGAAAAATAGAAAGACAAAAACTATGTGAGAATTTCAAAGAAAAGAAAATTACTATGAAATATCAGTTGACCATTGACATTGAAGGAAATAAGTATCGACATCTAACTGTAGTTTAAAAATTATAGAATATGAAAATGAAAGCAGTAGCCATAATTCCTCGAGTGGAGAAAAATCAATTTAAAAAAATCTCATTTCAATAGATCAGGGAAAATGAAATTATGCTAACCAGCTTACTAATGGTAATAAGAAACGTAAAAAATATTTTAGATGATTCCACTCTATATACGATTTTGCAGATATACATTTCTGAACAAAAATTGTTAAAATAAATTCCATATTCTATACTAGCGGACTACTTAATTAATGCACTGTCAATCATTTTTGCCGAAAATATTTAGTAAATGTTTAACACTATTTAAATTTTTTATTCTCGTGGTGAATTTAATACGTGTGTCCTTATTCATTTTGTATGATTGTATATGAACCCTTTTCTAACCTCTCAGCGTTCAACTTTTCATACCAAACGAGATTCAAATGCCAATTTTTTATAGAAATTTTATTATTTTTGTTTCGTACGTGATTTGTATTCTTTTGAACTTGATTTTATATTTGTGCCTATCTTCTTTTGAAAGACATTGAAAATCCCATATCTGTCGTTATTAGCGACATTAATCTTGGTATTAATCTACTAATGTTTAAAAGTACAGTGGCCCTGCGGTTAAAACGTTAGTTTTTTGGTTTGACTGTATTTAGCAATATATCAATCTCTATGGGTTATTTAATGCCGGAATCTAAATATTTTGAAACATAGTTTTATGGCTTCAACTGCAGATAAAATGTATTTTTGGTCATTTTGCTATGAAATGTTTGTTGGTAAGTATCCTTTAAAATGTATTGTTGGCAATTCTACTATAAATATGAATCGTTGGTAATTTTTAATATAATAATGTATTGCTGTTATTTTTACTATAAAAATATTTGTTATTACTTTCATTGTCTTTAGTAGTTCACTATTTACTCATACTCCGGGTCAGGGTAGACCTAGGAACCACAGTAGTTAAGTGGTAGTTCTACACTCTTCAAAGCCTCCAATCTCCTGAGCAGAGGTCTTACTGCCGGGTGTAGTTTATCGTCATACCCAGGATTAATTAAAACGTTAACATTCTGATCATGTGACCAAAGTTCCAAATGCATTATCGACGATTTGTCAAGGAGGTGACTTCTTTATAATATCAGTATCTGGAGACAGTCTCAATATGCCGTTACCGCTGACATATACCTAAAAACCATATCACAAGTTAACTCAAACTTTGCGAGGGAAATTGGGTATACTTTGATGGTTTTACTAGATCGAAGTCACAAGTAATCGTGACCGAAAGTTTGATCTTATCGATCTTATTCAATTTTTGGCGTTGTTATCACGTTTTGCCCGATTCATTCTTCAGCCTGCGTCAGATGTCTAATCTTTAAGGATAATATCAGGAAATAGTCGCAGGAAATTTTTCTTTAACATATCAACTCGATCATCTCCATTCAGCAACGTTTAATATACAGAAGAATCTACATCGCTCACGAATGTTCTCAGACGATTACGATCTGTAGGAGAAGATCAGCAACAGCTTTGCCAAACATTAGCAACCAGGCGGTACTGAAAAGTTTGTTCGCCTCACTTGTGGCTGTTTTCTTCCTTCTGTACATGTACGTAGTTGAATTCTTCTTCTCTGTGCTGTATCATTGAAGGCTATTGTAAATCTCCACAACTTGCATTAATTGTAAATATGTGCATATTTTATTAAACTCTTCTCCTGTAAGGGACAATAACTATTAAGTGTGTCACAACTTAGTAAGGGGTCCGTAAAAAAAACGACAACACAGTTTAGACTGGTAACTTCTCTCTTCCGGCGGAAGTGATACTCCTATTTTTTTCTTTACACATAACAATATGGTCGACACGGTACCTTTGTGTCTGAACAAGGTCTGAAACGATGCTTCCGTTTTCTTAGTCCCCGGTTACAACAATGGGTATTACGACTTTACCGCCCCTTCCTCGTCTTGTACAATTGACAAATACTATGGATCTAGTCATCAAGCATTTCTTACATAAAGGATGTTTGTTGGGGCTACATAGTAGGTGATATTAGAAGTGTTTCTCCGGTTTCAAGCCGTCGGCAAAAATCAAGTCGAATTTTCCTATAAACTTTCGGAAATCACTGATGATGACCCGTTTCTAATTGTCTTGTATGGCGAATAAAGCCTGAAACCTACATTTTAACTTGGTGTTTGACTTATATGCCCACCCTCTTATACGCCAGGAAACACGGTAATTAATTTTCCATGATCTAACCAGTAGGCCCAGAGAATAAACGTATCATCCTCAGAAATTTCGACTGAAGTCTTTAACGGAGTGTAACCTATGAGAATATTTTGATGGTAATGACAATTATTCGTTTCCTTATAAGGAAACATTCAGAATTCATTGACCGAGTAGCTGGAATTTATAAAATCTTTCTCTGAAAAGAATTTGTCAGGAAAAAGGGGTTTTCTAGTCCAGTTATTGTTATTGCTCTTTCCAGTATTGATGGGGAAATCGTTCTTAACCTTTTCTCTGTTTGGAACGCCAACATCTTGATTATGCCATTGTTTGTCTTCGAGTTGGATGTGCTATGCATTTTAGTTGTTGTTGAAAGACTTCAAGTGATGTGGTTTATGTTACTTGGTACGGTTCTTTATTTGTGATTCTGTGGTATCAGTTTAAGAGATACGATGTAGAATGGTCCGCACTAACAAATACATGGTTCATTCGTTGGAAGCCATTTTTAGTCATAGATGTTTTAAATCTCAGGGAAAGTTGAGTCGCCATAACTAAGTCTTCTTTTTGACGATATGCATCTGGAGTAAACTTGAGATGCATCGTTCTTACACATAAGGTAAACACTGCTATTTCGATGGAAAGTGTCCAGACGAACTACATTCTTAGTTCCAATACTTTGGACCGATTTTAAATGTGAATTAAGTTTAAGCGTCTAATGATTTTTTTCTTTTTCTTTCTGATTTGGCGGACATTTGGGCGATATTACTTTTCACGCATAATTGACATGGCTTAAATAACATGATCCAATAGAGAAATAGATAAATTTTCACCAATAACACTTATTTATTTACTACTGAATTTGATCCGTCTTAATGAAACACCCTTATATATAATCCGCCTTAATGAAACACCCTTTATATTTTCCACTCGAGCAGCATCTTTGCACGAACCGCTGCTTTGTGGGACTATGAAGATGCGATCATTATTATCTTAACCCGTTCAACGCTAAGCTTGACCGTTATATTCCCCATATATCCGCATAAACTGTTAGTTTTGCTCGATAACTCTCTGCCGCGACTGTTTTTTTTTTACAGGTTGAACATCATTGTAGAAAAAGACTTTATCTTTAATGTTGATACTAGTAGGAGTCTTCAGTTCAGAGCAGTTACTGAATGTGTCACAAGACAAACTGCACTAATATAAACTTAATGAGATAGTTACTAACATAACATTAGCAGGTTTTCTTATATCCGATTATGCCTTGTGTAAAAAATTCTTTTGGGGCGTCAACCGAGAAATAACTCAAGGATAGACATGATGAGCCAAACAAATTATATAACAGCAAGCTTTTCCTTCAAATTAAACATCTATGTTTCTGTAACCGAAAAAGAGTCGAAAAATCTGGCATGGCAGACAATATGTTGAGATACAAAGGCGCATATTATTCTCTCTAGGATGGGTTGACAAAAAGCACCGTTAGCGAGTAAGATAGTTGAGAGAGATGTTATATATCGGTCGTCAGTGAAGTGCAAATCAGCTTAGTAAAGATTTCAGAAGCCTGTATTTTTCTCTGTAGAGAAATTTTCACTGGGTAATAAATTGATCTGGCAGAAATATTAGTGACCATATTTTTTCCTTAGTGTCTCAACTGAAGAAAGGTGAAGAACGCATCGGTCGGAATATTAGATAGCAATATCAAGAACACGGAAAAGGAAATCAGTTGTCCCATCAAAATTCAGTATCAATGAGTCTTCTCAAAGTTATAGAATACATAATTCGTTTTTTATTTTTGACTATAATATCTATGATGGTTCCTCTTGTTAAAGATTTATACAATTATATAAACTCCGTTGTTTAAAGTCATTTGGATTTCATTTATTTCTTTCCTCTCACCTTATTAAAATAGAATGCAACGATTTTCTTTCAAATATTTTTGTAAACATTACATTTAAAAGTCTACCAATATTTTCACTTACTTGAATAATTCATTATATTTCTTTCGTTAGCAACCTTTGTCCTTAATATGAATTTCGAAACGAAAACGAAAATCAATATATAATTTTCTTTTATGAAAATGAAGATAATGAAATTATATATTTAAGTTTTTCGCAAGTCTGAAGCTAGAATTGGAGACATGTAAACATAACATGAAGAAATAAACAGTCCCCAATAGTCAAAGTTAACCAAGTGCATATAGTGCGCTAGTCAGTTTTTCTGGGAGGATTTTAAATGAAAGACTTCAATAAAAAAAAAAAAAACATCTGAACATTAACCGCTGGCTTGAATGTCTTGAATGAAAAACGAAAATATTTAGAATCAATTCGAAGGATCGTTCATGTTTACTGATGAAAAATATATTTTTCTCGGCTGACATGTGGAAAAAAAGTTGAAAGTTGAAAGGCTACATTAAATCCATTGCTAGGTCAGTTGTTAAGATAATTGGTTCACTGTGTCGTGATAGACAATTTTTCTCTCCAGAATCTATCTTACATATTTATAAGTCTACCATTTGCCCATGCTTAGAATATTGCTGCCATATATTGGTCCGGTGCTCCTGCTATTTATTTTGAGATTCTTGATAAAATCCAAAGGAGAATTAGAAAAATTACTGGTCCTGATCTGGCGTCTCGACTTCAGGAGGCATGAAGATTAATTTTACATTTTGAAAATGGAAAAATGGAAAATATTTCCTATACATTCGTATTGAGATCACGCAGCCGATTATTTAGAAAAGGAAATTTCTAATTTATTCAAGGCTATAGTACGTTGAAACGCCCGTTCCCGATGAAACGATGAACGGAGTTAAGCATTGTCGAGCCTGGTCAGTACCTATATGGGTGACCACGTAGGAATACCGGGAGCTGTAATCTTGAATGTGCGACTGGTGTAATCGATAATGGATCGGAATTGTTAATCGGGAGCCGAGTTCCAATTGCCGTTGGGTCCAATGTATTCACTTGGGAAAGGTAAGAATCCAAATATTTCCTCCAGCTATGGGTTAATTAGTAAGACATAATACTAAACCATTATTATCTAAAAAAATACATTCTTACAATCTAAAAACTTTTTTCTGGGTTGAGAAGTCGTAGAAAACAAATCAATCAATCAATCAATCAATCACAATTACTAATTCCTGACATCATCAATTATTGTCGGCCAGGGTGTGTGTGCGCAGCCCTGGTCCCTTCATCCGAAATGTGAATCTTAATTTCCCTTCTAGTATGCGTCCGAGAGACATTCCTAATCCTCACTGGGGTGGGTGTTTATATGTTTCTAATACAGCTCAATCCTACACGGGCATTTTCGGCGGTCAAAAGATCATGTTATCTCAACCTTGTTTTTCTTTAGGACACTGAGTGAAAAGTCTATTCTGGCATGAACTGGGGTGAAATAAACACATTTCTTAATGGTTGTGATTTAATAACCTACACTCTTAAAATTTTTGATAAATTTTAATGATAAACATACGCAAACGACACTTCTATTTACTCCTGCATCAATAATAAATCCGGTATCGGTGACAAAACTAACCTGGCTGCTGATATCGAAAAGGACCTCCAATCTGTGGTTGACTGAGGCAGGAAATGGCTTGTAAACTTTACTGTCTCTAAAAGGAACCTGTTCTCCTTTACCCACCACAGAGAACCCTCCCTGTCACTCATCAGAATGGCTGATTCCCAACTCGCCACGCCTGCTTGGTTTCACGCTGTCCACTGACATGAGGTGGGATAAATACAAAACTAAATCAATAGTTTTATCTAACGCAAGGAAAGCTGGTTCTTTGTGTCGTGCCAGAAAGTTTTTCTTGTCTGAGTCCATCCTTCACATCTATAAATCAACCATCCATCCTTGCATGGAATATTGCTGTCATATATGGTCTGGTGCTCCCGCTGTTCGTCTCGAGGTCCTCGACAAAATGTAAGATGATAGGTCCTGATTTGGCATTTAGTCTACAATCGCTATCCCACAGGGATGTCGGGGTCTCCCCCTGTTTCTTCTACAAGTAATTTCACGGCAACTGTTCCGACGAGCTGCTTTAGCTGGTTCCCGGGCTACATGAATTTAAGCGAGCTGGCATCATGGCCCCACCCTTTCACTGCCAAAACAGTTAATTTTAACCGTCTCTTCTACTGAAACAGCTTCTTCTTCCGCACTTTCTGCCTGAGGAACTCTTCCCCTTACTTGCTTCCCCAATAACTATAATCTTCAAATATTCAAGTGTAATGTCAATCGACATCTGACATCCTGAGCTTGTCCATCGTCGTTCTCTGTATCCTTTCCCCAAATATGCCTATTTAATCATGTTCTCAATCATTTGTAACCGCTTTCGTGCTAGTGGCAGTCTCGCCTTACTTGGGATGAATTGCTTATATATATATATATATATATATATATATATATATATATATACCAAGAGTTAAATTAATTAAAAAGAATGCAATGAAGTTCGCAATTAAATAATTAGGTTTATTCACATTGATTTCCATTGTATTTTATAGAAGGTCGTCAGAAATAGGTTTGAAAATTTTCTGTATGAAAAACCGAAAAGAGGAAAATCGATCATTGTAGAATGATTGATTTTCCTTTTTTCGGTTTTTCCGGTATTTGGTTAAAATATCTGGGGTAAAGCGTGGGATTTCTCATCATTTCGAAAGACCCCATAATATCTGACGATAAATTTAACTGACTCGAAAACCTAAACGATAATATCGTTTATAAAAAAAAAAAAAAAAAAAAAAAAAACGAGATTACACGCGTTATGTGTTTATCAAACAATCATAACAACACGGTAATACAACTCCGCGTATCAACAGAGATATATCTGCGGATGTCAGTAATTATATTTAGAATAACCAAAATTTCTTTGTTTATTTACGTGTTTCTTTTATCGACTAAGATTAGCAAATATTATATGTGGAATGTCCAATTTCTTTTAAAAGGGACTCATTTTCTGTTTTTTATTGAAATAAAAATATCCCTTCTCTAAAATAAAATTTTGAAAGTACTTTAATTCACAAAAATAATAATGTTTAAGTCCTAACACCAAATTACTATATATTTTAAAAATATCTTTATTGAATAATATTCTTATTTTGGGAACATTAGCCAACAAACAAAATACATTGTTGATACGTCGATGGCTGCTAATTTGATGGATGTATAGCTACTTAAGGATTAATTGAGGTTTTAAAAATACATTTGCTTTTCTAGCCTTAGCCATTTTGAAGATTGGGGATTACTCAAGTACTAACTAACCTGTTTTCTTTCTTGTCCATCCTTGTGGCATCCCGATTATGCAAAGAGTGTGGTGAAGGTTGTTAGTGGATGGAGTAAAAATAAAGAAAAAAGTGAGTGTGTTAAAAACAGTTACAGACAGATTTTGAACCCAATTTGCTGATTTTATTTGTCGATGTAACACTAAAGGCGATAATTCAGACAGGCGGAGTTATAAAAACTCTTTCCAATGCCAAGAATGGTAAAAAGCTCTGGACTATTAGTATTAAAACTATTTGTATTGGCGCTTCAGCAACTCAGGTTTTATTGACAAAATAGACAAAAAAAAAAAAAAAAAAAAAGAAAGAAATAAGAAAAATATAAGAAAAAGAAAAAAAAAAGTGTTCGACTAACGCGACAAACAAAAAGATAGCACAACTAGAGCAGTTTTTCAATGGTAAAATATCAGAATATCTTTTGAAAGGTTAAAGAAACAGGATTAATAGAATGCCAAGAGTGTTCAACTGGAAGCTTAAAATATGGAATACTATGTTCATGTTATGGTTCTATCTTTTTGCTATTTTTAAAATCATTTCACCCCAAGCAAGGCGAGAATACCACTAGTACTCAAGGGGAGGCGATACAGAGAGTGAAATTGTAAGAAAAGACTGAGTACAGGAAGGATTGAGAGAAGGACAATAGATGAACGGGATTCTCAGATATAAAATCTGTGAAAAACATACACTTGCATCAGATATCTTAAATATTGATAATTTAATAACTCGTTCGTATTCACAGATATAGATGAATGAAATGCCTTTATTAAAAAAAAGAGCAAAGCGAAAGAATGTTAACTGGCTTCTAAAATTTCTTTACTACCTTCGAGAAAAATAGAGATAATATTTCTCAATTCCTTCCTCTTCGATTTATTTGCAATTAGCAGCATGGCCCGGCGTTGCCCGTGCTTGACTCAAAAATCGTACGACTCATACAGCAATCGCTATCACTTGACTTAAAATATTTTTGCCTTTCCTTGCCTTTAAAGGAGTGCCCTTTGCTATGATGATGTTGCTACATGCCTTACTTCTTGCCTATCTCCCACTGCGAATTTTTTCTAAGCTCTATACTAAACATTAAATCTGTTATGAAAAAAGAACTAAACAAAATGAACACAAAACGATCAGCTTTAAAAAAGGACTCGTAACTGGAAAAACCGAATGAAAACAAAAATGTTAACAACAAATACTTTTTCACACCCAACCCAGTTCAATCAGAATCAACGTTGAGTTTAAGCAAGCGAATGAGCCAATTGGAGTAAAGTGCCATGGAGATTTAAATTTTTTCCACTTGTGAGGAATGCAGCTATCGATTTTTTTGCATGCTAGCATGCTAGTTAAAATTGGTGTCAGTCAGCTGTTGGCTCTCACGCTGGCCAATAGAATCTTCCTGCCTATTCGTGGCAGCCAGCTATTGGCTCTCACTATGCAAACTACATGAAAATTGCCGTAGAAGGATGAAAAAATCGATTATTTCCACTATCGATGGGAGTTGGGAAATGCAAAATCGGTAACTTGGAGTATGTGCATGTAAATTTTGGTGCAAATCCGTCGAAAATTGCGGCCGTGCATTCGTTACACACACATACGCACGCACGCACGCACGCACGCACACACACACATCCTGCCTTTTATAGATAGAGATACAGGCACGATATAAATGTATCTTTGTGTGCGCAATGCAGGGGAAGTATTTTTTTTCTAATTTAAGTTTTATCTGCATAATTTGAATTCCTTTCAAGGCATATATCTGTGTGGATTTCATATATTTTACAAGTACGTGGAATGCCCAAGAAAACACATTTTGGACTACATTCTTGTAATCAGCAAAATGTGTTAATATGTATAGCAAAGCAAAGAAATTCAACACACAAAGTCACAAGGAAATGTCATGGTAACGGTATTTTTAGATAAGGAATGTAATTTGATGACTATAATCAGAAGGAACAAAGAGTTAATGCAGAACAATAACTTTCTGTGCCAATTAAAGAAGACGCTGACAGAAAAACGGGAAACTGGAGAAAGAAGTTTTCGTACAGAAAAATGCAACTTATCACAGGATTGTTAAGGCGGTGGATGTTTTGAAGAATTTAGGATTTGTATGCATAAAGCAGTTGTGAACACTTTTCTTTATTTTTCATGAATTTCTCCTGCTTTTTGGAAGGCATCTTTTTTGGAAGACATCTTTTTTGGAAGACATCTTTTTTGGAAGATATCTTTTTTGGAAGACATCTTTTTGGAAGACATCTTTTTTGGAAGATATCTTTTTTGGAAGACATCTTTTTTGGAAGACATCTTTTTTGGAAGATATCTCTCACATTGCACCTTCGGATTTCTGTGTCTCATTTTCATCATCTGTTAAAACATTCCCCAGATATTTAAATGTTCGTTTGATTTTGACATCTTCATTTCGAGGTTCGCATTCTGGACGGCTTCTCTTGCTGACGACCATACCTTCTTTCTTCTTGGACAATTTCCTCACAGTTGAAAAGGGGATTAGAGGCAGCAAAGATTATCGAAGGATACTGAGAATACTACAGACAGAGTATGGGAGTTACGGGAATTTTTTTAAGAAAAATGGAAAGAAAACCGGCGCTTATTCTTACAATCAGAGTGAAACAGTTGATGTTTCTGGAACACATCATGAGGAAAGAAGAATTGGAGAATTTGACACTTAGAGGATATGTTGAAGGCAAGAGAGATAGTGTGAATTGATGAGTAATTGGATTAATAAGATTGTGTACATGGATGGAAGAACAGGGATAAGGAGGGATAGTAAAGAGCTACAAATTATCAGAGGTTGTGGAGATGTCATAACCAACCATTTCCTGAAGGGACAAGAAGAAGAAGAAGAAGAAGAAGAAGAAGAAGAAGAAGAAGAAGAAGAAGAAGAAGAAGAAGAAAATGCATAAATCAGCCATCGTATTCACCAGATCTAGATTTATCTATTTTTGTCTTCCAAATTTCAGAAATGATTAAAAAAGACGGAAGTTTCGAATGATTCGGAGATGATAGCAAGAGTAGATCGGATTTCAATTGCCTAATATGGCCTAACGAAACTTACCAAGAATCTTCAGCTGTAGGGTGATCATAGGAGGCTAGACCCTTCTTGATGGAACCGAGAACTTTTCAGCACGATATCGTTTCGTATTATTCTTAATAATCAGTCTTTTATGTGCCATGCTTAGGCGATCATGTATCTTTCGATACATGACGGACGAGGCAGATTTTTCTCGTAGATCAGTTGCCATCCAAAGCTATAGAACCCGATCTGTCCTACTATTTACCCATAACTAGGGGGGGGAAGAAGAGGATTCATACCTTTCCTAAGGGTATTAGCACGTATGTAATAGATTCGACTGAAATTCGAACTCGGCTGTCCGATTCCTCAATCCGAGCCGCTATCCATTACCGTGTCTCCTGTTCTTAGTATGTGTGTTAATAAAGGGATTTTTAAGTGGATAGTTTGCACATTCAAAGTTAGAATTAGAATTTGAAATTATTAAAACAACTGGCAATAAGAATTCGCTTTAAGCACACATTAAGAAAGACGGAAAATTTCGTTTGAAACATGAAAAGAGTATTAAAAAACTAAGCAGTATAAATCCTCTTATATAAAAATGAATATTGGACAATTTCCACAGAGATGGAGAGAAGATCTCAGGCAAGGGAGATGTAGTTTTACAGAAGGATGCTGAGAATATCATTGACTAAAGATGTGAAGTTTTAATGAAAAAATTAAAAGAAAAAAAATACTTATATTGAGAGCCAGAAAAGACAGTTGAAATACTGGAACATATCATGAAGAAGAATAATTTGAAGAATTTAACACTCAAGTGACAGGAAAACAGCGAGTAATCTACCTAATAAGCTTGGATAAACGGATAGCACACTAGGAAGTATATTTAAAAGGCAAAATTTGGCTAAGAATTAAAAAAACTGGAAGTTGTAGAGAGCCATAACCGCCATCTTTTCAAGGAACAGAGCACATAAAAGAAGTCGTACAGGTAAAAAAAATTACAAATCAGGGGACTGTATTTTTAAAAAAAAAAAATTTTTGTGGGTATAAAAAATGGTTGTGAACATTGTTTTAAGTATAGATGTTTATATATACTCGAAAATAAAAATTTGAAATATTCATTTCTCCAAATAAGTTTAATTAATAAGAAAGCCAGCGGACACATATTGTAAATAGACGTTTAATATGTGGTGATTGATACTGTTATGTCGGGGATGTATTTTTTTTTTTATAAAGGTACAGTTTTTAAACCAGAGATCATTAAACATATTCTATTGGCTTAGGTGCATAATTATCAAGCGTTTTTTTTTTTTTTTTTTTTAAGCAATATTTATTATGAAAAAAAGAAACATAAGAAGTCAAAAATAACATAATTCAATGATTATTCCGGAGCGTATGATTATCGACACGCATTTTTATAACCTGGAAATAAAATAATATTTTTAATAAAAAATGTGAACAAAACAGCAATTTTTATTAACAAATAATTCGCCTACAAAAACGCCTGATTATTATGCACCAGCCTAATATCATTATACAGACAAGAAATTTAGAAACATGTTCACTGATATAACAAGAACATAAGATAATAATAATAATAATAATAATAATAATAATAATAATAATAATAATAATAATTATTATTATTATTATTATTATTATTATTATTATTATTATTATTATCGTAATTGATTGAACTGGTACTCGGTTACAAATCTACAAAGTCCAATATACTTATCATAATACCAAGTCTTATAATGGTATACCTGGCACATGAGTCATAGCCAAATGTGCGCAGATGTTGACAGGTTTTGAAAAGCAGTACATAACCTTGAAAGTGGGTTCCAGTTAGAAATGGCTTCAGGTTTGGTAACCCAGTCCAGTAAGACGGCCGCTGACTAAGAGTGTTCCCCAACTCCCTAAATTTGCCTTATCTGCTTCTGATATAATGGAATATGCATACACTTGTGTTCCCCCTCACTGGAGTGTGATTGGCTGGTGTCCGTCATAAATACCGACGGACGTGTAGGAGAATCAAAGAGCATTAGTCTGAGAGCTAAGTCTATAACGACGCCCATTGGACTACGCCATTGATCTACACTTCTTACCTGCGACTACGACGCGTACCAGTCGATTACTGCTACAGTATTCTACTTGGTTATAGTAGCCAAAACCACTTAGCTACTTCGTTCAAATATATTCCTTTCCGGGACATATCAGCGTCATACTTCAAATTAAAAAAAAAAAACACTTTTTCTGTATCAATACATGACGATCTTATAATACATCCACCCATGCACAGAGATGCATACTGCATCATCCCATGGGAGATGTGCCCAATTGGTTAAGGGCATGCAAACAAATCTATGGTATTGAATGGGATACTTACAGTAGCCCGTTTTAATTCAACAAGACAAAACATTCGCATGACACAAGCCATGAGAGACATACCTGATGCAGCATTTGATTATAAAAATAGACGATATTTTTTATTACCCAATATCTTTTATTTGAGCAAACTTTTGCTCGCTTTTTCTGAATAAAAAGAGCAATTCCTCACAGATCACCACAGACGTGTTTTGTCCTAAGCGTTGATCAAGACATTAATTTATTTAGGAGATAGTAATTTTAATTTCCATACGTCAATGAAACAAGTGATAGGCGGTAAAATTGGCATTTTTTCTCTCGGAATTTTGGGTTTGAGAGTTCAATAGCCTGAAAGGTGAAACAGGTGAAATATTGCCTAAAGGTACAACAAAGAAAAAGTAATTACAGAAAGGACAAAGAATGTAAAAATGTTGTTTGCATCATCGATTCAGAAAATAGAACGTAGCATCTTCCTATCTCGTAAAAATATAGAATAAAAAGAAAATACAAAGAAATAAAATGCTTTAGGAACATTGTAAAACTGACAAGTGGAAACGAGAAAAAATATTAACTCACGGAGAGGTATTGAAAAAGTAAATATGACTTATATGACCTCCAGAAGATAAGAGTCTAAGTACTTTAACCAAGCCTCTGTAAGCATCAGGGATTAGTAGTCAACTAAATTTCTATCCCAACATTTAATATCAGTAAGCACGTAAGAAAAACCTTAAGAGGGTATCTCTCTTACGACTAGTGTTTTTCAAGATATTAATAAGATATTAAAAGAAGTTTTATTTTTTTCTATAGAACTTATTTCTAGAATAACTTTATCCGAGAAGAGAAAGGGTTTTCGAAGGTATTTTTGGTTGAAAGTGCATATCAGAACAATAGGGTACATTAAATATATTAAATCCTAAAAATAACAACGTAAGAGCGTTTATCATCCTCATCACCATAAACGACTGAAAGGCTGCGATTTGTCATCACCGTTTGTTTGTTTTTTTGTTTGTTTGTTTGTTTGTTTAAAACTTAACGACCCATCGATCAGCAAGAGATCATTTAAGGTCAAACAGTTGTTTTTTTTTTTTCATTTTCTTTAAATAAGGTTGAAATGCTTTCAAAAAGACTTTCCCTTTCCTTTCCTTCTTTTTCGATGTTGTCTTGCTTATTTTTCTTTTCTTTTTTTTTTAAATTCACTGTTTTCGGAGGTGCGTTGTTCTTTGAAAATTTCTCACCTGGCAAGTATCAAAGTTCCCCCTTTCATCATCAGACACTATTCAATCAGACCACAACAGACAACAAAACGTCTTTAATTCTACAAAATTTTCTCTCTACAATTTGTTCTTGGGATTTCGTCAGTAGTATTTTATCATTAATGACATTGAAACCACTAAACAGTAATTCACCCCAGGTTACGACGGAACAATGCGTAGATTGATGAAGAAGAATGCAATAAATTATTATAAAATGTTGGTGTAATTATAGTATAATCTGTTAATTATTTCAGGTATAATTATTGTTACTGTTAGAATTAATAAGACAATCCTTCTAATGTTTACACCTGCGATATTTTATACGAATTACATTATTAGAACTTAGATGTAATGAAATAGAATGGAGTAAAGCAATGCGTTGTGCGCACATTGGAATTAAGGAATAATAAAAAAAACCCATTAAAAACGGTTTTCAAGTAATTTTTTGAATGAGCTTAAATGTCATCCTATTCAAAATAGTTCATTTTATACATATCAATTCCTTAATGGAAGTTTGCTTTAAGATATCTTTTTCAAACTGCCTTTTAGATTTTATTAATGTAAACTCACTCGAACAGATCACGTATGATTTTGTATAAATAAACACACACTCGTTATGAAACACTCTGAAACCAGGCAAAGTATAAAAAGAGTAAAATGATATCATTTGTTTATTTGGCTTTTATAGGCGACCATATGGCTAGTCATTCAATGCCATAGTCCACCATCTTTATTCAGGGTTATTTTTTCCCTTGTTTTGTTGATATTTAGAAGCCGACTCGGGCCAATTAGTCTCTAACCTGCGTTGTACTGCTATAAAATCGCTTCGTCATTATTTTATTCCGCCAATAATTAATTCGGCAGGGATGAATTGTATAATTATAAAGTGGGTAAGAGGGAAAAGAGAGAAAAAGAGAGTAAAAATAAAAAGGATAAAGAGAAAGGAAAGAGAGGAGAATGTAAAAGGAAAGATAGCAGAAGAAAAGAGAGATGGAAATTAGAAAAATAAGAGAAAAAGAAAAGGAAGAAAAATGGGTGGGAAAGACTCGGAAAAGAAAGGGGAAGAGATAAAGAAGAAAATGAAGAGAAAGAAGAACATGGAGTGATCGTTTCTTTAGGTTCTGAAATCAAAGCAAAACAACAATTATCCAATGATAATAGTCCAAAATGTTTGAAAAATACAGCATCAAAAACAAGTCGGAAAAAGCAGTTTTAAATGAAATCAATGGGTGGTGCATTAACAATAAGGGTGATGAAAAAAAATGAAAGAGAATTGTAAAGAATATGAATAAAATAAAAAAGAATCGAGAAAGGCATTTAAAAGAAAATGAAAAATACAAATAATGGCACAAAAATGAAGAAAGATTAAGATGAAAAAAAAGATGCCCAAAGAAGACAGCTAAAAATATCGCAAACACAAATTTACATCCGTCTTGGGTCAGACGATAAACTATGTTCAACATAAGGCCTCTCATCAGGAGGTTTTGAGGAGCATGGAACCACCTCTTAATTGCTGGTGTTCCCAGGTTTATCCTGACCCGGGGTGGTATCACCTGTTAGGGTCCCATCTATGGGCAAATAGTTAGCCCCAAACTGGGGTCAAAACACTATGAAAGTATAAAAATAAGTTTTAATAACGAAATTTTTTTGTAAAAAAAAAAAAAAAATATTACCAGCTATACAATTTTGAAAAAAATAAGAAAATATTACTAGCAATAAAAATGTCGGCATTAAATAACCCATTGAGATCAATATGCCGTAAAACAAAATAAATCAAACCAAACTAAACAAGTTTACATGCGGACACGAGTAGACATTAATATTTGGTGTGTGCTAGAGTTTCCAGCGAAAAATTGTTTTAAATTTTATCTTCAGTCTCCAGATTTCCATAAAGAGCGCTAAGGACATACAAAGTAAAATTAATTATTGCAATTTTAACAAAAATATGATATCCATGTTCCTGGATCAAATAACTTCAACTCGTCTCAGTCTCATTTTAAAAGATTATAAAATGTCAACGAACAATCCTCTCAAAATTTAATTATTTTGAAACAATTATTCTACTAGAGAGTTATAAATGGTTGTCGGCTTGACCCACTTCCCAAAGTCAGTATTTCAATGAAAATAAATCAGGATATCGATTTTGGGAAGTGAGTTGCACAAAGAAGTTTTCAGCATCTTGAAAGATGTTTTTGATATGGCAGCCATGTTAATGTCAATTTGGGTCCAGAATCTCTGGAGCACATCAATTATATACAGGTAATGAATGGATGTGCCGGTTAATAACACATACTGATTAACGAATTGCATGAACTTAATCATTATTAATATTTTATTACACTCATAAACATCTTGAATAATTCCAGTCCAGCTTCAGTAATATTGAGCTAAAATTTCCGTCTGCGATATCTGAGAGACTGCCCAACACTTCTTTGAAGTGGTTTTCATATAACGGCATGTATTACAATTTCTTCCCATGTCTACAAAACCGGAGGTTTTGTGTGTTCACGCGACTTGGCGGCCATTTGTTAACTTCCTGTCAAACATGCTCGTTCATGGCTTCCATTGATGGCCTGGAGTAAAATTGAGTGCAGATTCCATTTTGGTATGATAATATAAATAAATGAAACTCACAGGTTTTATTTTATGAACTTATTTTCAATAATATGGAATCAATTGCTATCCTGACCGTAAAATCTTCATTCTGTAATTGAGGTTTGCGAACTTATCAATATAATCTTCTCCTTGTTATCTATTAGTATACTTGTTGCAAGCTCTGACCGCACTGATTCCGTAGAACTGACAAAAAAATTATATTTATGCCTAAAGCCGTTCTTATATGGTGACGACTTCTATCCCGGAATATTCCAATCCTAATCAAGAGAACAAAAAGGATATGGGAGCCCTAATCTATTTAATCTCTTATTTGAATATCCGCTACGCACATTTTTTTATTTGCTATTAATTAATCCAATTAAGTGAACAAGGTTCACACAAAATAGACGGTTACTGGGTGAGATTGTTTTAAGGGAGGGGGAAAGAGGAAATAAGAAGTGGATATTATATCGATGTGTAGAATAGATATCGGTTGACTCTGGACTTGAATGGACCAACATTTTATTAGTCAGGGAAGCATCCTCTTGGGAGAAGAAGAAGCTGTCTGAGTGGAACTTACTCCCACTGTGGGAATGCATAGTAGTTTGCCACCGGGAACATAGCATGGCGAGTATTAGTTGTGATGGTCTGAGTTGGTGGAACTAAGGAATGTAATCCGAGCCGCTATCCATTACTCGACCGTGCTTCCTCGGAGTAATAGATAGCGGAACGGATTGAGGAATCGGAGAGCAGAGTTCGATTTCCAGTCGAATCCATTACATTCACTTATGTGCTAATATCCCTGGAAAAGTTATGAACCTTCTTATTCTCCCTCCAGCTCCGGGTAAATAGCAGGACAGACCGGATTCTATAGCCTTTGATGGAAACTGGTCTATCGCAGAAAGAAATGGCAACCTACTGCGGGAAAATCTGCCTCGTTTGTCATGTATTAAATGATAAATGATCGCCTAAGCGTATTATGGCACATAAATGACTGACCGGATGTGACAATTTAATTTTGGGAATGACCGCAGCCTGTCGCTGTTTAACAATTCCGGTAGATATTTTTACCAAATTCACGTTCGGCCATGTTTCAATTTAGGCGAGAAGCGAACAGAAGAACGATTGGTTGTCGAGTAGTAAATGAAGTTGTATATGTTTAAGTTGTTCTCTTACCAGAAAATGATTGTAAGGAATCTGACTTATGGTGGACATGCTATGAAGAAATCAAGTTTTCAATGGATCAAAGAAGTTCGAAAAGATACGAACGATAACTGTTCCAAATAGAAAAGAACAAAGAAAAAGAAGCAAAACCAAAAATAACAGATTTTTTATTATTATTCGGAAATTCTGAATGTGTGCCGGGATTCCATTTTGTTAAATGCCCGAGACTCTGATCGGAAAGGTGGATTTTTACCACCACTTTTCACCTGGGCATGATGTGTTTGGAGTTCGGGAGTTCATGGCTATAAATTTCATTGCATAAATCGGCCATTCATCTTATTCATTCGTTTTCCAGTATTTTTTTTTAATATTTCCAAAATATAAAAAATATCCCGAAAAAAACTAATTTCCAGTTCTCGCTGCGTTTCCGAGAATTATAAACAAATCACAAGGCCGAACGCTTCAAGAAGTTGGAATTTGGCTCCAGAAAAAATATATTTACGTATGGCCAGTTGTATGCCGCATACTCAAGAGTAAGAAATATTAATAATTTATCCTTGGCATCAAGCAACACGTAACTACATAACAGAAAGATAACCCGGAAACGAGTTCTAAGAATTTATCCAGCTATGGCACCTCGTCTCATAAAATGCATAGTTTCACAAGGCGATTTTTTTGAAGGTGGCATCAGCCAACAGTGGGCAAGTATGGAAACTTTGTTTTCAAGATGATTTCCTGGAGTTAAATTGCCACACCTCGTACGGCAAATATACTATTTCTCATTCGTCATGGCCACCGATAAAAAATGATTTATTATGAAGTACAAGACTGACAGTGGTTACAGATAAGAAAACTGACATACTTTTATTTATTATGTAAGTTTTAACTCTGGCAACATAAATGCTTTGTCATAGAAGCAATTAGCAAATGTCTCACCATTAGGACTTGGAATTGCTGTGTCAAGAATAGAATGAGTGGAACAGGAAGGAAAAATATAAAAGCTTATATTAATGTCTGTTCAAGGGTTTGAAGGTAGCGGAAGTGATGTCATTAAGCATGCGCATACTTAACAGCCACACCCGCACATGCGCAAATAAACAACTGTATATAGAGCTTACTTTGTGCCTGATATGCCAGCGATAGGTGTTATGGCCAAGATAAATGGTACATGTTAAGCAGATAGATTTATATAAAGATAATTATCGTCTATTTACAGCTTGCATGTTAAACTTCAGAAACCGAATTCTCACTTGCAACGTTCATGATGAAACCGAATTCTCTCTACATCATCGATCATGAAATCGAGTAAAGTCCAGAATACGACGAAAATATATTTATCGGATTATCTATACTTGTCAGTGAGGTTATTTTCCACGCGGTTCTTCATATTTATATGGATTATATACATTCACACTTACAAGCCTCATGCGGAATTATTTGTTTGCACACAGAAATGGTCGTTGCATAACAGTTGTGTCCTATGCGTCATACCCGCTTAGGTGATCATGTATTTTTCGATACATGACTGACGAGGCAGATTTTTTTCCCGCGGTGTGGCCAGTTGTATGCCGCATACTCAAGAGTAAGAAATCTTAATAATTTATTCTAAGCTGTCAAACACGAACAAAAATTTTTTTCTTAAAAACCATTGTTTACGATGAAGTCTTAAAAATTAAACTAAAGAAAGAAGGGTTTTTGTCAAAGTATTTTTCCAAACAAATCAGCAAATTCAAATTTCATCGATTGGTTTACGAAATTGAATGAAACGTAGAGTTTGTAAATCTTGACAAAAACGTTAGCTATAACTTCAACAATATTAAATAGTGTGAGGAATTGCAAAACTTCTAAGAAAAAAATTGGCATTCAGTTGTCGAGCGGTCAGTTGAAATTTATAGAGTCTTTCTATTCAAATAATTTTTCAGCTGTTGTTCTTTCTAATGCTGTTGGCGGCTTTCTTCATTTTGTTTAAAGTAATGTGAAACGTGAAGATCTTGATTATGTCATTAATTTATCGTCGAGTTTCATGTGTCAACCATCTTAGTTGTTGCTGTAGTCCTCAAATAGTGTTTTTTGATATGGTACAGTACATCCCGGAACTGGAAGTGATGTCATCTGTTTATTTGTACAGAAACTAAACAGATCCAGGAACCAGTAGAATAGAGCTATTGGATGATGCAATTCTTCCGTTATAAAACACTTTTGCCACATAGTTGCCAATTTGCTTTGCATTCTCCCCAACACTGAACAAGAACATGTATGTGCAACAGAAGTGACTTAATCTGTCGGTGAAAGCCTACCCATTTAAAGTGGTCAGGTCATTTGGGAAGGACTCGGGAGGGCGCCATGTCGTCTATGGCTAGGAGAATGAAGCATTCTAAGCGGTTAGATATAGTAAGGATGGTTGTGTTGTTTTAACAATTCGAGGACATGATGAGCTATTGCGGTCCATACAACATCAGAACAGTATTGGGAAGCAAATCCACCCAACGGAGAAATCTTTGCCCAGTCAAGCATAACACGGGGTAGTTAATGAGCAAGAACTGTTCACTAACACAGACGAAATATTCAACATGAACGATAACACTTGATATGGGCATGCAGTCCCTATAGACACCTAACCGATGTCGTCCTCGACGTTGAGGACAGTTTTTATTTATTAACCTTTGTTTTTTACCTTTTTTAAAACTTTTTTCCCAATGAATTTTCTTTCTATTATCTGTCGCGACCCATAGATATTATATAAGAGTCGACTGTGATATACCTAGAACGACTAATGAGTTCTGTAGGTCTTAGTGAGGACTGTCCTTCATCTGACAGCGTAAACTGGCTCTAAAGAATAACAAAGAACTGTACCAAATAGCAGACACCACACCACTTGAAGATTATCAAGAACTAAAATAGATTGAACATGTACTCAAAAGTTTAGAAAGGAAACCTCCATCACTACTACATATAAAGGTAACAGAGGGCCTGATAAATCTATTTTGACGTAAAATTGTTTTAATAGAAAGATTTTATAAATTTCAATCGGCTGGTTGTACGGTCAAAGAATGCCGAATGTTTCCATATATGGAAACGGCCAACATTACTGTAACCATTATTTTAGTCAGATTAATTGATTGTTTTAATGCTTATCAGCTTTTTCCAGGTTATCTAAAACCAGAAAATATTTTTACACTGTAAGAAGTTTCTTAAGTTAATATTGATTTGCTTTCATAAGTTCTACTAGTTAAACCATAGCTGGGTGACAAGAGGTGTATTCATAACTTTCTTAAGGGCATTTACGAGTAAGTGGGTACAATGAATCTCACTGGAGTTGGAATTCAGTTCTCCAATTCCGAGCCGTTATCCATTACACACACACAAACCCATAGCACCGTGGAATCTCAAGTAATCATCCATTGACCTACTAATTAACCCATAGCTGGGGACAAGAGGTGGGGTCATAACTTTCTCGTTATTTACATTATTTACATTATTCGGACTGTTATCCTCATCTTCATTGCCATATTCACAACGTTTCGGCTGTTGTACCCTCCGGCCTTCTTCAGGTGATTGGTCATTGGATAAAGACGTTGGTTAGATCCCGTGACAAAACCCGGAGTTAATGCAATACCAGGCTACAACAGTGGTGAGCCAAAAAAAAAAAAAAAAAAAATACTTGGAGAGTTGAGTTATGGGGAAATACCGGAGACATCCTGAAGAGGTATGGCACGTGGACCTAGAACAATCTACCCCGGTGGACAAAATAAAGGGTTCGAATCGAAATTCCAGTTACCTGAAGAAGGACGGGGCGTACAACGGCAGGAACGTTGTGAATATTGCAATGAAGATGAGGATAACAGTCCGAATAATGTAAATGATGCAAATAATCATAGTACCTCATCCCAGAGATATAGACAGATATATCCTAAAGGTATTTGTGAGTGAGAGAGTATAACGAACATGACTAGAAGTTTAATTCAGTTCTCCTTTTTCCAATTCTGAGCCCTTAAACATTACACCACCCACACATTGATAGCACCTGTTATTCCAACCCATCTATGTATTGACCACACTCGATGTTGCTTAACTTCGGTGATCATTCCAGAAACGGTGTTTCGATGTGATAAGACCCTGAATATTTTAAGCAGATTTCTTTATTTCGTGTGCATCTTTTATGTATGGATAGCTGGACACTCGTATTCGAGGATACCCCCGTCTAGCCAATCCCTATTGCAGACGCTCGCTCAGGCACATTTGTGTTTACACTGCAACTATGCCGAGCAGACCTTAGTTACAGTTTCTGGGAAAGAGCGTGTTACCTAGCGTAATCCAAAATCTGAACAAGGCCAGCACGCTCAAGCCCTCGGCCATGATGACTTGTGACTTCGTGCTAGCACAGCTATCGACGGCCTGCAAGGGTTCTGTCTACCCAATTTCACTCACATGGCTTGGGTCAACCCGTGGTATGGTTTTCAGTCACTTTCCAAATGTGCTGGGATCGACCCCTCCCGACTGATAACATTAAGAAGTCACCTTCCTGAAATATCGACCATGGTGAGATTCGAGCCAGTGTCACATGGTTAGAATGCGACCGTTTTAACCACTCGGCTACGTGCATCTTTTACATAACTAGTTACGGAGTATGGTGATCAACACAGAAATCTGTCAAATATCAAACCACAGGAAACCTAACGCCATTACCCTTTTTTTAAAGATATTTTCCGATGAAGGAATAAAAAGAAAGGAGATACCAATTTACCTATAAAAAATAATTGCATTTTATCGGTAAACTCATTTTTAGATAAACCATTATTTTTCATCGAATTTATCATTAAGGAAGAAAGTCTTACACAGCTAGTTTGTACGTAGTGTAAAGAACGAAAAGCTTTCGCTAGGTTCATCTGAAATGATTTCATCTACACATATACAACACACAAAATGTATATCTTCATGACATACTTTGAGGGTTTGCGTAAGGAGTACAGTTAAACCCGATAATTTCATTGAACTATATTGTTTCTAACAATATATGCGTAAGAAATAATGAAAAATAAAAGGATTGCAAGAAAATCAGCCGATAACAAGAGGCAAAGTAGCTGCTAAAGCTAGAACGTTTATTCTTTATATCCTCATCTATTTTTTTTTCTCCTTTGTATCAAGTATGTTTTCTTTATAATGTAAATTTTTCTTTATATTCTGCCAGGTGTTGAACGTTTTTGTATCTGTTCTTGTTTTTATTGTTGCATGTTCATTGGATATTTGCCGTGTCATTTCTACCCTCGGTATCGAATCGAGTAAGAAGTTAACATCAGTAAAATGATGGTTTGTTGAAGGGAAAAAATGAAAAGAAAAAATGAACTGAAAATAACAAAAAAAGAAAAGGAAAAAGAAAAAAAGAATTAAGAACTTGATTTTAAAGTTATTTTATAGATCGATAAAATCCTCCCTTGCAATTAATGGCAGAGAGGAGCTAAAATTTTGTCTTCAGATACTTTCCTTTTCATCCATTTTGAATTCATTTTTTGAGATGATGAAGATAATAACATACTAAGTCCTCGAGATGATTGATAAGAATAGAATAGAAATATAGAGCGTGATTACTGGAAAACGGGGCTAGATTAGTAATAGAAAAGAGACAGATAGAAATGTGTAGAAGAGGAAAATAAAGATATATAATGAAAATTAATAAAATGTTTGAAAGGGGGAGGAAAGAGACAAAAAGTGGGACGTTTTTTAAAGATAAATAAAGTGGGAAATGGTCGGTGAAATTTGAAGAGTAATGGTGAAAGTGTAAGTGAATAGTGAGGGATTAGCAAAAAGAGGGAAAGTAAGACGTGAACTGACTGGAGGGGGATAAAAAGAGAGCAAAAAAAACGGAAAGGTAAATAGAATTAAATAGAAAGAAAAAGAAAGGAAATATGACAAAGAAATCGTATAGGATTAAAAGGAATTGAATAAGATAGGGCAAACATTTTTCTTTTTAAAATAAATTGGAAGAAAAAAAACCCACAGAAATGTGAAAGCAAGTTGTATGTAAAAACGGGCGCGAATCTACGACAATTTTAAGAGAAAAAAGAAAAGAGAAGTAAAGCCTTTAATGAACGCAAGACCTTTGCTTGAGTGAGAAAAAGAATAAAAATAGAGAGATAATGAGAATGAGAGCTATTGACGTATGGTGTACACAAAATCAATTAAGTGGCAAAATCTTGATTGAAACAATGAAGGCATTTTTGTCATCATTAACAGATTTTTCTATGCTTTCAGCAAAAATTAAAAGAGTGAAATGCATGAACATTATAAATTGTGATGGAATTATGATGCCAGTTTTTTAAAAAAAATATCCTTTAAAAATTAATCAAGCTTCAGAGGACAAGATAATGTGGAGAGCCATCACATACATTCTAAAGAGATACAACTCATGAAAGAAGTCAAATATTGATAAATTTCGTTTAATCTATCACAGGTATATATGTAAATAGTTTCAGCAAGAGGAGGAAGATTGGGTTGCTACAATGTTCCAAGTAGAGAAGAACTCTTCTTTCTTGTGTCGTCCACACTCTTAATTATATGCCGAGATATATGCTTCATTGAAATAAAAGAATGCTGAATATTCCATTTCCCAAGGGAGCAAATATTTCAGTCTGTTTGCGTACAGAGGGTTCATTTCTAATAATTTCTGGGAGCATCACGGTAATCCACGTTCAAAGAGAACATAACACATAAAAGAAAAAAAACATAAATCATTATATTACCAGGCTACATTTGAAGAGTACACATAGAACAGAATGAATTAAATATTAGCGATTTTTCTCGTATTCTCAGACGGTTTCCTAACGTTCGAAATATTACCTTGTCATAGAGAATAATTAACATTTTATTTTAATGCAACGTCCTTTCAAGACGTAAGTGATCATTGGAAGTTTGAGGAGCGTGGAACCATCTCTTAATTGCTGTTGCTCCTAGGTCTGACCCGGGGTGGTAGCACCTGTTAGGGTCCCAGCTATGGGCAAATAGTGAAAGCCCAAAACTAGACACTATGAAAATATAAAAATACACTAGCAGCATGGCCCGACGTTGCCCGTGCTTGATTCAAAAATCGTACGACTTATACAGGAATCGCTATCACTTGACTTAAAATATTTTTGCTCTTCCTTGTCTTTAAAGGAGTGCCCTTTGCCGTGCTGATGTTGCTACATGCCTTACTTCGTGCCTATCTCACACTGCGAAGTTTTTCTAAGCTCTATACTAAACATTAAATCTGTTACGAAAAAAGAACTAAACAAAATGAACACAAAACGATCAGCTTTAAAAAAACGACTCGTAACTGGAAAAAAACAAATGAAAAAGAATTTTAACAACAAATACTTTTTCACACCCAACCCAGTTCTGCGGAATCAGAATCAACGTTGAGTTTAAGCAAGCGAATGAGCCAATTGGAGTAAAGTGCCATGCAGATTTAAATTTTTCCCACTTGTGACGAATGCAGCTATCGGTATTTTTTGCATGCTAGTTAACATTCGTGTCAGTCAGCTGTTGGCTCTCACACTGGCCAGTAGAAAATGACCGCAAACTCCATGAAAAGTGCCGTAGAAGCATGAAAAAATCAATTATTTCCACTATCGATGGGAGTTGGGAAATGCAAAATCGGTCATGGCCTTCCCGCTAACTTGGAGCATGTGCATGTAAATTTTGGTGCAAATCCATCAAAAATTGCGGCCGTGCATTCGTTACACACACACAAACACACATCCTGCCTTTTATAGATAGAGATTTTTATAGTAAATATACCAGCAATACATTTTTATATAGTAGAATTATCAACAATAAATAGTTATAGTAAAATTACCAACATTTTTAAAGCAAAATTGCCAGCAATACATTTTATAGCAAAATGACTATCATCACATTTTATCTGTAGTTGAAGGCATACAACTGCGTTCAAAATATATTTAGTTGAAGCCATAAAAGAGTGTTCAAAATATTTAGATTTCGGCATGAAATAACCCATAGAGGTGTTGATATACCGCTAAACAAAATCAACCAAATTAATCCCCAAAACACGTTTTCTTTATTATCTGTGAACTGCCATGCAAAGATAGATGGAATGCTTCTCTTTTGCTTTCAGTAATGTTTGAAATTCAGAATTTTCACCCTCTTAGACTGGCTGCCATCTAAGGCTAAAGAGTCTAGACTACTTTGCGAGCCTGTTTCGTGTAAGAAGTCTGAAATTGATTGAACAGGTAAAAATCATTTTTAATAAAGTTTGTATTTAAGATCATGAAATCATGGAGTTTTTAATGCCATATCTTTGAGTATGTCGGCTAACATTACTTTCCGCATATTCCTTTTCTTTATTATCTGGAAGCAATTATAGATTCTTAGAAAATACAGTGGAGATATTTCCTGTTGCCTTATCCACAGTTTGAATTCAGAGTTTTCTTTCTATTAGACTGGCTGTCACCTAAATCTACAGATTGCTGTCTAGCTTGCTATTTAACCCTTAGCATGCCGTTCCCAAGGTTATTAGTGCGAAAGTGAATGTAATAGATTAGACCGTAATATGTATTAGAATGGCCAAATAAGTAAAATGTTGTTACTCGTTAGATTTAACATTCAGTAAAACGTCTACATGCAAACGCTCATCCAAAATACATAAATAGATAATTATATTTAACATAGTTCCAGAAAACAGAAATAGGAAGAGTATGTATATATTTATGATCAGAAAAGTTTAAAACAAGAATAAATAAATTCTTCTGCTGTAAGATGCCGTATCCTTTCGGTGTAGGGGTGATCATGGCTCTCTACAAATTCCTATTCTTTGTAAGTCCAAGCAATATTTGTTTCTTTATTATTTTACACGATCCACTTACACAAGCTCTTTAGGTAGGTTACTCTGTCCATCAGCCACCACAACTAGATCTCTCTGCGTCATTACCTATTATATCAAGTTTCTAACGTTTTGTACGTCGAACCTATTTTAGGACCGACTTAGTACAAATACAAGCCTCCACTGTAAACCATATAACAACACTTTGCGACGAGGTATTCGGATTCATACGGAGGAAGAAAAACATTCGTACTCCATAATACAAACACAGAAAGAAAACTACAAGACAAATGGAATAGCCCAAAATTCAAATAAAAAATTGGAGATACCCGAATCAAACAAGTACAAAAATTCAAATATCTGGGAAGTATTGTACCGGAGGACAGAAATTCGAATTCGCAGTGGGACAGCGAAACATGCCATCCATTTTTTTAATTCACCCAAAGCAAGGTGGGAGTGCCAATAGCTCGCAAGGGGTTACAGAGGATTGAGAACACGAGTAAAAAGGTATGTCTGAGGAAAGGATACAAAGAAGGATGGAGTAAGGGTGTGAGATGTCGATTGACATTACACTTGAATATTTGAAGATTATAGTCATCGGGGAAGCAAATAATGGGAAGGGAGAGTTCCACAGACAGGAAGTGCGAGGAAAGAAGCTGTTTGGGTAGAAGAGACGGTTACATTTAACCGTTTTGACAGTGAAAGTGTGAGACCTAGATGCTAGCCTAGTAGCTCGCTTAAATTCATGTAGTCTGGAAACCAACGAAAATAGCTCGTCGGAACAGTTGCCGTGAAAATACCTTCAATATATCTTGTGAGTTTCAAATTCTCCAAACAATTTCCTCACTATGTGTCCTAGAAATTTTAACACTTTCTTTCTGATTCAAATTATAATGCGTCCATTTTGTTTTCCATTCTCCTTACTCATTGCTCATATCTTCCGTCCAAGGTATTCTTAGCATTCTTCTACATGACAAAATTTCTATTGTCTCACGTCTACTCTTCATCTGTGAGAAAATTATCCAACAATCAATGCCTTATTGAACTGGTATGACGTAGGAGTTCAAATACGCTTATCATAGGTTTTGTAGGCTCCCTTCAGGTAATATAAGCGATAAGTATTTTTTTATATTGTTTCGTTGTTTTTTGTGACAGCTTAACGTGTGTTGGTTTGGTTTGTTTTACGGCATATCAACCTCAATGGGTTATTTAATGCCGAGAAAATTATTAATGTTGGTAAATCTTCAAAAATCTATCTCTGGTAATATTTATTCAAAAATATATAGCTGGTAATATTTTTTTCAAAAATGTATTGCTGGAAATAATGTATTGTTGGTAATAATTTTTTACAAAGTATTTCTGGTATTAAAACCTATTTTTACACTTTCATAGTGTTTTGACCCCAGTTTGGTGGTTAACTATTTACCCATAGCTGGGATCATAACAGGTGCTACCACCCCGGGTCAGGGTGAACCTGGGAACACCAGCAATTAAGAGGTCATTTCATCCTTTTCAAAATCTCCTGATCAGAGGCTTTGCTGTTGGGTGTAGTTCATCATTTTACCCAGGGCGCGGATCTAGTTTATCGTCATGCCCGGGACGGTAAGATGTGTTGGTCCATAAAATAATTTATTATACAAGAAATCGAGATCTATACTAAAACATGACGCCTGTTCCGGGTCTAAGGCTATGAAATTATAAAGAACATCTTTGAAACAGACTTAAATGAACAAAGAGAAAAAGAACCAAGAAAAATATGCTTACGTCTAATACTCGATGACTGAGGCTCATCGTACGAGTTTTTATAATTGAGAAAACGCTAATATACGTCATATATTTCCTGGTTTAGATTTCTAGCAGTGAGCGAGAAAATACGAAAACGCTTGGTCATTTATGAAGCAAATTGTGTTTATAGTTATTTTTATTATTTATACGCATTGAAGAAGAGACTCAAAGCAACGGAGATGTGGTTCTACAGAAGGATGCTAAGGATATCATGGACCGATCGTGTGCGCAACGATGAGACCTTAGAGAGGATGCAAAAAAGGAGAAGGGTTATACTTAACATTAGGTAGAAGCAGCTGAAGTTCTTGGGACCCATAATGAGGAATGGGGGCCTGGAGAATCTGATGCTCATGGGTCGAATAGAGGGAAAACAATGCATGACATACCTAGAGGTCTTATGCAAGTGAATGACAGAACGTGGTCTGGGGGGTGTAGCAGAGGGAAGGAACTTGTTGAGAGCTGCAAGGGATAGAAGGAGGTGGAGAGCCATGATCGCCTAAGTCCTGAAAGAAAAAGTGTACATCTATAATTCGTATACACCAGATTAGACAAGTATATCAAGACATCGATATTTGTTTTAATACTTGATATAATGGAATAAGCGTACACCTGTGCTCCCCTCACTGGAATATGATTGGCTGGTGTCCATCATAAATACAGACGGACGTGTAGGAGATTCAAAGAGCATTAATCTGAGAGCTAAGTCTATAACGACGTCCATTGGACTACGCCATTGATCTACATTACTTACCTGCGACTACGATGCGTATCAGTCGATTACTGCTACCGTATTCTACTTGGTTATAGTAGCCAAAACCACTTAGCTACTTCGTTCAAATATATCCCTTTCCGGGACATATCAATACTTTTACCCCAAACAAAGGGTTAGCAGGTGTAAGAGAATATGAGAAGAAAAAAAAAACATTAAAGAGAGGGAAATATAAAAGAACATGAAAACAGAGGATAGCGACTGAGATTGCATTTAATTTTTGAAGATCAGAGTCAACCGGAAATTAGGAATTCGGAAGAGCGTTCCATAAACAATAAGTGTGAGGGAAGAAACTGTTAACATAGAACTTACGGTTATATCTGACTATTTCAACCGCCAATCTAGTAGTACACTTAAATTCATAAAGTGTAGGTCCCAAAGATGGAACTCATCAGAATAATTACCATGAAAATATTTACAGAAAAGGCGCAAGGATGTTATGTTATAGTAGTGGGAGAGAAACTGAAGCCGAGATGCCAAATCAGGACCGATAACATTGCTGAGTCTTCTTTGTATTTTATCAAGAATCTGTAAATACATAGCAGAAGCAACAAACCATATGTACCAGCAATACGCAATACATAGACGAATAGTTAGATACTCTATAAATGAATATATACCTTAATTCCCATGTATAATAAGCATTTTTGTAAAAAATAATAAGCAAAATTAGGGGTAGGTATTATGCACAGCTACAAAAAATCTTTAAAAAAAACCTGCCATTTTATAGGTTGATTTCAGTTTCGAAATGTTTACTCAACACAAACATACGGCAATTTGACACTATCTTTCGGCAGTTGCGACTCCATAAGTATGTCAAATACAATCATATGTACCTAACAATACTTACAAATGTAACATGAAATAAGAATTATCATAAAAGTAAATTAGAATAATATTATTCTATGTTTAAAAACATTTTTAGGGAAAAAAAAAACTACATACAAATCCGGTAGATTGCACCTTTTATCAAACAAAAATATGTTAACGAGTCTGCGCAGTAGACACAATATAGGTATTTCCTTTTCCTTTTAGAATCGTGATAACCGGAAATTTTGATAAATATTTCCAAATACACCTTAAATAAGAGCATGAACCGCTGGCCGTAATGAAATTGGAGAGGTACAATTTATAGGGTCTGATTACTAAACAATAGGTGCGTATTATGCGTAAGTAGAACCATCTTCTCACACTTTCAGCACAATGTTAGAGGCACGTATTATGGATGAAGGCGTATTATATATGAAGAATTACGATAACCTTGCGCAAAA